>CM060949.1:222854201-223403110 GCA_030765055.1 Mantis religiosa
CGTAGCAGTACGAGCCGTGGCACGTGGCACGGCCGAAATCCACACGAACTTAGAAAAGGCGTCAACAACCACAAGGGCATAAGTATTACCTTGAATCGACCGGGGAAATGGGCCTATAAAATCTACAAATAATTTTTCCATCGGCTTAGATGCCACTTCAGACGCGAGACCACCCCACGTGGTTCGCTGCGCCGGCTTAGCAATGGAACAAATATTACAAGCTTTAACACGGGTCGCAATATCGCGATCCATGCCTTTCCATATAAAGCGCTCACGTATTTTATCGCGAGTCTTGTTTACACCAAGGTGCCCACCAAAGGGTGAAAGATGAAAGTAAGCAAATACCATGGGAATGATACTATCGGGCAAAACGATCTTAAATTTGCCGTCAAAATTAGCACGCGCCATAAGAACACCATCACGTAAGCAATACGGCGGGACAGGATGGCCGTCCTCAAACTGCTGTATAATCTGATTAATGCAGGCATCCCTGCGCTGATGTTCTGCGATGCTGGTAAACATTTCGGGGAACGACAGACAGGCGTTAGAGCCGGAAACCGTTCCCGAAGGTGGTAACAGGGGCGGTTCCTCAGAAAACATACGTGTAAGGCCGTCAGCAACTACATTATCAGAACCACGAATGTGCCTCGGTGTAAACTTAAACGCCCCAATCCGCACGCCCCAACGGGCGAGCCTACCGGTTTTACGTGGTGTCCCTAACGCCCACGTGAGAGCCTGGTTATCACACTCCAATATGAAAGATACATGTTCCAGGTAGGGTTTATACTTCTCGAGACCAAACAAAACTGCCAAGGTTTCGAGCTCATAGATTGAAAACTTGCGTTCAGCTTCAGATAGAGTTCGCGAAGCATAGCAAATGGGACGGCGCCCCTCCGGAAAATCCTGGAGAAGAACCGCCGCCAGGTAATAACTAGTAGCGTCAGTCTGGAGAATAAAAGTTCTATTGAAATCTGGAAACGCCAAAACAGGAGGAGAGGAAATGGCGGACTTAAGGTCTTCGAACGCACGCTGTTGTTCGTCACCCCAGACGTACTTAATACCCTTCCGTCGAAGGCGATTCAAAGGTTCAACCCGGGCAGCGAAGGAAGGAATAAACTTGGAAAAGAAATACACCATACCAACAAAACGAGCCAATGCACGTAAGTTCTTAGGAGGTGGAAAATTGCGCACGGCTTTGGTGCGTTCTAAATCAATAGTAATGCCGGCGGGCGACACCCAATGGCCCAAGAAAGAAATCTCTGTGGTAGCAAACTTCACTTTAGACCTTTTAACCGTGAGGCCAGCCTTCTGTAAGCGATCAAACACCTCACGTAAATGTAAGATATGGGAATCAAAATCAGGAGAGTACACTACTAGGTCGTCTAAATAGTGGTAAAGAAATTTAAATTTAATGTCAGAAAACAAATTGTCCAAGAGACGGGAAAGAACCTGCGCACCGGTAGCAATCCCAAAGGGAATCCTATTAAACTCATACAATCTCCACTGAGATGAAAAGGCAGTCACGTGTTTACATTCATCCGACAAAGGAATCTGATGATAGGCGCTGTTTAAATCCAGAGTCGTAAACACGCGTGCACCAGCAAAATGATGGGCGGCAGTATGGAGGTCTGGCATGGGAGTAGATTCAATAAGTATTTTTTTATTGAGTTGGCGATAATCCACGACAGGACGGAAATCATTGTCACCCTTAGGAACTGAGAAAACCGGGCTACTATAAGACGAAGTGGAAGGTCTAATGATACCCTTATCCAACATATTATTCATTTTAGTCTTCAAAATGGCCATTTTGGGTGGTGTAAGACGGTACGGAGAAAGCTTAACAGGGGACGGGTCAGTCAGCTGAATATCGTAGATAATAAGATGAGTAACACCCAATCGGTCGGAAAACAAGGAGGAAAATTCCTGAACCAAACCTTCCACCACTGCGGCTTGTTGATGAGTCAAATGAGACAAGGAAATATCTGCCTCACGCTCGTCTAATAGCGTGACGTTACCTAGACGAGGGCGAGGTGGAACGTCATATAGTTTCTCCTGAAAAGGTACACTACTTCCAGTCGCGAACCCGAAAGTGGCTTGTTTCTTCGCAAAATCTAAACACAAACGGGAGCGTGACATAAAATCGGCCCCCAAGATTACAGAATAGGGTAGGTCAGGGACCAAATAGCACTCATGTTTCCAAGTGAACTTAGGAAAGCGGATAGTACACCTAACCTTGCTAGACACATTAAAGGACTGACCATTAACTGCCAAACATTGCACCTGACAGCTCACCTCCTTGGGACACGAAGGCGCCAAAGTATTGCGAAAATATACTTGATTAATGAGAGAAAATGAGCTACCGGAATCAAGGAGGGCTAAAACGCTCACCTTACCGACAACAACCTGCACAAGAGGTTTAATAGAATGGGGTAAAGCCAAAATGCGCCGCGATGGGGCCAAACTCGCGCTCATGGCAGGCAACTTCTGGCGTCAAATGGGGCGCTGCCGGAACTGACTATCACGTCCAGATTTCGAAGGGTCCATGCCCGTTGGGCGAGGAAAACTACAGTTTTTAACCATATGTCCTACCTCCTGACAACGGTAGCATCTTACCCGGGGCCCGTGAGTTGATGACCCAGGTCGGACGCCGGGCGTTAAACCATCTCCACGATTCGCTTGTGGTGGGGGAGGTGAATTCAACACTTCACCTAAGCGAGATCGATCTACAGAAGAACACTCATTAAGCAAGGGCACTAAAGATTCCAAAGCCGTGAACGAATTAGGACGTGTCGCGAAAACAAGACTGGGGCGAGCTTCGGGATTCAAACCCGAAATGATGACGTCACAAACCGCCTGCTCCGTATCTGGGAGACGTAAGGCCAAGGCCACGTCTCTGACCCGTTCCATATACTGGACAAACGGTTCGGGCAGACCTTGAGGTCGTAAATAATGGTCTTGCAATAATTTTAACGATTCACGACGCGGGATAAAGAATTCCAAAACCAAAGCATGAAAAGTACTTAAAGGGTCAGCTGATTGCCTTGCTCTAAGCAAAAGATTCAAAACCACACCTTTGACCTTGGTCGCAACTGCCTGCATGGTTAAATCGGAAGAAACCGAGTGCACCATGGCTACCTTGTTAAGCTTTACTAGGAATTTCAAAAACGTGAAAGCCGACAGCACATCCGACACCTCGAACATATCCACTGCCTCCACCAACTGTTGTAAAGGGTGAATGATTTTTAAGGCACGAAATGGCGCCGAAAGAGAAGCTACGGGACCCACAGCCGGGGAAGATGAGGTCTCCGGAAAATACAGCTTAGCGTCTTCTCCCCCTTGACGAGCCATGGCGTTAAATTTCTCGAGGAGCGCCTCAAAATTTTGTTTGAGTGTCTCAACACGAGGTAAAACCTCGGAACGCGGAAAATAGTTAATGAGATAATCTAACCTGTTGATATAATGCTGGATGCGCGCCAATAAACGAACCTGCTGTCCTCTTGAAGGGGTCCCCTCACGCTCCAAATCTTGGATAACCTCACCCAATTCTAAAAGCGCTTCAGAACACACTTGAGGGGAATTGGCAACTAAATCATGTTTATCAGGTAAAGCAATAAACGGTTTGTCCTTGACCAGCCGCAATGCGTCTAATATGGCCGACCAGTCGGCCGCAGGAGAGACCTGCCCACCACGAATTAACAACTCAAACATCAGCTCACCTTTACGCAAGCGGTCAACATTTACTAATGAAGTCGACATTCCTCACTGCCAAAGAATGCAGTAGTAGGCACCGAGAACGTCAAAAGCAACAAACACGAACGCGCGGAAACCAAGCCGAGAGCCAAGCGTCAAATTAACCACGCTCTGCTACCAAATTGTGCAGGCCAACCCAGGGTCATGAGATTAAATTGAAAACATACGCATTTATCGGAACCTTAACATGTATTTATTTTCTCGTTTGTTCTTTGCTACACTTTGCTTAAACCAACCAGACAGATAAAAATAACTATATACTTCTGGCCCCGAATCTGGGAGAAAGAGCCCCACCAAAACACACGGCTCACCAAAAGACCAATTATAAAAAAAAAACTAAGAGAAAAATCGGGGAACCCGAATTGGAGCACTCACCCTAAGAAGCGCCCACTCGACACCAACCAGGCACACACTCTCACTGCTCTCCCGGCTCGAAGGAGCCACCCAAGAAGTCTCGGGCACCGCAGCGCCCCCAGAGAGAAACGGCGGAAAGCCCAAACCAACAAGACGTCAGCGCCCCCGAACCGGAAGGGCAACAAAATGTGCCGGGGAAAAAAACAAACGGCACAATCTAGAAGCTCATTTTTTTGTCATTTGCGGGTCACGTTTAATTTTCTTTTGTGTTTGCCAATAAATAACTTGTGCCTTTCGAGATGAAGTGTTAAGGGCTTTATTTTCCTGTACGGTATGGCAAAATAATGCTTTCATGTAGAATATTTGATATTAATTTCCCTTCTACCCACATTAATTTCATCATGGTTATCTGCTGAATTGGATTTTGAATCGTAAACCAATTGAGTTCCCTCAATAAATCCCATGAATCCCCCTGCATGTGCAATTGCACTTTGACCAGCACTAGTATGAGTCAAAACACCTGGTACTTCCTCATGTTGCTTGACAGTTTAGTGAGTATAGACCCAAGCCTCGTCTGTATAAACTACTGGTTTACGTGTCCTTTTTCATTTTAATTAATATTCCTTAAGTACACTGCAAGTTTAGCAACTATTTGTGGTTTCTCCTTTAGCACAGATCGTTTATTTTTGCATTTCTTAAATTGATACCCAATTTCTTTCTATATTTTTCTAAATGTTTCTTTGCCACCCTGAAAGTTTATTTGTTATTTAGCGAAGTTCAGGAGTTTCCTCAAAGTAGGAATTTCCTTTTTCTGTTCGTAGTACTCCAAAAATTTTCTACGCACAACGGACTTATCAAATTCATCAAGAGATATGGTTCTGCGTGATTGTCGATTTTTCCTCGAAGTATAAACCTTAACCCGAGTTGATGAAGCAATTTATGTTCATGATGGTTCTCCCAGAATTTCCCACTATTTTTGCTGTCCCAACTGCTGCTTTTTCAAGGGGTACGAGTAACCATTCTTTCCCTGCTTTTCTTGTCTACAGAACTGTATAACCTGATATAGGGTATGCTATCCATCAGAATGTGATACTTTTCTTGTTTTAACTTTGTAGGTGCTTCCGTAATTAAACTCTTGACAAGCACACGCCAACTTTATTCCAAGGAGCATTACAACTGCCACTATACTATTCGAATTTTAACTGCAGAAGAAAAGTTTCGAAGAAGCACCGTGTTGAACTACACTACATCTCCAATTCGCATCTTGGAATTGTTTATGTTTGCGTTACCCGCACTGTACCTGCGGTACTCTGCCCACTTGTAACGTAACTGTTTAGTAGCGCTTCTCGCCGAGTGCATTCACATCGTGGTCTACTAGTACATTATGCATTTTATCTATATTTATATTGTAATGCTTTATATAGCTACTGCTGTTTACCAATTATGCAAAAATCATTCAGGATAAATGGACTTTCAAAAGCAATTGCTAGGAAATTTAAGACATTTATTTAATTTTCTTGAGCATTTTAAAAGAACATTTAGTCACTTTTGAAAACATTAAAAGGTTCGAAATACGCTCTTTGTAAAGGGTACCCTGAAGTGCTAGCCGTTACGCCGTTCCTGGGTACTTCAGAAAGTGTATTGGTTTTACTTACAACTTCTTCCGAGGTTGTTCCACTAAGATTTTCAAAAAACTTATTTTATACCAAATTCCTTTTAGCACCGTCTGCTCCTCGGTGTTTCTGCCTTACCCAGGTTGTCACCGCGGTGTTTAATCTCTCTGGTCCGACGCGTTCAGTTTTCTGAGCGTACCCCTCTTCCGGGACACGCTGGCGCCCGTGAATTGGCTGCCCGACAGTGGCTGGATTTGTGGGTGGGACACGGGTGTTGGTGGTTTTGGTTATGCGTGAGCCGGAGGAGAGAGAGGTGACCTTTGCTGGTGCTTGGTGTACTGGTATTTTTGACTCTTCCTGAACCTGGGTAAGTTGCAAGTGCCTTTTAGGCTTTCCTTGTTGGGCTTACAGGAGTACAATTTTCAATCATTTAGTTTACGCTTTCCTTATCGTGGGTTTTCCTCCGCTTATAGTATACATTAGATTGACTTGGCTTTCATACTTCCTTCTTTTCTTGTGCCACACGTGTTCGTACATACATTTAACTGTATTTTGAATATGGAATTCTCGGGTTTTGCTGTGTACCTTTTAGTTGATAAGGGGGAGAAGTAATTCAGAGGGGTTTGACTTCAGAGTGTATATATAGTGATATAATTGTGATACAGTTAGGTTTTATGTAGAATTGTTATATTACATATTTTAGTATTATACCTTTTTATGAAGAATTTTATGGAATTTCATATGGAATTTGGATCATAACACATTATGTTTCTTTTGTTTTGAGAGTACTGGCTTCGTGAAATTACATTTGCATCTTATTATCTCTTTATTAACGACCTTCTGCCATCTATACCTGTAAGATGCACATTCGCTACAAGATCTGTCCCATTTGATTTGCCATAGCAACTGTCTGATTTTGTTGTTTACTTATTCCTGAATTCCGACTTTTAGGTTAATTAATTAATTAAGTAAATTTGGTTAATCAATCATTACAGGGGCAGATGTAACATATATATTGGATTTATATTGTAATATTCAACAACATTTGTCTCACTGGTTTTATTTCTTACATTTATAAGCCTTTATTTCCTTCTGGATGTTATTTTTCTAGCTGTAATGTTGTAAAAGAAGTAACATCCAAAAACAAAAGAGACTGAAGTTTATTGAATGTGATATGTTCATGATGTAGGCCAAGTTCAATAAATACATGTTGCATCAGGAAACTGGTTGTTCTAGCAACTAAACCCGTTTTCATGTGTTCCTTCTTACAGTGAGAGGATCCTTATGTTTACTTCCTTACGTCACTTGAGATTGTTTTGCTGCTTGTCAGTCGTACGGGGAAGCTACGGGCTCACTTTTCAGAGAGAAGCGTTTTTATCCTTGTATTTCCTTTCGATTTTCTGTCGATTTTGAGTAATATACAATATTAATTCTTTTTAACCGTTTGAACATGCAAATGACTACTTTAAAGTAATAAGTCGTTATTCCTTTACTCTCTTGTTCACATATGGACCTGCATTTGAATACTTGGCTATTACTTCAATTTGAAGTACCGTTGTTATAGCTACACGGAAATGTGCAAACAGTTAATTTAATTATCTCGAGTAACAACAATAACTACATGTAACAATAGTAACAGTACAATATAGAACATCATGTCAGAACAACAAATTACTTAAACACTATATACACACAGCACACAGCAGCAGTGGTGTCGTTGAATGTGCACCCTACTCTGAGGAGCAGGGGCCTTCGACATTTAGCCATTCCGGGACATTGTCCCTTACTGGCATTAGACAATGTAATAGAAAGATGGTGGTTAGACGGTGAGTTTTGTTTCTTGAAGGATAATGTAAAGTAGGGTAGAGTGAATGTGAAAGAATAATTTATAATAATTTGAAATTTGGAGTTTCTGTGATGGGATGATGTTAGGTGTCTAGAACAGCTCTGGGGTGAGGGTAGGTGTTTGCTGGGTCAATATCATATTCCCCGAGGCCACGGATTAGATGATTGAAACTGTCTGGAAGGGTGGCATAGAATTTGCGTGAAAGGTCAAGGATGTATTCAGTCAATGTAGGAAAGGATAGGTCAGCGTGTATGTTAGCGTTTGGTATGTACCAATCAGCACCTATTGTTGTGCGAAGGTATCTGTTCTGGAGTACTTGAAGTTTGTTGAGGTGAGTCTTAGCTGCAACTCCCCATATTTGGCAGGCATATGTCAAGGCGGCTCTTAGTACCTGTTTGTATATGAGTAGCTTGTTTCTTAGTGCTAGTGGAGACTTCCTGTTGTAGAGGGGATATAGCATGGACATTCTTCTGGAGACTTTATTTGCCAGCGATGTGATATGGGCTTTCCAAGTAAGGCGCATGTCTAATGCTACCCCTAGATATTGGGCTTCCGATTTCCATTGTAGGACAGCTCCTGCCAGACGCAGCTCAGGAACATCGTGTAGCTGGCGACGACTAAATGTAAGAGCCTGCGCTTTGTTTACATTGATCTGTAGCCTCAAAGTGAGGAACCACGCGATCAGCATATCAGCATACCTTTGTGTTCGCTGTACTGCTGTCAGTTGTCTAGTCGATGCTGTGGAGATGGCTGTGTCATCCGCAAATAGATATAAGTTGCAGCTACTGATGGTGGGTATGGTGTTTATGTAGGTTAGGAAGAGCAGGGGGCCAAGGACGCTGCCCTGTGGAACTCCTGCGTGAATGGAGTATGGCTGGGATTCAATATCGTCTCTATCAGCGACGAAGGTGCGATTTGCTAGATATTTATGAAGTAGATGGATGAGGTAAGCGGGGAAGGCATATTGGATTAAGCGAAAGAGAAGACCTTCGTGCCAGACAGAATCGAAGGCCTTAGAGATATCAAGAAATAAGGCTACAACATAGTGTCTGTTGTTGAAGCCACGGATGGTGTCGTCGACGAAGCATAGGAGTTGGTGTAAGGTGGAATGTTGTCGCCGAAAACCAAATTGTTCGGGTCTGAGGATATTTAGATCATCCATGATGTGCTGTAGGCGACGTTGAAGCACCTTTTCGAATAATTTGCTAACGGCAGGGAGAAGACTGATTGGGCGGTGATTTGTGATATTTTTGGAGTCTTTGCCTGGTTTAGGGAGGGTGATTATTTGAGCATGCTTCCATGCAGCAGGGAAGTGAGAGAGGAGAAGAAGACTGTTGAATAGGTGGGTGAGTAAGTCAGTCCATTTTTTCGGAAGGGCTTTGAAGGCGGCGTAGGGTACTTTGTCATACCCAGGAGCTTTAAAAGGACGAACTGAGACAATGATTTGTCCAACTTCCTGGGGTGTTGTAAGGGGTATGTCGTGTGCTTCATAAGGAGAGTGAATGAAGCGACTCACTACCTCTTCTATATCTGCTACCTGTTCAGCATCTGGGGACTCAGCAGGATGAAAGTTGGAGGCCAGGTGTTCGGCAAGTAGTTCCACCTTTTCTCTGGACGATTGAGCTAATCGTCTCCCATCGGTCAGTGGCGGGTCAGAGGAGGGGATGCGCAGCAATGCCTTAGACATCCTCCAGAGGGAGACATCGGCAGGATCAAGGGTGCTGAGAAGTCTTTCCCATTCATCGTTGCTGAAGTCTGCGATTTCCATTTTTATCAGAGCCTGGAGTTTATTCCACTCATGCTTGTCCTGTGGGTTGCGTGTGTTTTGGTATCCACGCCTTTCTCTGTTTTTGGCGGTTATTAGCTGACGTATTGGATGGGGAAGGGGTTACTGGGGATTGTATGGGACTCGTCGAACTGGTGTTGCTTCTTTCATGGCAGTTACCATGGTGGTGGTGATGGAATTTGCTAGTTCATCAGCTAAGGCAGGAGTGGGACATGGCTGTATTATGATCGGTTTGCTAGCCATAATTTTGAAGAAGATGTTCCAATTTGTGTTCCTGGGATGTATTGTTGGTGTTAGGGTTTTTGGTTTTACTTTAGCCTGAAAGAGGAGTAACAGAGGGTAATGGTCAGAGGACAGCTCAGGAATAGAGAATATAGTGCGATGTCAGCGTACGTTATGAAGAAGAGCTATATCCAACCAGTCAGGTGGACGTCGATCCCTGTAGGTGATAGTTGGGGAAGAAGAGGCAAGTACAGCCAGATTTCTGCGCTCCAGATACCTTTCTAGGAGACGACCTCTTGGATTTGTGATGGTGGAGTTCCAGAGGGTGCTCTTGGCATTAAAGTCACCAAGAGCTATCGTAGAGGTACCAGTAAATATCACGTCCAGGTCCCGGAAGGAAATGGCTCTGCCAGGAGGGATATAAATGGAGAAGATATTGAGTGGGCCATTGTCTGTCTGAAGTTGGACTCCTGTACCTTCCAAGCCTTGTGTGGCTGGTAAATGTATCCTAAAGTGCTGGATACCACGCCGTATGTACACGGCCGTTCCTCCATAGCCGTCAGCTCTATCCGCACGATGGCACAACATACCAGGTATTGTAGATATGATGTTGGGAGTAAAATGCGTTTCTTGGCCTAGAAATATGTCCACCTTGTTTACTGCCAGAAAGTTTGCTGCCTCTCTCAGTTTGTAGCGGAGACCATTAGCATTCCATGAGCAGATGCGTAATTTTAGGAGTTGGTTGATGATCCTAGTCGTGTCTGTCATATTTGCCGAAGAAGACATAGACGGTGTGGACTAGGATGGTTTGAGGTGGGATGCTTGAGCGTCTTTTGGTAAGAGCCTCCACTAGGTCTGCAGCGAAGTCGGCCTGCAGATTGAGCGGTATGCGTGACAGTAGGTTAAGGAACTGCTCAAAAGGTAGAGATGGGATGGAGGGTTGTGAGGTGGGCTGCGGTGGAGCCGTTGAGGAACGTGGCAGCAATCTCTGCTGTGCTGGTGTTCTTGTCTCCAACTGACGCCCCTTGGAGGTTGTGGCGACAGGGGGAACCTGGCTGTGTGAGCTGTTGTTTCGTTCTATATTAGGTGTAAACGATACAGCCTGTTTAGTGGGTGCTGGTGGTGGTGCTGGCGGTGACCTGTGGTTGGTCGGAGAAGATGTAGACTCCGAGGCAAGTGGCATTTGTGCAGATTTCTGCTGTGATTGTTGCGGGCCGGAAGCCAGAGCTGCTGCATAGGACTTGTGTTGCAGTCGCTGTACCGGAGGTAGCCCTGGGTAACGGGTACCTTTAAATGCTTCCTTCGGTAGTCCCAGTGAATTTGTGATTTTGGGAGGTGCGTCATGTCTAGTACGCTGTCCATTCTTATTTCGATCCTGGCTTCCTGCCATACGGGATATTTGGCGTAACGGCAGGAATGATCCCCACCCCAATTGTAACAGACTGGTTTAGATCCAGGTATACCTATAACTTTGCAATCTGAGCGTCTGTGTCCGGGATCGCCACAGAATGTGCACACAGGTACCAGACGACAACCTGCTGCACTGTGCTGGAATTGCTGGCAGTTTGTGCACTGAGGAGGGCGAGCGGGTGGTCGGTAAGCTTCGACCCTAATTTTGGCATCAAACATGCGCGTCTCTTTGTAAATATCTGAGGAGCGAGGTTCTTTCTTCAGTGCTATCCTGAAGTGTGGTAACTTTTGTTGCCCGGAAGTGCGGTTGGATCATAACTGTCCCACGCGCTCCACTGGGTATTTCAAGGTCTTCAGGTGGGCTAGTACCTCTTCTTCTGTGACGTACATTGGTAAGTCCTTCAAAGTGACGTAAAGTAGCTTCTCATCTGACAGAAGGGTGGTTAGATATTGCACATCACCTTCATTGAGGACTTTACGTATATGGCGGTGATCAGTGGGCGTGTCTGGCAGGATTGCTATGGTGCCACCCATGTTTTTAATGGTAAACCTTATTTCTGGGTGACCATTGTGCAGTACTTGGGTGATTTCACGGGCTTGCTCCGGATCACGCAAGTATATGGGAGTCGTTTTCTGTGATGCTGTGGCTCCTGGAGCGTTGGTTGGTTGGGTTCCATGGGCTGGAGCTTGTAGAGCCTCAACCAGGTCCTCATCCATGGATTCGGCATGAGGAGGGGGCGTGGAGCACTTACGCCTTTTTGAGTTGCTTCTGATGTTTCTGGGAATTCACCCGCGTCGTTTAGCTCTGAGAGAGCGGCATAGCTGTTGGATATAGCTGGTGCTGGGTTTTCAGTGTTGATCATTGACCCCTTTGCTGTTCTTTTAAGGTGGGGTGTTTGCCAGGCTTTTAACTGATGCATTTCATGTTTCAACAGGTATTCGGTGATGGCATCCAACCTCGATCTGTGGTACGAGTAGATGCGGAAGGCAGCGGCTGTGAGGCAGAGTTCGTCGGAAGAGGGGACTGCAAACATTTGTGCGTCCGCCTGGTCCAGGTACTTGATGCGAGCTTGTCGCTCTTGTTTAAGAGTCCTCACCAAACCTGGTGCTAGTGGGAAACTCGGGTTGACAATTAGGGCTTCACCCATAAATGTGCAGATGTTGCCACCTGACAGGTAGTAGTCATCAGTAGATGGTTCAGTAGGAACTTCTAGGACAGGAAATTCCTCTGCTGGGAGACGGGCAGTCAGAGCTGTGGGCGCATGTGATGTAGTCATGTTGGGTTGTTGCATGGCAGTGCAATGAGAATGGAGTTTGATAGAATAGATGAAAAGAAGAGTAAGTTTTGATAGAGCACGTCTAGGGCGCTAATCAGCACGGATAGCAGAGGGCCTAACCAAAGGCGCCTAAGCAACCAGTCTAGGACTGTTGGCTACGGCCTTGCTATCCTACCCAATTACAATGCTGTTTCTGCTTCCTGTTTGCTCGCAGGCACAAAGCTGTTCCTACGAAGAAGCAGCCTTCACTTGCAGTCTAGCGGACACAGGGCTGTCCCAGGCTGCGGTAGTCTAGTTGATGCGGCTACAAAAAAGCGGCCTTCCCTTGCAGTCTAGTAGGCAGGCACGAAGCTGTCCCAGGCTGCAGCAGTGGAGTTTATGCGGCGCTTCTCACCAGTTTCCTCGCAGCGGAGGCCAAGGCCCTAAGAGGGCTGCTTGGGCATTGCTGCTCTGCTGGCTAGGAGTTGTCTCTCGATGGACCGCTTGGTGTTCACACTTCGGCGTCTGGAAATGAGTTAAAACACTATATGTGTTTGATTTGCATATAACATGGTACTGTGTACTAATTCTGTCCTCAAGATTTACATGTTTTAAAAGGAAAGGTACATCTCAACAAGTTTTTGTTCTCCTAGTTTAAGACTAACATAACAAATATACAAAATGCTGCGTTTATAAGTCACGAAGTAACATGAATTAGTGTCTAGTCACAGGAAGTGGACAATTCCTAAAGGAGTTCATACTAAATGCAGGAAATTGACTGCAAAACTGTTAGTATTTACATTTACTGCTTCCGCCACTAGGAGCGTTTGCCGTCAGTTAATTAACCCAGAGACGATAGATTGGGCTAGGGAAGAATCAAGTCATTGCGGACTGCAATTGCCAAAAGCATTCAAGCAGTTTGTAATTTGGTGGGTAAGCATGTCCCATCCCAAATGGGTCACGAGATCAGTCGTTGCATATGCAGTATGGGGACGAGGGTTGCCGTGGTGAAAAATCACTACCTTCGTCAGCATTCTCCTTTTGATTTTGAATGGCACGTCACAATTTCTTTAAAGTCTTAAGTAGCTAGCGGCGTTTATTGTTGTACCGGTAAGCATATACTCGTACAAGAATAAACCTTTTCTGTCCCAGAACACACTGGCCATCACTTTGCCGGCAAAAGATATCAGTTTGAAATTTCACGGCTTCGGCGAATTCGAATGCCGCCAATGACGAGAACGTTCTTTAGTTCCTGGTGTTCTGTAGTGCATCCAGGTTTCATCCCCAGGGACAACTGAATCCAACAATTCCTCGCCCTGTTCTGCATAGCGCTCCAGAAATTGGTGGGCCGCTTCAACACGTTGCCGTTAATGGTCTTCAGTGAGAATTTTGGGGAACCACCTCTCACACACCTTGCGACAATGCAAATTCTTGGTCAAAATCTTGTCAATCGTAGTCTTACTGACTTCAGGAATAAGTTCGCACAGCTCGCGAACCGTCACACGCCGATCTTTAAGCATTTCTTGCTCCGCTTTTGCAACTGTTTCGGCTGAAACCGAAGGCCGACCAGATCGCTGTTCGTCCTGGGCGTCTGTACGTCCGTTTTTGTGTTCTCTGGCCCACTTTCGCACGTTTTTAAAGTCCATAAACGGTGGCTTATGGACTTCGCATAACTGACGATGAATTTCAGTGCGGGTAAGACCCTTGGTACTCAAAAAGAACGGAGCACTGCACGCAAATCGCACTTGGCTGAGGAAGTTATAGAAAGCTCCATAGCAAACGGCTGCCCAGCCAAGACCAATGGTTGTAACGGGTTCTTTGTCGTGGGGATTTGAAGGGGTGAAACAGAGCTACACGCCAGTGTTGCCGGATGTCGCGTAATTGCGTTCCCCACGGCTCCAGCGCCTTGGAGATCTTATTTTGCAGACAGGCCTCGTAGAACTACTGTTTCCGAGATGTGCAATGTCTGTATCTCGACTAGATTAGCTCTAAACACGAAATGATAAGATTTGAAGTTTACAATGCTGCCAGTGAAACTGGAGTACAACGGAGATAGCAATTCTGGGTTTTCAAGACGGCAGTCTCGGATACAACATTCTTGTGTACCGCTGATGGATTAAATTACAAAATGAGTAACAATCTTGAAGTCCGGACAAGTCCTTGGATGGATACTGCATTTCTGTTTTAATGGCTGCTAGAAGTGCTCTGTGGTTACAGGTGCCTCTCAATTTGCTATGTAATGAACACCTTTTGTCAAATGTTTTCCTCCGAGACGTCAAAAAGACAAAAGAGTAAGCTTTCTTAAGGATACTGTGTTAAAGAATGGGTAGAAGAAAGTCAGTGAATGTAAGACATCAGATGGTCGTTTACACAAGTCCTGAGTACTTCACTGTGATAAATGTAGGTGATCTGAAATTTCAGCTCAAACATAGCTCTGATTGATGCTCTATTGTTTACCACTGCGAATGTGTGTGCTATCAAATAAATATTCTATGAAATAATCAATACCGCAGGTGTACAGGTAAACTATAGTCTTTCCAATCCAAATTGCTTTCTTGCAAAAATTAGGCATACTCCAAAAATGTGACACCAAAGCTTACAGCAAAATCCCAATACAGCTGCCTAACCTTTACAGGGAAAATATTTAGAAAGTTTTGATTTTATGAAATACAGGAAAATGACTTTTATTAAGGTACTATATGTTTAAAATAATTATTGCGGAAATTAAATGTTGGTTTGTTGTGAATTTTGAGGGACAGACCTCAGAAGTCGTCTTCACTTGGAGTGACTTTTGCCATAAGGGAATGACAAAATCGTAGAAAACAAAAAGGGGGATCTGTTTAAAACACACCGTGCCATGCACTTTTTGTGGAGCTAATCATTTCAAAGCATTTCTCTCTTATTTTTGAGTATTTTCAAATATTTACAGTTTTTTTTAATGAAAAGTGGCCATTCTCTTCCTTAACATTTTACGTGATTTGGACACTTCAACCCGTTGCGGCTCCAATTTGGTCTGTCCGTTTCTTCGGCACTCCCTCGTTCCTTCTACCTTTGAGTTTGTGGCTATTTTAGATATTCTGTTCTTATTCATTTATATACTTTCGCATTGATTTCTGTCGTTAGCAATAGCATCATTTATTTCATTTGCAATACTTTCCTAATATCTTGACACCACTTTTTATCATACATAGTGCACATACTCATAAATTTCTTCTCCGATGTCTGTATTAAACATATGACATCAAAGTATATATCTATAATGTATAGAAATGTATTACAAAAATTGAAGAACTACACGTATCTTTAATGACAGCTAATCAAAGAACTTCTAAGCAATGGATGCAAGGCTTAAAAGCTTCCGGATTTTCAAAAGAGCAACAACTTTACTTTGAAATAATCATGGTGTAATTTGAAACCCAATATGCAGTAAAACTTGTCATGCTGCATGATCTAGTAGATAGTACGCTAGGTTTTTGTTCATAACGGGCGGAGAGCAGTCATTTATTTTCCCGGTATAAATATGTGTATCACGATCCCTTTGAAAGGAAACAGAAGCTACTAAAGATTTGTTTGCTGTAAATGAAAGCAGCATTTAAAATCACAAACTGCTTGAAGTTCTTTTGACAATTCCTATATGGAGCGTCTTGATTGCCTCTCAGCGCAATCTATCGGAAGAGAGTTAACTACTTGACCACATGCGCTCCTAGTGGTGGAATCAGTGACTGTTGGTTTAGAGATAGTCACGTTCCGGTGACTTCGTTCCTTATAAACAGATAATTATGTATGTTTGTTATATTTTAAAGCAGGAGGACAAAAACGTGTTCAAATGTACCTTACCCCTTAAACCATGTAAATTTTAAGGTCAACTTTATGCAGTAAACAGTACTGTGTTCTATATGAATGAAGTGATGTCTATCACTATTCTACCAAAGGTTATTGTTGTATTTACCTTAGCTTAATCGAGATATATTTTATTTGGATATTTATAAATTTTCTCATAATTACAAGAACGATGTCATTAAATCAAAGGATAAACATGTTTTTAAAATGATATCGCTGTGGGACAACCGAACCCCATCTGACCCAAGAGAAAAAGCAAATAGCGACTTACTACTTAAAAGGGATAACTGTTAGAATTTATACAAGGACAACAATTTAGAAATGTTTAACCCCAGGGATAAGGACAGAAATAGAATTTGTAAACGTGCTTTAATAAAAAGAATGTTTTGGTTTATTATGATTATGCCGAATTCTTTTGTTATGAAAAGACAAGTATTAGTTTTATGCTGTAAGTCTATGGCAGTAACTGTCAAAATGTAAGGTAGTATGATCAGCTTATACATATGTAATAAATAATCACAACATTTATCAAACTTCTCATCTCGATACTTAATGGACAGGGTCCGTATAAAACAGTCGTTAACTCAGTGTGACTCTAGTCATCTGTCAATATTGTGACTTTGTGGGTTCGTGGAATAAAAAGTCCAATTGCACCACTCAAAAATCTTCTTTATTTCCACCGACTTACAGTTAAGCACTTGCCAATTACACAGAAATACGTAATGCACACAATTACAATTCACCAGTTCGTAAGTTAACGTTCCGATGCACGTACACAGTCTCCTCGTCCGTTTGCTAGCTCGTCAAGCACTGACTGACTAACTGTCTCTCTGAAACCCTTTTTATAAGAATGTCAGTGTTTTTCTAGAAGTCTCTAATCACCGAACGTTCCAGACCAACGGAGAAGGGGAGAGAAACATCGAAGGACCGGCGACACTACCGCAAATCACCCCTCAGTTAGTGACAGGAGACAGATGAGTGGGGGTGGCGTGGCATCCGGCCCCTTCTCAGCTGTTGCTTGTGGTGCTTCCCGATAACTGGGTGACACTGCTCCCTCCTCAAAGCTGGTCGTCCCGAACAGCACCATCATAGCGGGCTAGACGATCCAGGTGTACCACCAACATCTTCCCTCGGGGAACCTTCTGGATGCGGTAGACCACGTCGATAATCCTCTTCACCACCCGGTACGGTCCTTGCCATGGCTGCTGGAGCTTCGGGCACCGTCCCTTGGTCCGGGTAGGACGGTACAACCAGACTAGGTCACCTTGCTGGAACCCTTGGCTGTTGGCTTGCCTGTCATACCTGGTCTTCATGCGGTCGCTCGCCTTCTGGATGTTCTGGCGAGCCATCTCGTGCATGTCGTGGAGATGGTCCACCAAGTTCTCCACATACTCGGTCGCTGGCTGTTTCACTTCCGGAGGGCTTCCAAAAGCCAGGTCACAAGGGAGGCGTAACTCTCGGCCGAACATTAAGCTGGCTGGCGTCATCCCAGTTGTGTCGTGTGTAGACGAGCGATAGGCCAGCAAGAACAGTGGCACCTTGACGTCCCAGTCTCGCTGATGGCTGGCCACGACTTTCCTCAGATGTTCCTCTAAGGTCTTGATGTACCTTTCGACCATGCCATCCGATTGGGGATGTAGAGGCGTAGTGCGAGTCTTGTTCACCCCAAGCCTTTGTAGTGCCTCCTTCATTAGGTTGGACTCAAAGTTGGTACCCTGGTCACTGTGTAGCTCTAACGGCACCCCAAATCGACAGAATACTTGCTCCACGAGGCAGTCTGTGACTGTCTTTGCCTCTTGGTTTGGGATGGCATACACCTCCGGCCACTTGGTGAAGTAGTCCACGACCACCATTAGGTACTTGTTGCCTCGGTCGGAAACTGGGAACGGTCCAGCAATATCAACGGCGATCCGTTCGAATGGCGCTCCGACGTTGTACTGCTGCATGCGACCCCGGCTCCTAGTCTGAGGGCCACGACACGCCGCGCACACGTGACACTGACGGCACCATCTCTCAGCATCTGCTCGGAGTCTCAGCCAGTAGTAGCGCTGCCGTAGTTTGTCAATCGTTCGGTTCGCTCCCAGGTGTCCTCCCGAAGTACCGGCGTGCACTTCCTCCAGGACTTCCGGGACCTTACTCCGGGGAAGTACCAACTGCTCTCTCTGCGTCTTCCCATCGGGTGATTCCCATACCCGGAACAGCACGCCCTCTTTGGTCTTCAACGAGTCCCATTGGGCCCAGTACGACTTGTATGTGGCGCTCCTCGGTGCGATGTCCTCCCAGGTTGGTCTCATCCCTGCCTCCACCTCCCTCAAGAGTGGCCCCAAGTCTGCGTCCGCCAGCTGCTCCCTCATCAGGCCTGCGCTATCCCAGCCTTCAGCAGGCACTGCCACAACTACTCGGACTACTGCGGCACACTCCTTCTCTTCCACTCTTGTGCACTGGCCGCACTCTTCTGGACAGGGTCTTCGGGACATGGCGTCTGCGTTACCGTGGCTCTTCCCTCTACGATGTTCCGAGGTGAAGTCGTACTCCTGCAGCCTCTGGACCCAACGTGCTGTCTGGCCTTCCAGGTTCTTAAAGCTCAATAGCCAGGTTAGGGCGGAATGGTCAGTCCTCAGGTGGAATGGCTGACCGTACAGGTACTTGTGGAAGTGCTCCAATGTCTTTACTACCGCCAGTAATTCTCGTCGGGTGACGCAGTAGTTCTTCTCTGCCTTCGATAGCGTCTTGCTGTAGTAGGCTATCACCCGCTCATGGCCGTCCTGGATCTGCGATAGGACACCTCCAATGCAATGGTCGCTAGCGTCGGTGTCCACAATGAAGGCGCCACCCGGTTGTGGGAAACCCAAAATTGGAGCACTGCACAGGGTCTCCTTTAGGTGCTGGAAAGCGTTTTCTGCGTCCTCCGTCCACACATAAGGCCGGTGTTCCTCTGTCAGGCGGGTGAGGGGTTTTGCGATGTTGGAGAACCCCTTTATGAAGCGCCTGTAGTAACTGCACAGCCCCAGGAAACTGCGCAATTCTTTCTTATTCTTTGGGCGAGGCCAATCTCTCACAGCCTTTGTCTTCTCCGGGTCTGTGGCCACTCCGGTTGCTGAGACTATGTGGCCCAAGTAGTTAACTTCCTTGCGGAAGAGCTGGCACTTCTTCGCGTTCAGCTTCAAGTTGGTCGCCTGCAGTCTCTGTAGCACCTTACTCAGATTCTCGAGGTGATTTTCAAAAGTCTTCCCAACGATGATGATGTCGTCCAGGTATAGCAGGCAGGCATCGTAAGTCAGCCCTCTCATCACTGACTCCATGAGGCGTTGGAAGGTAGCTGGTGCGTTGCAGAGGCCAAAGGGCATAACCGTGAACTGCCAAAGACCTTGGCCCGTCGAGAATGCGGTCTTTTCCTTGTCTCTCGGGTCTAGAGCTACCTGCCAGTAGCCCGACTTCAGGTCCAGGGTCGAGAACCACTGTGCACCAGCTAGCGTGTCCAGGGTGTCGTCAATCCGGGGTAAGGGAAAACAGTCCTTCCGGGTGACGGCGTTCAACTTTCTGTAGTCTACGCAGAAGCGCAGCTCGCCGTTCTTTTTTGTCACCAGGACTACAGGGGAACACCAAGGGCTGTCAGACTCTTCAATCACTCCCCTGGATCTCATGTCCTCCAGCATTTCTCGTACAGCCCCTTGCTTCGCCAGCGGAACGCGTCTATGTGGTTGCCGAATAGGCCGGGCGTCCCCGGTGTCGATGCGGTGAAGCACTTTGTCCGTGCGGCCGTAGTCACTATCACCTTGGCTGAAGACGCTCTGATACCGCCTTAGCAGTTGTCGAACCTTCTCCAGCTGTTCTGTGGTCAGGTGGTCGGCCGCCCTCTCCACCAAGCCTTCTAGCCGGGGCCCCAGGTGTTGCTTCAGCGCCGGCACCTATGTCTCTTCGATAGCTGTTACGCTCACCACGGGCTCGCACATTCCCAACTCCGTCCCGGCCTGGACGTCGTGATCGGCGTCCGTAGGATTTAGCAGTCTAACGGGCACCTCCTCTCGGCACGGCAGCAATGCCCTGGCTACACACAATCCGTTTACAGGCGTCTTCTGGTCCAGCATCATGTTCCTGGTTCTCTGGCCCTCCAGTCGCGCCGTCACCACCACCTCGCTCCTCGCGGGGACAACCACGTCTTCGTCCAAGACGACCCTGCACATTCCGAGGCGCTCTTCGGGTTGACGGAGTATAACCTCTTCTCCGTTAAGCCGCAAGACCTTCTTGCCGACGTCGACCGTCGCCTCATTGCTCCTGAGGGCATCCAGTCCCAGGATCACCTCCTCAGCCACCTTCGCGACGAACACCCACAGACGCACGGCACTCCGTCCCAAGTTCAGCTCCAGCAGGGCCTCCTTCTCCACAGGCAAGGTGTCGCCCGACGCCGTGACAAGCTGGTATGGCCGGCTTGGCTTCCTTGCCGGCAAACCCTTCGCCACGTCAGGTCTGATGATGGTCACGGCCGCCCCGGTGTCCACCAGCACGCGGCACGGCTTTCCTCTTATCCAACCGTCCGCGATGAGGCTGTCATCCATACGCCGGCTGACGGCGCGCAGTGTCACTCGAGGGGATGGTGGTGATGGTGGTGATGGCGCCGACGTGCCCCTCTCCACGACGGCCCTTACTCGTTTTCCGGCTGCTCTTCCTGGTGTCGGCAGTCTCTCTGCATGTGTCCGGGCTGTCCACACCCCCAACACAGGCCACTGGGTGTTCGCCGGCGTCCCTCAGGTGGCCTTCTGTCTCCGGCGTAGCGGACGCTCCTCGTTCTCGACGTCGGGGTGGATGTTATTTTGGCCGCCTCCATCCTTAATGCCGCTGTCAGCGCCTCGTGGATGGTTTTATATTCCCCGAGCATTAGGCGCTGACGAATCTCCGTGTCCCGTACCCCGTCGACAAAATTGTAGGCGGCTTCCCGGGATACGAACTCCAGTGGCAGGTCAACCAAGGCCTTGCTAGCCAGCTGCTCGATCGCAATGGCGAACTCCTGCAGCGTCTCCCCCGGCTGCTGTGACCTTGCCTTTAGCTGGCTGCGGTATGCTGCGGCTAAGCGGTGGTTCCCGAAGCGATCTTCCAGGGCTTCCCAAATGTCCTTGGGCGCCGCCGTCGTCTGCACCGCGTTTAGGACTTCCGCGGCTCTTCCTTGGAGGCTGGCTATTAACTGTGTGGCCTCCTCCTCCAGTGACCATCCGTTGTGCCTGGCCACTGTGTCGAACTGGCGGCGGAAGACCTCAAACGTTGACGCGCCGTCATACTTGGGAGGTTTGACGCGCGGCGATGTTATGTCGCGTCCCGGTGCGTCGGCCTTCAAATCCTTCAACCTCCTGCCGACGACGTCCTCCACCATGGCGCTCAGGGACTTGGTGCTGTTGTCGGCCTTTCCTTCTAGCTCATTAACGCGGCTCGCGAGGTCTCCGACGCGTTCGTCCACCTGGCCGATCCGCTTGCCGAGTCCCGTGACGTCCTCCCTCACGCCGGCCAACTGTTCCTCAAATTTCGCGGCGAGGGCCTCGTTCGCAACCTTCATTTCTTCCATCTTCTCCGTGAGGTTATCTTTAGCCGTCTTCATTTCTTCCAGCTTTGCGGCCAGGTTGTTATTTGTAGTCTCCAGCTTCGCGGCCAGGCTGTTATTTGCCGCTTCCGTTTTTGTTGTTAGTTCGGCCTTCATTTCTTCCATCTTCTCAGTGATGTTGTCTTTAGCCGTCTTCATTTCTCTCAGTTCCGCTAAAATCTTTTCTAATGCTGCCTCCATTGTTGTAATGTTCGGTGATGTTGTTTTCCCGCTTCCTGACACCAGTGTGACTTTGTGGGTTCGTGGAATAAAAAGTCCAATTGCACCACTCAAAAATCTTCTTTATTTCCACCGACTTACAGTTAAGCACTTGCCAATTACACAGAAATACGTAATGCACACAATTACAATTCACCAGTTCGTAAGTTAACGTTCCGATGCACGTACACAGTCTCCTCGTCCGTTTGCTAGCTCGTCAAGCACTGACTGACTAACTGTCTCTCTGAAACCCTTTTTATAAGAATGTCAGTGTTTTTCTAGAAGTCTCTAATCACCGAACGTTCCAGACCACCGGAGAAGGGGAGAGAAACATCGAAGGACCGGCGACACTACCGCAAATCACCCCTCAGTTAGTGACAGGAGACAGATGAGTGGGCGTGGCGTGGCATCCGGCCCCTTCTCAGCTGTTGCTTGTGGTGCTTCCCGATAACTGGGTGACAATATCTTTAAGTCATTTTTGTCACATTTACCTATCAACTTGTACTTACGACGATTCACTTAGGGACAATCTATATCCAACGACATGGCCCTCATACCACCCAGTATCGATTGCAACACTTTATTTAGTTGCAGGTTCATGCTGAGACATCATTCAGAAATCGATTTTAATATATAAACATAAATTTCTAGGGCTTTATAGTTCGGGCCACTATTAGGTACAATTAATGGAAATTAATTGTTCTTTCACACTAGCCGTGTGTAGGATGCACTATGAAAAACTCTTACGCATATTATAATACTCTCATTTACTCTTTTTATTCATTCTTGAATAAGCTCTTTTTAAACAGCTTAGTCTTCCATTTACTTACTTCATTCGAGATAAACGTTATTGTATATATATATATTTTTGTTATATGTGTCTTAGTAGTTACAATAGATATGAATATAGTTAGTATCCAATCACCGGGCGTTTCCTAAAAGCACCACGATCAGCTTTCTGTGATCGTATTAATTTATAAAGTTAGTGACTCCGACACTAGGAGCGCATGTGGTCAGGTAGTTAAACAACAGCCGATAGATGGAACTGAAGTAAGAATCTGGACGTTGCGGATTGAAATGCCAAAAATGTTCAGGCAATTTGAGATTTAAAGTATTAGTTTAATTTGGGGTAAGTAAATGTGTAGCAGCTTTCGTTTCCTTTGATAGAGTGGATGATAGAGACGTTTACACCTGGAAGAAAAATCACGGCTCTCCGTCATAGTGGAACAGGAAGCGACCGTTCTATCTAATAGTTCACGGAGCATGACAACTTTCGCTTTGTGTTTGGACTGACGATTACTTTACTTTTCCATAAAAAGTTGTTTTGTTGATGAACATTTTGAATATCTGCCACTTGCAGACGTAACTGTGTATATGGATTTCCAAAAGCTTCATATGCCACATATAGCAGACTCTTATTCACACTTTCCCATGTTTGTATTTATCTCACAGAGATTTATTGCTGATAGATTCTTCGTTCCTTTTTCTTTTCTGCTAACCTAACACGCACGTGTCTAAGTTAAGATATTAAGTTATATAATCCAAAATCAAATCGAAATGAAATGTTCATTTGCCTTGTGACAGGCTTAAGAAGTAACGGATGTTCTGTAATGTTGGTAACTTTTGATGGTTATATCAGTTTATTAGTGCTTTTATTTTTCACTGCGCCCGAGTATGAGTAATAGACATTAATATGTTATAAAGTAAACTTCTTATTTAAAACATTTTGTGTTCTATCTCCTGTTTTTATAAATGCAACGTTGCACATGTGCTCTGGCAGACATAGCACCTTTGTTCAATAATGCAGTGGCACAGATTTGCACTTACAGCACGTCAAACGTTGTTAAACTTTACCGCATGAAAACATACAGAATATAATGTAGGAAGTATAAAACGTTTACAAGATTTGAACTCCTTTCCGAATTTGTAGGGATTGTCCCTACTTTTCTATAACTGTCCCATGTCTCTACTTGAGTATGACGACATATCTTCAGTCCCCTACTGTTTTTAAATTTTACTCCATGTCAAAGAGATGATTTAACACTTACTGACGAGCGCTATATTCGCTTGTTATCTTATTTATTATAACAACGAAATATTAGTACAATTGGACAATTAAAGTCACAGCATAGTGTGACTTTGAGGGTTCGTAAAATTATAAGTCCAGTTTGCAGAAATTAAAAATGCTCTATATATCCGGATAAACACAGTTTTTGTACAGCCCTGAGAAGCCGAATTACTTAACATATACAAATACGTCCTTCAAGTTTTCTGCCTCTCGACCACAAACAAAAGGGTTCACTTTCAAACCACAGCTGTATGCACACGAATAACGAGTCCAATTACGACTGCCAGCCGACAAACAGGCCACGTCTTCTCTTATATCTCCACTCATTGTTCTAGAAATTTGTGGAAAGTTCTCTAACAATCAAGACGGCACCAGAAGGAAGACGAACCTTCCAGACACCTGTATCTTGCTTTCTCCTTTTCGGCAATCGTTTATCTGCGCGCTGCACTATCTGTCTCTTTCCGCGCACCAGCCGCTCGCGTCGCAACAATGCTTCGCGACAATACTGATTATACCGTGCAGCTCCCTATGGACATTGAGCGGACAACTGACACCAAGTCGGAAATAGAAATTTTTATACAGAGGGTAGGTAGTATCCCTTAGAACATAGTTCTGTGTTATATATGTGAATATAAACGTATGGTTTTTTTTAATACAACTGGCTCTGTTTACTATTCTTGCAGAATTTATTCCATATTTTGTTTGTTGTTAATCAACATAACTTTCATTAGATATTTCCACATTTGTACGTACAAGAACGACGTTATAAAAGTAACAAAAGCACATCGCTATATTTTGCATAAGTTGAGCCCTTTACTGAGATGTATAACATTTTGTGTAGCAGGCATTTATCCACTTCCGGTTTCAATTGTACAGTAAATGCAATATTAATATATGTTATGTATAACATACGTATGGCAGTATCTGTGTGTAATACGTGTGCTGTATTAATTAAACACAGTAGAGTAATTTATTGTGTACACAAAATGGTAGAGGAAGTATTTCGAAATAAGAAGCAATTTGATGTGAAAGGAATTTCTTCAAAACCTTAGTATCGTAACCTCGGAAAATGCTCAATTTAAATGTAATATCGTGTTAGGTGTGCAGAAACGGAAAAGAGCAACTTTTATAAATTGCGGCAAATAGGCAGTTTCGGGTGCATCAATACTGGTGCACTGTTGATGGATTAGATTTCAAAACGAGTGACTTAATCTTGAACTCTCAGACAAATTCAATATTTGAAGAACATGCAGTAGCTGTAGTTTGGAATTTTATGTAGAATATTCAGCGTCCAGCTTCGCCTGTACAGGAAATGTTTTACCTCACAAAATGTTGACATGTTTGTCAGTATATATGACTGAAATCAGATAATGCACACTTTTATTTATACCTCGAAGGTGTGGCTAAACGAGGACCAGATTAGGTGTATTAGGTGTATATCGTTTTGAAAACGCTCTATTTCGTTAGTGATTTGTGCGGAGGTCAAAACAGGAAATATACAGTTGTGCGATTTTTATTATCATTTACAATGGCAGTAAGATTCAATGCCATTCAACAGTAGTTACCAGAAGGCGCTCACTCTTTGTTGCCGTGTGACCGCTACTTTGTCTCCGTTGCCATGATAGAGTGTTTACAACATTTAAATATCTTTCTCTGATATTATTACCTGGGAAACGCCCAAATGCTTTTATGAGAACAGTAACAGTTACTGCGAACCTCACAGGCTTCAAAACCTGGTGTCAGAACTGCATTAAGAAGATAATTACTCGTCCTTACAGTTCCCATTGCGGTCCTGGTGTGACTGTTTCCAAGTATAAGCATGTAACTTATGACAAGAGAAAATTAAGGTTATCTCGCGGCACGTTAGTATGTTGATGAATTTGTGCAGTAATATTTTATATTGGAAAAAGGGAAAGGCACGTCCAGATCAATCTTTCAAGAAATTTTATGACACATCTGTCCTCTCCATCAAAAGAAAGAAAATAGTAGATGTTGATAAATAACACAATACATCACACAGGAAAATCTCCACTGCCACTAGAACATTTTGACATGGCCAAGGACTGAAGTCAAGTTGATGATGGGTAGATGATTAAATTAATTCAGTAAGAGTATTTCCACATAGCACAATATGTTTATTAACCTTATTACATATTTACTGTACGATTACATTGTTTCATAAGTTCAAAAATGAACAAATAACAGACAATTTTGCTGTCTTCTACTTAATATCCCATAATTATTTTAAAAGGGAAAGAAGTCGAGGATATAAAAACATGTCTGTACATCACAGACATGCAAATTTGAGGTCACTGAGTAGTCCAAGCAATTATTAAGGATTAGTCCTACAAGTGTTGTGACCACTGTCCACCATATTAAGTTTTTTTCCCTCATAACTATGAAAAAAGGACTTAATTCTCTTTTCAAATCACAGATTAAAATGAAACTTTTGTACCTTTTGCTTACTGTGTGACTAATTGCCGTAGAGATGTCACCGGAACGCTATGAACATTAATCCACTTCTACGAGGTGGTTAGCTACCTATCCAAAAACGAAAAGATAGCACTCATTACCTTCCTGAACTAACCAGGGAAGCCTGTATCACTATCCATCTCCCTCTTTACTCTCTCAGAAGTGTACATCAACATTGTAACAGCCTGAGATACCGTTATATGTATTATAAGCACGTTGTGACTTTTTTTTTTTAAATTACGTCCTCGGAGGTTAAGTAAAGTCGAAGGATGAATGAAATGTGGGAAACGGTTCTCAAATGAGCCCAGGGTCCATAAAGCTTAGTGTTACCAGATATTTACCTTAGAGGATAAGGGAAAGTCTGTATTCAGATAACTCACACTGACGAGTTTTCAACTCAAGAAGTCTTGACATGGGCAGACCGGCCATCTCCTACGTTACAGAGGTAAGCATAAGTGAATTGTGTGTTGAACTTTAATAAGATGATTTGGGTAGCCTCTTCAAGTCATGATTTCCCACAATTTTTTCCTATTTACACGGTCAAACACTTTTTCATAATCAATAAAAGCTATATGTGCTTCCAGATTAAATTCTCTTCTTTTTTCTATTATGTGCTCAACTGTGAAAGTAGTATCTGTACAGGATCGTCCTTTTCTAAATCCATTTTACCCTTCTAAAAGTAGAACATCTGTAATGGTTTGTAACCTTTTACTTAAGATTCTTGTATATAATTTATATCCTGTGTTTAAAATACTTATTCCCCGACAATTCTCACATCTGTTTCGAGCACCTTTCTTAAAAATAGATATAATTAGAGCATGTGTCCAGGATCTTGGGATTTGGCATCCATTCCAACAACTATTAATTAAATTCAAAATTCTTTGATTTAGTATCGGTCCACCGTATTTCAATAACTCTGCATTTATTGCAACTTCTCCTGTGGCCTTCCTATTCTTCTTTTCATTTAATGCCGTTTCTAATTCTTCTAAAGTAATTGGGTCTACATTTCCGCATACAAGGTCATCATTTTGTTCTTCTTCCAAAGAATTTATTATACCACAAATCTCTGCAATGTACAATCCATTGTTCTTCCCCAATTACATTTATATTTGCTACATCTCTTTCTTCACTATCTAGATGCCTAAGCACTTTTATAGGCCATCATTTGCCTTCCATGTATATCATCTTCAATAGTGCTAATAAATTTATCCCATTCATTTAGTTTTTCCCTACATATCTCCCTTGCTTCATCAGTTTGTTGTTGTATCGCTTGTAAATGGGCTAATTGCTTGTCTCTTATTGCGTTCGAAAAGTTTTCATTTCATATTCTTAATTCTTTATTCTTACGATATTTTCTTTTTCTTTTTCTTTTATTTTTTTTATTTATTTATTTATTTATTTTTTTTTTGCCCAACACTTCGTTAGCTATTGTTTTATAGCTTGTATACTATTCTCCCATTCCTCATTGACATCCTGTCTTACTTCTTGTTTTTGTAAGTATGCAGATAACCGTCTTTGATATAAATCTTTTATGCTCTCTTATTGAAATAGGTATATTTTGAACACTTCTTCATTCATTCTTTCATGACGTTTCATTTTCTTCCATCTTGTTAAAAGGTGTATATTGGATACTAATAGAGAGTAATCAGTTGATATATCACTTCCCCGATATACTCTTACATCTTTTACTTGTGATGATAATATTTGGTTCTTAATAACATAATCGATTAATGATCTACATCCTCTTGCGCTCCAAGGAAATTTGTGGATATCTTTACTCCTAAAAAAATGTATTCATTATCTTTAATTTATTAAACGTTGCAAACTGTCTCAATGTTTCACCGTTAGTATTTGAAGTGTCTTCACCAAATGTACCTATGATATTTTTAATCGGTAGTTTACCTACTCGGGCAATCAAATCTCATGACATTATAAGTTAGTCACGTTTGACATATTTACCAACTTCCTTACTTAGTCCTTCCTACAATGTTTCACTATCTTCTTTTTTAACCTCTTCAGGGGCATATACTCTAATTACTGTCATGTAGCCTCTAGATATTTTAAATATGACAGTTAATATTCTGTCATTTATATAAGTGTAAGAATCTATCTTGTTAGCCCAATTTTTATCTATAATTACTGCAACTCCACTGGCTGCTCCTTGTTGTTTACTAACTTCACTATAAATCAAGGTGTAGTCTCCTATATTTTGCGTTCCTTTAAGTTTCCTTTTCGTTTCTGTTGGAACCATTCTTGTAACCATTTATCCGAAAACAACTGCTTTTGTTCCTTTCTTCTTGTCTTTCGACAACAGACCGCGATATTCCCTTTTCTTTCTTAGGGGTGGTGTACCCTTTGTCACTCATTATTATATAATTGGTGACACTTAAGCACAACATTCTCAAACACTTCACTTGACAAGCTGAAAGTATGATATTATAAACTGTAATGAAGTCTGAGTCCCTGATAGGCCGCGCCGTGGCCCAGTGGTTAGACCGCTTGGCTCTCACCAAGGCAACCCGGGTTCGATCCCAGGCGACCGCAAAGTGAGATTTGTGGTGGACAACACGACGCTGGGGCGGGGTTTCTCCGGGATCTCCGGTTTTCCCCGCCATCTCATTCCACCGGTTCTCCATCTTCATGTCATGTATCATCAGTGTCATCGCCTGCGGTGCCATATATAGTAAAAGCGGGCGCTAAACACTACACATGAGACCCTGATGGTGAGCGAGTGTTCCATTCAGCTACATATGGTTATCAAACATAAACATGTTGGTACCTTTATACAACCATCGAGTAACACGTTTATATTGCCAGGTTCGGTGCTTGCCGTAAGAAAAGACATTCACACGAGAGATTCATCAATCTAATAGGAGTTTCCTAAAACGAGTTGCACTGGCTTCTTAGAATAAGTTTGATATTACAAAAACAAAAAGAAATAACGTCGCCACATTTTGCCATTTGACTCGCGAATGGTCCAATGTCACTACATTACTGGAGAAAACTTCTATAACGGGGAATAATAGGTCTTGAATGAGAAATTATAAAACAGAAATGGACAAAGGGCATAACATTTATAAGATTCAAAGCTTTCAACATGAATAACATGGAAGTATTATTAACCCTAATATACAATAAAGCTTGTGATGTTCCATGATCTAGTAGATAGTAGCAAATAAGATTAAGAACAATTAGTAGAAGGCGATGATGAAGAACTTTGGCTAGACCAACAAGAAAGTTATTCGCATAGACCGCGTACTTTATAGATATTTACATTTACTTTGTGGCAGTATTATGTCTATCTTTCGATGTGCCAGTTATGTAGTAATTCATTAACAATAGACTGCTTGAGGTGACATACCGCCCATAATCGCAGCGCATGGCACGTACTGGTCTTTGGCGTTGGGAAACCGGGTTCCAATCTCGATATCAGTCATTTCGATGTGAAGGTATTGTAGAGAATCTTCATCACAAATTAGCTTATACATTGAAATAACTTTTTACTCTTTATTTTCTCGATAGTCTTCTGTAGTGTTATTTATACGAAACGGTTGTACAAAATGAAAAAAATTTCACTTGAAGAGTTGCTCTTAAAATATCTGAGAATTGTTTAAACCCAGTACTCCCCTGTTCACAAATTATCTAGTAGGAAATATCAAATATAAAACCATTTATAGAAATGTTTATAAACATCATGTAAATAAGAGAATAAACTTTCCTGGGTACAGTTTGTTATAGAAAGTCAATGAAGGTATCACATTAGGTTTTTACTGACGTATGTCCTGAATACTTGGCAAATTTCACACGGATAGGTACAAGTTTACTGAACTGAAACAAGAGTTTTGTTAGGAAATAAAAATAATTACAGCATTAACTACACACACAAACTGGCAGGCGACATATGTAGCCGTAAAATGGCAGAATATAAGCAATTATGTATTTAAAAATTATAATATATTCAATAAAAGGAATAATGTTTTTATCGAAAGATAAAGGTACGCAAATGGGTAGTATATTTTGCGTGTGTGTATTCTATTTTGTTTCATTCTTGAGTATTCAAATTTCGTTAACACATACTGCAGCTCCATGGTTTCTTTCTTCCTTAAAGTCGTGTTATTTTTATGTATCTTTGTCTTATATGTCACATTTACTTCAAATATTTATCTACGTATTTGAGATCTATCCTGGGATAGAGAGCACTAGATGTGTGATTATATGTGTTATGAGAAGACTCACAAGTATTAGTTGTATGCTGCAAGCCTGTTGTAGTAAGTGTCAGAATGTAAGGTAGTATGATCAGCTTATACATATGTAATAAATAATCAGAGAAATTATGATTTTTCTTATCTTGTGACTTAATGGACAAAGTCTGAATAAAACAGTCATAAATTTAGTGTGAATCTAATGATCTATCAATATCTTTAAATAAATTTTATCACAATTCCTTATCAACTTATACTTACCAAGATTGACTTATGGACAATTTACATCCAATAACATTGACCCCACCCACACAATATTAATTGCAGCACCTTCAATATCAACAATTACAAAAACTTTATACAATTACAGGTTCATACTGTGACATCAGTCACAAATCGATTTTAATACATAGACATACTTTTCTCAGTTTTCCCATATAATAGAGAGTATCCTAGTTCTATGCAATGTCCATTCTACACTTCATGCACAGCAAATGGTTGTTTGAAATACTTATTACAAATGTGAATGTGCAGTCTTGAATAGTCTTGATAAGGGGTGGACGTTCTAACCATTGTGCCTCATTGTTGGAAGGATGAAAAAATAAAAAAATAGTTAAATTTCTGTTTTTATATAAATATAACAATTTGTAACCTAAAACTTCCCTTATCTTACAATAAATTATAATAATTCCTATAAATTCTCCAGAATCGTGACTTCAAGTAAACTTTTGCACATCCTCAGCCGGAAACAACAAAGCTGTAATCATCTTTACGAACGCTAGATGTTGATATGTTCTTGTCAGTACTACCAAACTCTGCAAATAAAACAAATTTAAAAACAGAATCGACTGCCCGTATTTCAAAATTCATTACTGGATATTTGTTTATTAAAATAAGTATCTTTTCCACACCATTAAAACTATCAGACGATTTAATTGTTTAATAATTTAACGCCTGGGTTTATTTCATGATTAAATGACCAAAAGTGCTCTGCTACGGCAGATTTATCAGTCTGTTTGTACTTAATATTACGAAAATGATATTTTGTTCTGGTTTCTAAATTACATTTTGCCTTTCCAATATAAACTTTATAACAATCAAAAGACTCAAACTGATAAATACTAGATTTTTACTATCAGGAATTTTATCTTTTATAGAGAAATGTAATAAATTTTAATACTATATTTATTTCGAGAAACTTGCATCATACCAAACTCTTCAAAAAAAATGTTTATTAATCAAAGGATGGTAGGTAAATTTTTTAAAATTATAATCGTGCTTTATTTTTCTAAGGGTAGAAATGTTATTAACAGTTTTTCGATTTTTGAATATTTCTATTTGTTATGTGTAAAGTCTTTATTAAAACCATTAATTAAAGCAGTAATAAATATATTTATATTCTTCATTAAATTAATTTTTATTCAGGGATGCATTTATTAATCTATAAATCAAGATATTGAAAACAGCAGCTTTTTATGAAAAAGGGTTAAAAAGGGTTAGGCATAACTAACGACAGATTCAGAAACTACAATATTTTAACATAATTTTAAGGCAAAGAAGAAGAAGAGAATGCCAATTTTTGTCAACTTTGACGAAATGTCACAGACGCCTGCTCTGAAGTATACTGTCTGAGGTGTTACGGTGATGCTCCTTCAACTCCTAAGTGTAATATGCTCTAATAATTCTGTTTATTTACGTACTCTAACATTAGGTCATATCGCACGACGAATGAAATGGGTTAAATAATGCTCAATAGAGCCCAGGGTACAAAGAGCTTAGAGTTAACCGATATTTATCCCTAATTATAGCGGGAAAACCCAGTAAAGAAATTTATCCAGATGATTCTGTTGAACGGGATACAAACTCGGGACTTTTTAAAATTGAGACATACCAACGACATGGACGGGCAATAATGATAGTAATATGTATAGCCAAATTAAACTAAATACTCAGCGCTAAACTTCTGTTAAATAATCATAATTGCCATGTTGACGATAATATATTGAAGACATCTTAAGTAATTATTTTGGACAGCATTTCACATTTTTCTAATAAACATTTCGTTTTCCAAATAACATTTTCCTTATTACAATTAATTTTGCTACATAATTTCCATGTTTGTGATTTAGCTTTTGTCTGGCCAACAGAATAGATAATAATACATGTTATTTCTGTATACAGCAATACCAAATGTGTCCTCATTTTTAAGTTCGCTAAACCTGCAAAGTGTTAATACCTTTAAACCTTTCAGCCATTACCAACAGCTTTAAACTTCTTTGAATTTAATTTCATATTGCTATGCTGCTATGGTAGCTCAGTGGTTGGAGTACCTGGACCGGTGACCGTAGGATCCACAGTTCAAATCCCGGCTATGGTATTGAATTGTTCAAGCTGACTCTGCCTCTCAAAGTTTAAGGTTAGACAGAATATCTAACAAGGTTGTACTTAGTGTGCTCTCTACACTCGACCTTGTATATCACTAACTTATCCGGTACTTCCCTAGACTGTTACGAATATTATAATTCATTTACTCTTTCTACCCATTCGTGAACAAACTACTTTTAAACTGCTTACTCTCCCATTTACTTCACATCACTCGAGGTCAACGTTATTTTCTAAATAGTTTCATTACATATCTCTTTGGGGATAATATGTATATGAATACAGTTAGTATCCAGTCAACGGACATTTCCTAAAGACACAGTGATAAACTTTCTGTAATGGTATTTACCTTTTAATGTTACTGACTCCACCACGAGGAGCGCATGGGGTCAGGTAGTTAACCAACTGCCGATAGATGCATCTGATGTAAGAATCAGGACGTTGCGGATTAAAATGCCAGAAAAATTTAAGCAATTTGGGATTTAAAGTTTTAGTTTCATTTATTACGGTAAATAAGTGTTCAGCAGCTTTAGCTTCCTTGGAATAGATAGGCGATAGATGTTTACACCTGAAAGGAAATATCACTGCAAATCCGTCGGTATGGAACAGGAGGCTATAGTTCTATCTACTATATTACGAAGCATGACAAGTTTTGCTTTATATTAGCGTTGTAAATCTGTTAAGAATCGTCTGAAATATTCAGACGTTACTGGTTATTTGAATTCCAAAAACTTAATGTACCACACATAGTAAAGATTGTCAAGCCCACTTTGCCATACTTGTATTTTTCTTAGAAATATTAATGCTGGTTAATTCCGTGTTGCTTTCTCCTTCCTGCTAAGCCAACACGTACCTATTATCTTTCAAGAAAGTAAATGTATATCTTTTGCGGTTCAGTGTCATTCAGGCGTTCTCTGACCAGAGGGTATGGTAACTAAATTGTACGTGTCCGTAGATATTGGAAGTCCTGGCGACCATTTTAACTTGTTACTCACTTCGTGTATAGCGAAGATTATATTAACCCAAAATGATGAAAGAATAACTAAATATGAGAAGGTAGCAATATTCTTGTATCTGAGCTATTAACTACACGGTGTTGCAGACAATGCAAGAAAACGGAAAACCCCTGGAGAAATGACTTTAACAGAACCTATATGTATGTTGTATACAAGGCACGGTCTATCAACTGTTCTCGTAGGTCAATGGCAAAACGCAGGCTGTGACAAATAGCGCCAGGGTTGCCGGTTCGAAACCTAACGTGTGGACATACTTTATTTCTCCAAATTGTTTACTTTGTTAGACGCTGTAACGATATTATAACTGTGCTCTTGCAGGTAAGTTGTCTCTTCCTGACATTGCAGAATATCACAGAAAATAGAAAACATATAGGACGTGGTCTTGAGTCTCTCCTATTTATATAAAGATGTTATTTGTTTATTACTTCAAGCTTGTCATGTCGAGTTTGTTCAAAGTCAAATATGGTATAGTGTTCGTGTATCGATCAGAGAATCATGACATATGTAAAAATTTTCTTATACTTCTTGGCTTTGGACTTTTCACTCCGTTCCTGCTCCAATTTGGTCTGCCTTGGTTTCCTGGCCTTTTGCGTTTATAGTTTATAAGTATTTTATATATTTGTTGTTAGCATTAATATATGTATGTATACATATTGTAATTATATTATTTTGTAACTATACATTGTAATTTTACGTCCTCCAAGTTTAAGTCGTATCGGACGGTGAATCAAATGGATGAAATATTCAAATGTGTCCAAGGGCTATGGAGCTTAGAGCTACCCGACATTCGTCTTTAAGGGTAAATGAAAGAAACGGAGAAAACCTAGCAATAAAATGATTGATTTCTTCTACTTCTAATTTCTTTCCTAATACACTGACTCTTTTGTCTGTTTTTGTATGTCTAGTTATTGGAGATACAAACTTCTATTCTGATGAATGTACTAAATAGATAACGTCTACGTAATTGTTTATAATTAGTAGACACGCATCAGAAAATTTCTAGAACAAGGAATAATTGTGTTAAATGACTTCAAATCATAAAACAGATATGTCCCCTATGCGACTAAACAGGTGCAATACATTCAACATAGCTGCATAGTTGCCCAATAATATAGGCAGGCATGGTGAATCATAACATACAATAAAAGTTATAACCTATTTGAAATTGAACCTTAACATAAAGTAAAGGTTTCAGGTTTCTGGTTTTTATTTTCAGTTTCAGGGCCTGGTGCCGGTACAAAGGGGTCCGGCTTACAGGCTAAAATTTTCATTGAGGTTATATTTTGGGAATTAAATGCTTATTGTCTACGTGGGTATATATAAAACCCATACGGTGACCTTTCTTAGCCCACCTAGAATATTTTTACTGTGTTAGTGTCTTAAAGTGTCCTTTTTTTGTTATGTGCAGTATTTACAAACGCTAATTTTGCACTTTTATTCACACACACAGACACACACACGTACACGCACACACTTCACTATTTACACTGCTCCGTGCGACAGCGTGCTGCTGTCTGCTAAGCTGCTGTGACGGCGGCCTCTGCATATGGGGAAAGGTATGGGCCGGCAGTACTTGGGCGCGCATTGTGGTGTAAAATGGCATTAGAATATTTTTATGCGTGCATGCTTACGGTGTTTTGGTTCACCTTTCCTAATGTTGTTAATTTTTGGATTGCTATGTTGCCGTATGCGCGCCCAGATGGACGAGGCACGTTTTATTACGGCCTCGGGGATGTAGGGGATATGGGTTTCTGGATGGAGGCTGGCAGTAGTCGTGCGGTTAGGGACAGACAGGATTTTACGTAAGGAGAGGTTTTGTAAGGTTTGGAGGTTTTTTAGGGCGGTTTTGGCGGTGTTGGAACCGAACACGCAGGCGTACAGTACCACGGATAAAATAAAAGATTTGTAGAGCACAATCTTAGAGCGCAGCTTTAGCTATTTGCTCCTAAATATGGGGGTACACATCTTTAATTGCTGCCGCCCTATGTTGGCGCTATCTTTTAGGTGTGTAGTCCACTGCATCGTGCGTGTCAAGGTCACACCGAGGTACTTGAATAAAGTAAAGCTAGTCATGTTCTGTGATCTAGTAGACGCAATGGTAGCTTTCTGTTCGTTACCGAGGGAGAGCAGTCATTTATTTTTCATCTGTAAACGTCTTTGTCAAGTGTGTTTTGAAGGGAAGCAGGAGCCACTAAACATTTGTTTGATTTAAATGAAAGCAATATTTTAAATCACAATTCCAATACGTAGCGTCCTGATTCTCCCATGGTGCATTCAATCGACGAAGAGTTAAATACCTGACCACATACGCTCCTAGTGGCGGAATCAGTAACTGTTGTTTTTATCATGGGCGCCCACGACAAGAAGGCAGAGTATGAAGGGCAGAGGAGCTTGAACTGTTTATCTGCTCTAGTAGCGGATCTGTTTACTAAGGAATGAATGTATGAGAGTACATATGAGCCATCCATGCTGTTAGACCTATAATGTTTGTTGTAACGACAGGTATTATGTATGGGTGAGTTATGTGACAACACTTGTGTATTTTAAAGGAATCTTTCATCCTTGTCATACTCGGAAGGGAAGCATATACACCGTGTGCACAGCAAAAATCATTACCTTACACATTCTTCTTGCTTGCCTTCTTGTTCTGGGCAAACTAAAGGAGCTGTCCCCTTTCGTGACTAGATGACAAATCATTACTTCATGTATTATAAACGGATCATTCTCTATATTCGCTATATTAGTTTTAAAGTAGGAGGGCAAGAACGTGTTCGGATGTAGCTTTCCCCTTAAACCATTTAAATTTTGAGGACAGCGTTACTTAGTACTCAGTTCTATGTAATATGCGAATGAAGTGCTGTGTTCCTCTTTTATTACTATTCTTCCAAAGGTTATTGTTGTATTTACGTTATGTTAGTCATGATAAATTTTCTTCACGTATTTATAAATCTTGTTGTAATTGCAAAAACGGCATTGTTAAATACAACGATAGCCCTGTCTTAAAATAATATCGCTGTGGGACGGCTGAACCTTATCTCACCAAGAGAAAACGCGAATAGCGACTTACTACTTAAAAGGGATGTACTTGAATGTATACAAAGAACAATTCGGAAATGTTTAACACACAGAAATGGAGGTTTATCAGGAGAGAAAAAGAATTCTAAATTTTGCTCCGGTTACACAAATGATATTCATAATGATGGGAGCTGAAACTGCTATTCCCCGGATATTTATATATAGTTGACATAATATGCGTTAAATATTTAGTATAAATATCAATATAGAAGATTATTAAGAAAATTGAACTGTATAAAGTTGTTTCAATGTATAAGCTAATTTGTGATAAAGGATTTTCTACAAAACCTTCACATGGAAGAAAATAGTACCGAGATCTTACAACGGACGGAGTCTGTATAAGCTAGTGAGGTGCATAATCGAAAGTTTTTAAGGATCATATACATTTTTGAGACAACTTTTTAGTAAAGAACCTTCACTTCCAGGCCCAAATGACCTTGTTGTCGACGGGCTCTAAAACACCACACACTCACTCACCCTTCACTTCCAATTGAAGTTCTCTGATATTATAGTATCGTCACCCCTCAGTCCTCACTCTGGTTGCTATCCAATAAACTAAACCTTACATAGAAGACTTTAAAACTGTTTTTATAAACAGTTAACAAGCTTATGACTGACTCCCATGTATTTGTGAGCACTTCTAAGTGGTTTACCGAGAAAATACAGGTCAGTGGGAGAATTTGTCATAACGGCACGTTGGCCATAATAGCCCAATGGTAGCTCGGCTGGGCGGAAACCAGAAGATCCGTAGTTCAAATCCCGGCTATGGCATTGAATTTTTCAGTCTGACTCTACGTTTATACAGTTTTAAACTTCTTTGCATTCAATTTCATAATAGAATGTTGCTGTGTTAGCTCAGTGGTTAGAGTAAATGGACCCGTGACAGTAAGATACGTAGTTCAAATACCGGCTATGGTAATGAATATTTCAGGCCGACTCTGCCTCTCAAATTTTAAGATTAGACAGAATTACTATCAAGGTTGTACTTAATGTGCTCTCTGCCCTCGAACTTGTATATCACCTGCTCATAAGGTGCTTCCCTGGACTCCTACAAATAATTTATATCTTTCATTTACTCTTTCTATCCATTCTTGAACAAACTATTTTAAAAGAGTTTACTGTCCCATTTACCTTACATTACTCGAGTTAAACGTTAGTTTATCTTGTGTTATTATATATGACTTTGTGGTTACAATGTATATGAATACAGTTAGTATCCAGTCACCGGACATTTCCTAGACACCATGATAAACTTTCAGTCGCTGTCTGACAGCGGAGCAGGTAACATCGCCACACCGTGACGACTTGTTTATCTTTCCGACGCGAGAGGCGGCGTTAGTAGAACGGGGCAAATCGCCGGCCTAATTCTACATCAAATTTCTTTGTGTTTTCACGTGCGTACTTTCTACTCGTGAAGTGTTAATATTTAGTGTACTATGGCTGACCCCCCTGATACGGGGCAGCTAATCTACTCCGCAATGCAGACATGTTACCAGCAAGAAGAACAACTTTCTGCTTCTACTTCTCTGCAGCAATCTCTACCGACTCTTCACTGTGAACCAGTCCAAACTTCACTCCGTCCTACGACTTCTGCTACTAGTGAAAATGACGAACGTGCTTCTAAGCGGCAGCGGACTTCAGGAGAATCCGTTGCGCCATTAGACTCCAACATGGATTTTGACTCGAGTGATGGTGTACCAAATGGGAACTTGCCAGTAGACACCTCGAACGTCGGCCCTCTTCAGTCTCCGACGACGAGGCCTTCTACACTATCTCCTCCTTCCACGTCGCGTCCTACAACCACACCTTCTACACCTGGCGTCTCTACACCACGTAGCCATTCCAATCGTTATAGCAGCGTAGATCCCGGACCTTTTTATGTGTTTATTGAAAGTTTGGATAAGAATGTGGGTAAGTTACACCCCATGAGTGTGGGTAAACTGCTATTTCGTCACAACCCGACAATCCGACGTGCAATTGTGCATATTACCTCAGCAGGAAAAAACCGACTGAAAATTGAGGCAGCATCGGCAGAGGCCGCTAATACTATAGTAGAATCACCGGCATTCACTGGAACATCTTTGGAAGTTTACATTCCCAATTTTATGATACACAAACAGGGTGTTATTCGCAACGTGGACACCAGTCTCTCAGAAGAAGAAATTGCTGAGTTTCTAGAGAGTGCCTACCCTGTTATTTCTGTCCAGCGTTTTTCTCGACCCACTAGCGACCCTGCAGTACGGGTCCCCATTCCTGTGTGTAAGATTACCTTCCGCTCTCAAGTGTTGCCGACTCATGTAGTCATCTTTGGAACGCGATGCCAGGTGGAACCTCGTGATCCTCCAGTTTACATCTGCACTAAGTGTTTACGCTTCGGCCATCGCTCGCATCAGTGTCGGAGTGCGGCTAGATGCGGTAAATGTGCTGGACCCCATCTCTTAGAAGACTGCACCTCTACCTCAGGTCCTTGCTGCATTCACTGTCAGGGAGCTCACCTGGCAACAGACAGAAAATGCCCAGCATACCATCAATACCGGGAGGCACGGGTGGCAGCTTCTCGAGCAGATGCCCCTTGCTCGCCTCAGTCATCTCGTCCAACTTACTCACAGGCCATTAATGGAGCCCTCTCGATGACTGATACACGGTCTTTCCCTCCTCTCCCTGGAGCAATATCTCCTACAAAGTCAGCCAGTACTCTTCCGCCGCCTTCCTACACTCCTCGACCAGCACATTCACCAGGAATCCAACCGGCCGTTGCTCTCGCCACTCCGACTTCACCTGCTGTTTCGGTGCCTCGTGTGTCAACTCGACCTCCCCCGGTCCGAGTTCCGCATTTTCCCCCAGTTCATTCCACTCTGTATATTCCACAACGAGTACCTGTATCTCCAATAACTCATAATCCTTATCCGCCATCTTGGGCGGGTCCTTCATCGCCGTCTGCTCCCACTAGTTTGCAGCTTGTGGAGCAACTACTACAGCTCATAGTTCCTGTATTATCTGCTTTTTCTCCTTCCTCAACGGCCCCTGTTCAACTTGAACTTCTCCGCGACTTCCTTACCAGCTTATTACAAAGCTCATAAACCAACGATGACAACCCAACATTACAGCATGGCTTCAACCCTGTTGCAATGGAATTGTCGTTCTCTTCGAGCTAATTATGACTCTCTTGTGCAAGAACTCTTTGTACGCCACGTCAGCATCGCCCTGCTGTCTGAAACTTGGTTGACTCCGAATACGTCTCTTCGCATACCTTCTTTCTGCCTCTACTCCAAGGATAGGACGGACGGATGGGGAGGAGTTGCAATTCTGGTACACGCTGCTATTCCACATTACACCATTCAGATAGACCACAGCCAAATACATTCTTTTGAAGCTGTGGCGGTGAGGACTCTGCTTTGTCAACGAGAGGTCACAGTTGTCTCATTGTACTGTTCCCCTAGAATGATCATCACCAGTCGAGAATGGTATCATTTCCTGCGCCAGTTACCAACCCCCATTTTACTCGGCGGAGATTTTAATGCTCATAATACCACATGGGGTTGTGACCTGACAGACGCTGCTGGCAGAACGCTTTTGGACTTCATCGAGGACTCTGGTTTGGTTCTTCTCAACGATGGGTCTTCCACCCTGCTCACTCGGCCCGGACACCGACCGTCAGCGATTGACTTGACGCTCTGCTCCCCTTCCCTGTCTTCTGAACTCCAATGGAGGGTTCTTCCCTTTACAATGGGCTCCGATCATTTCCCGCTGGAGATTTCGACTATTCTTCCGCAAGTTTCTGTGGCCCACCGGCCTTCGACCAGATGGAACTTACGGCGTGCCAATTGGGTCAAGTACGAACGTATTCTGGAAGCCACCGTCTCTGAGATTCCCAATGATCGTCCTCCGTTGGTGCGTTACGACACCTTTCTACAGTGTATCAATAGTGCGGCTTTGCTTTCCATCCCAGAGAAACGGCCAGTTCTTACGTCCCGTGGTGTACCATCTCCTTGGTGGAATGCAGAATGCAGTCGTTATGTTGCGAAGAGGAAATTGGCGCTCAGTACCTACCGGCACAACTCTACATGGGACAATTTTATGGCCTATAAACGGGCCGCAGCTGAGGCCAAACGTTTTTTACGACAGTGCAAAAAGGAGTGCTGGAAGACCTTTTGTGCCAAACTCTCTAACACCACCCCACTTTCTCAGATTTGGGGGTTTATTAACAAATTGAGGAAGAAGACAGTTCCTACCCGCCCTCTGAGGAATTGGATCGCTGAGTTTGCAGATCACATTGCTCCGCCATCCGTGACATCACCACCAGCACCTACTGGTCTCTCTTCTTCCGGGGACTCGCACCACACTTTGATGTCAGCATTTTCCATGTCTGAACTCCAAAGTGTACTGAAGTCGTCGTCGAATTCAGCTCCGGGTTATGATCAAATATCCTATAGCATGCTCACCCACCTTCCTCCTCGTGCGAAGATGATCCTTTTGGAACTATTCAACGACCTTTGGGCCTCCGGCGTCTTCCCCGAGGGTTGGACTACACAGATCATTGTACCTATCTTGAAGCCGGGGAAGGACCCTAGCTTTGGTACCTCTTATCGCCCGATCGCTTTGTCTTCCTGTATCGCCAAGACCTTTGAACGCTTGCTTAAACAACGACTTGAATGGTGGCTGGAATCCCGAAGATTATTACCCATGTCCCAATATGGTTTCCGCAAAACCCGGAGTACTTTGGATAGTCTCAGCATCCTGACTACTGACATCGAGCGTACCTATTTGGAACAAGGATATCTGACAGCCATCTTTTTGGACATTTCCGGCGCCTACGACAGTGTTTTACTGCCAGTTTTGCTTGGGAAGCTGCAAGCACTAGGTCTTCCTCCTCGGTACTGCTCTGGCATTTATAATCTTCTCCGACATCGCCTCATCTATATCCGTTCTCCTGATAACTCCTTCTTCGGCCCCAGAATAGTAGTTCGAGGATTGCCACAGGGAGCGATTTTGAGTCCTCTTCTTTATGCACTTTATACGTCGGATTTAGACTCCCTATTTAGTCCTCACATTCGCGTTCTCCAGTACGCTGATGATATCTGTTTGTACGCTCGGTCCTCTAGTTTTTGGATTACTCGTCTGTGGCTTAGTGATGCAGCCACCGATTTATCAACCTGGGCCTCTGAACACGGATTACATCTTTCACCTTCCAAGTCTACAGTCGTAGTGTTTACTAGGAAACGACGGACATTTCCTGATGGCGTTATCCGCTTGGGACCTTTTACTTTTACCCTTGCATCTTCCGCAAAATTTTTGGGTGTCTATTTGGATAGTCGCCTTTCATGGAGTCGTCACATACAGCATCTCATCTCCAAGATTGGTGCAACTCTTAATGTTCTACGCAGTATCGCTCATTCATGGTGGGGTGGGGATGCTTCCATATTACTTCTGCTATATCGTTCCCTAATTCGGTCGGTGCTGGACTATGGCTGTATCTTCTTTGGCTCTGCTTCCACATCGGTCTTGCGCAAGTTGGATATCGCTCAGTACCGTGCTCTTAGATTTTGCCTGGGTGCTATGCTTTCTACACCGACGAATGCACTTTTGGTTGAGGCCTCCGAACCACCATTGGAGATACGACGACAGCAATTAACCCAGCGCTTTCTATTGCGAGTTTTCTCCGTGGATGCCCACCCAGTATTGCGGACGTTGCAGTATCTTGCTGCTAATTATCTCAACGTGGATTTTCCAGCTGTACGACGATTGCCCTTACTCTTACTGGGTTTTCGGTCTCTATACCACGCTTTTCCCTTAATTTTGAAAAGTCCCTCTCTTCCGGGGTTTCAATATCCATATGACTTACACTTCTTGAATGTTTCGGTGCATTATCTTCCTGATCACATCATTCGGACCCCAGACGTGAACATCACCCTCTCTCATTTCTTGCAGATTACATGGCCAGATTTCACCACGATTTACACCGACGGTTCTAAATCTGCTGATGGAGTAGGTTATGCATACGTCTGTCCTTCTACTAATGCCCTGGCTCGATACCGCCTACCTATGGAGGCTTCCAGCTACACTGCAGAGGTTTTGGCCATTCGTGACGCTTTGCAATATGGTATTTCTCAGGGCTTCCCCAAACTGCTGATCTTAACCGATGCGCAGAGTGTGCTGCAGAGACTCTCATCTCCCCGCTGGACGAGAGCCATGCACCGTTATCTTTACGAGATACTGACGTTGGTGAACAACGCTACCATAGCTGGACATCAAATTCACTTCCTTTGGATCAGAGGGCATGTCGGAATTCGAAACAATGAAGTCGCCGATCGCCTGGCAAAAGAGGGACTCACCCAAGGCACCTTCCAAGGCATCCAACTGCCCTACACGGATTTCTTCCCGGTCCTTCATCGTGACGCCTATTGTCGCTGGAATGAAGTCTGGATTCGTTCGCAGGCCATCAAAGGCAAACACCACGCCGCCGTTCAGACGCATCTATCCACGACCCCTTGGTTCTCCAGCTTCAGGATTGCACGTCGACATCTCACCTCCATCATTAGAATGCGACTTGGACATGGATGTTACCCTGCGCATCTTCACCGACTACGTCTCATCGATTCCCCTGTATGTCCTGATGACCCAGGCGAAACCGCTGACCTCAATCATCTCCTGTTCAGTTGCTCTCGCTACCGAGCCCACCGTTCTTCCTTCCTCCGCCGCCTACTTCAGCAGTCTGTTCCTTTTCCCGCTAGCGTCAACACCATATTACAGTTATGCAACAAACCTGTATACCAAGCTCTCCTGAAATTTCTTAAAGACAGTGATCTACACATCTAGTTTCCTCCCAGCCTCTTAAACTTCCTTACATTATTTTTCTTATTTTTCCCTACGATGGCCATATGGGATTTTACCGAAGGCCAAAAAAAAAAAAAAAAAAAAAAAAAAAAAAAAAAAAATGATAAACTTTCTGTGATCGTATTAGCTTTTAAAGTTAGTGACTGCGCCACTAGGAGCGTATGTGGCCAGGCGCATAACCAACAGCCGATAGATAGGGCTGATGTACGAATCCGTACGTTGTGGATTGAAATGCCAAATAAGTTCAGGCAACTTGGGATTTAAAGTATTTGTTTCATTTAGAGTAATTAAATGTGTAGCAGGTTTCGTTTCCTTTGATAAGGCGGATGATGTAGACGTTTACACCTGAAAGAAAAAATCACGGGTATCCGCCGTAATGGAACAAGAAGCTACCATTCTATATATTAGATCACGAGGTATGACCAGTTAACTTTTTATATTAGGGTTGTCATTTGGAAATAACAGCACATTAATTGATGAGAAAATTTGTTGATCTGCTGAACAATTTTGAACAATTGGCATATACAGACGCTACTCGTTATTTCGATTACAAAAACTTCATATGCCACATACAGCAGAGCCTCTCGACAACGCTTTCCCATGTTTTTTATTTACCTTAAGGAAACTTTCTGCTGGTAAATAATTCGTTCCTTTTTCTTTTCTGCTAACTTAACACATAAGTGTCTAAGCTAAGATGTTAAATGATGTTAGACTAAGTCAAGTCGAAATAAAATGTTTATTTGCCTTATGGTTGAGGCTTAAGGAGTAGGGGATGTTCTGTGTTGTTTGTAACTTTGTATGATTAAATTAGTTTACTGTTTCTTTTATTTATTAATTTCGTCTGAACACGATTAATAGAGAAAAGACAATGTGTTATTTATAAAGCGAACTTCTTATTTAAAACATTTTGTGATATTTCTGTAATTTTTGAATGCAGTACATATCCCAAGGAGCTCCCAGTCAATGACCACATTCACACTACACAACAAGCAGTTGGGTGAAGGAAAAAGCTTCATTCGATGGAGATGCTCTGCCAGACAATGATGTCGCGTTATCCTCCGTAATGCGGCCACAGTTTCACTCCGTGTAGCTCCGGCATTGCTCTATTGTTTGAGAGTAGATCCATCCAATGTTTCTCATGTACAATTTTATTTACCGTGTTTGATCTTTTCGCTTTGGAAGAAGATTTCATTTTGAGCTTTGCCGAATGGAAAGATAAGGGTGTTGTATTACAATACATAATATTTAAAATCAAGGAGCGTCCTCGGAAGTCGTTTTTACTCTGGGCGAGTTTTTCCATAACAGATAGAAAAGTTGTAGCACACAAAACCGTATGCCACAATTTGTGTCATACATTATTTGGTTGAAAATCATTTCAAAGTAATTCCTTCTTATTTATTTTATTTAAATATTTTCCAAGAGGAAGTAGTCATTCTTATCTTTATCTCTTGGGTATTCAAAGACTTTGGAATCTGAGAGCTATCGTAGGAAAAATAGCTTTAAAATATATCAAGTTTTTAGGTGTTCTACATGTGCGGCTTTATATGTGAAGATCAAGTCCTCATCACTCAATGAAAAATGCTAAGCGGCTACAGTTTCAGAAAAGACGAGCAGTTGAGTTTTAAAAGAAATTCTTGGAATATTTCCTGATTTCAGCATTTTAATTTTACAGCCTGGCTTATAGTCGTCCTCAGCAAAATGCAAACTGCACACGACTGTTGAATACGATTTATCATTTACCGTGAAATTAGAGCGCGATATAGCTTTCAGCCATTGTTTACGTAGTTCTTCTTCTACTGGAAATTCATGGAAACTGATCCCCTTTGATTTTCCTTTCTTACTTTTACAGAAGGATACGCAACAATACACCATCTGAAATACAAAGTATTGAGCTCATAGTTGCTGCTATGCTGTTTGTTGTAATTATTGCTAGTACTGCTGAGATAATGATAATGATGATGATGATGATGATGATACGTAATTGTTACACTTGGAGCATTCCTCTGTATGGTTCGGCGACCTGGACTTTGGAAAAATGGAGAGCTTTGAAATGCAGTGCTGTCTATTGAAAACTTTTGTACTATGAAGCAGTCATGGAAAATATACCTACTAAGATAATGAACTGCCACTATTTACGACACAACAGTAAAAGTAATAATAATAATAATAATAATAATAATAATAATAATAATAATAATAATAATAATAATAATAATAATAATAATAATAATAATAATAATAATAATAATAATAATAATAATAATAATAATAATAATAATAATAATAATAATAATAATAATAATAATAATAATAATAATAATAATAATAATAATAATAATAATAATAATAATAATAATAATAATAATAATAATAATAATAATAATAATAATAATAATAATAATAATAATAATAATAATAATAATAATAATAATAATAATAATAATAATAATAATAATAATAATAATAATAATAATAATAATAATAATAATAATAATAATAATAATAATAATAATAATAATAATAATAATAATAATAATAATAATAATAATAATAATAAACAATGACATGTTGTGCGCATACTTATGGTTACTTATATTACTGTTATTTATACCCAGTTTTCTTGTTCACTTAACTTAGAATGTTGTCAACAGCACTTCATGTAAAATTCACGTTCAATATTAATTTGAAAACAGTCAATTGGTCCACCTGTCACCACAAAACTAAATGTCACAATGTTACTGGTGGCTACACGTGGATGCTTTAAGGGTCAGCTTTGAGAGATCCAAGCGGCAGAAATTGCAAACACCGCTTGGTCGCTTAAATGGGCAAGCATCCGATTGGGTTCCAAGGCTTAAAGAGATGTGAGCAGGCTATGGTATTACCTATTAAAGTTACTGACTCCGTCACGAAGAGCGCATGGGTTCGGGTAGTTAACCAACTGCCGATAGATGGTGGTGATGTAAGAATCAGGACGTTGCGGATTGAAATGCCATATCAATTCAAGCAATTTGGAATTTAAAGTTTCAGTTTCATTTACCGTAAATAAATGTTTACCAGCTTTTGTGTCCTTAGAAAAGGTGGGCTATAGATGTTAACATCTGAAAGAAAAAATCAACGCAAGTCCGTCGTTATGGAACAGGAAGCCGCTGTTCTATCTACTAGATCACGAAACATGACAAGTTTTGATTTGCATTAGGGTTGATTATCGGGTTAGGATTGTTTAAGTGGTCTATAGCTATTTTGAATATTTCCCATCTTCAGACCTTACTGGTTATTTGAATTCCAAAAAACTGTATGTACCACATATAGTAAAGATTGTCAAGCCCACTTCGCAATATTTGTATTTACCTTACATATATATTTATGCTGGTAAATTCCTTGTTCCTTTTTCCTTCCTGCTAACATAAAACGTACCTACTATCTGTCAAGAAAGCAAATGTACAATTCCCGCGGGTCAGTATCATTCAGGCGTTATTTGACCAGAGAGTATGGGAACTAAATTGTCCATGTTCGTATATGTATGGTGTGGTGGCGGCCATTTTAGCTTGTTACTCACTTCGTGTATATAGAAGATTGTATTTAGCCAGCATGATGAAAGAATGGCTAAATATAACAATGTAGCAATTCTCTTGTATCTGAGCTATTAACTACACAGTATTGCAGAAAATGCAACAAAACGGAAAGCCCTTGGAGAAATGAGTTTAACAGAACCAATATGTATGTTGTATACAAGGAACGGACTATCAACTGTTCTCGTAGATCAATGGCAAAACGCCGGCTGTGACAAATAGCGCCAGGGTTGACGGTTCCAAACCTAACGTGTGGACATACTTTCTTTCTCCAAATTGTTTACTTTGTTAGACGCTGTAACGAACTAAATTACAACTGTTCTCTTGCAGGTGAACTATGGCATTGTAGAATATCAAAGAAAATGGTAAACTTAGGAACGCTGATTTTTATAGAACCAACGTTACATTTGAAATTAAGCGGCACCAAATCACGGCTCTCGTAGCTCAATGCGCAACGCACGCTGTATCAAATCCGAGTTTCGCGGTTTGAACCCCGGTCTGTAACCAAAAGTTTTGTTTCAATATTTTTGGTTTGTAATAGTAACGAAGCAATTTAGAAATGCGCATTACCTGGCATTAGAAGACTTTCAGGAACAGGAAAGACAAATGGAACGACGTTTTTTATAACCTATATATATATATATATATATATATATATATATAGTCTACGTTATAGCTTCTGTTATCGTAGCTGAACGTCGTAGTTCATTGATCTTCAATTATTAATACCCAATTCTCTGGCAGTTTGCGAGGCCTTTTCAACATAAGTATCAAGGCCAACAATTTCACTCTCTTGAGCTGTTGTCACCTCCGCACAACCGGAGTAGTGACATGCTACTTTACTGTGAGAAAATCTTAGTGGATGATTCCATTTCACTGCATAAATAACTTCTAGGAACATTTTTGTATGCGAAAGATATACAAGACGAAGACTTAAGAATAGAAGCTATAACTTTGTGAAGGATTCGAACCGAAAGCCCTCTATCCTCCTTACAAAGCGTACATTTTACCACAGACTTGTGACAACATATCAGAACATAAGTTATATACAACATAGATGGCGGTTATATAAAACCTGTTGTTGCATATCTTCTAATACTATGTAGTAATAACTTCGCTGGAAGAGAACATCTGTAAATTGGTTCGTTACAGCGTCTAACATAGTAAGAGAGTTAGAGATAAAATATGTACCCACTTATTAAGTTTCGAACAGTGAACCCTGAGCTCGCGTGTTGCCACTCAACTACGAGAGCAATTAGTCGACTCAGGCTTATGCACAACATAGATATTGGAAATTAATTATTCTTTCACACTTGGCGTGTGTAGGACGCACTATGAAGGGGTAGAGCCAGACTGAAAAATTCAATGCCATAGCCGGAAATTAAACCATGGATCTTCTGGTCTCAGTCCAGCCGCTCTAAACCATTACTGTGGCCAACGTGCCAGCATGACATTAAGTATTCCAACTGACTTGTGTTTTCCCGGTAAACCACTAGGAGTTCTCATAAACACATGAGACAACTACCTTAATGGCGATTTACTGTGCTATAAGTACTTTAAAGCTTGGGCTTTATAGTTTACCACTATTATGTACTATTAATGGAAATTAATTACTCTTTCACACTAGCCGTGTGTAGGACGCCCAATGAAAGGGTAGTACCAGACAGAAAAATTCCAGCAGTTGGAGGGAGACCAGAAGATGCGTGGTTCAAATCCTGGCTATAGCATTGAATTTTTCAGTCTGTCTCTTACCTTTCAACATAAATATTGGTTCTATTAAAATCATAATTCCAAGGGTTTTCCGTTTGCTTGCATAGTCTCGTGCACCATATAGTTAATAGCTCAGATGCAGGAAAATTGCAACTTACTTTGTCATACACATTCTTCCGTCATATTGGGTTAATATAGCCTTTGAAACATTTTAAGCGAGTAACAGGTTAAAATGGCGACCAAATATTATACAGCTACATCTGCGACCGATTTACCTTTCATACGCTCTAGTAAAATGGGATATTTATTCCTCATCTTTCTTTATACATACATTCATTGATGCACTACCATTTACACATTCCTAGCACATAACAACAAACTTCTTGTTCACATCCAATATACCCTTACTACCTGCTTGCCCTAAACTTCGATCTCAATACACACAACCCCTTGTTTTTCGTGTATTCATGACCTTTTTTCTTTGATCTCTTGTCCCCATTTCTCTAACTTTAATTTTTGTATGTTTTTAATCATTGTTACCCATTTCTCTCTTTCTCCAAACAATCACCTATACTTTTTACATTATTTTCTCCTTTTACAGACACTACTTTTCTGATTATTAGTACCTCTCCATCCTCCTTAAAATTGCTCTATTTGAGTTGACAAACTTATTATATTAATTCTTTTGTTTGTTTGTAACATATTACACCGTGACAGTCTGTATCATCATCGCCACACATTGGGAATTTCCCTTTTTCCTTATCATGTCTAATTCCTTTAAAAATTCTAACTCCTGTCCTCGCTCAAGTAAATTCTTCTCGCCCTAGCTTATTACACATAATAGGTACTTTTCCCTCCCGACACTATTCCCTATATATCCTCAAAGAGTCTTTCTCTCTTGTACAAGTAAAAATAGCTTGACTATCAATATCTTCTTATCTTGATTGTAATTGTTTCCAAAAGCCTCTATAATAATACTCCCCTTTACTCCAAATATGTACCATTCCTCTCTGTTCCATTAATTCCTTTACATTTTGTATACAAAATCCTTGGCATTTGCTTCTAATTTGCATAAGAAAACATTTTTAATAATAGTATTTTCCTCCAAGTTAGCAACTCTATACGAATATTTTATTATCCTCGAGGCAGTTTTGACCTTAGTTGAATGTCATTCTAACTCTAGTTGTGCTGCCCCGTTAGATGATGCTACCGGCAAGCCTAGAATATATTTACAAAAGGAACTGTTAGTAACGTCCACCTCTGTGCATGCTTCATCTACTCCCCATATCTACCCTCTAGTAACGGAACGCCTGAATGATACAGACCGCCGGAAATTGTACATTTTTCTTCTTGAAAGATAACAAGATAAGATATTAAATTATGTTATACAAAGTCGAAACGAAATAAAATGTTCATTTACGTGATGGCAGAGGCTTAAGGAGGAACAGTAGTTTTGTAATGTTGGTAACTTCTTATGATTAAATTAGTTAACTAGTGGTTTTATTTTTTCATCGCGCTTGAACATGATTAATAGAGATAAGACATTACTGTGTCATTCATAAAAGAAATTTTCTATTTAAATATTTTCTGAATTCCGCTGTGTTTTTTACATTCAATCTTCCATATTTACCTTGTCAGACATGGCTCCTTTGTTCAATAATGCCGTGGCAGTGATTTGGACTTACAGCACGTCACTGTTAAACTTTCCCGCGGGAGAGCACACAGAATATAATGATGGACAGGATAAAACGTTTACAAGGTCGAAACTCTCTCCCGATTTTGTAGGAATTTTCCCTACTTTTCTATAATTGCTCCATGTCTCTACATGAGTGTGACAGGACATAGTCAGGTACCTACTGTTCCTTTACTTTGGCTCCATTGCAAAGAGTTGAGGCACATTGACCTTTACTGACGAGCTCTACATTGGCTGGTTATCTTGTTTATTAGAACAGTGAAGTATTAGTAGAATTGGGAAATTCCAAACTACAGTATACTTGACTATACCGTGGTGCTATCTATCGGTAGTTAGCTGACAACTGAAACCAACGCGAAAATAGAAATGTTAATACTGATGGTAGTATTCCTTAGCACATGGTTCTGTTATATATGTGAGTATAAACGTATGGTTTTTGGCGTAACTTGGTCTATGAGGAATGTGTTGTAACAACTCTAGCGTTATCTAAGAAAGATAACGGCTCTACCTTTAACAAATCAACATTACTTAGTGGCCTCTAATAAAACATTCACTCTTGCACCAGATAATTCAATAAGAAGTGAATGAACAAGAATGTTTGTATGTTGATAGTACATCTATTTAAGACATCATCGCTAGCTGAGCTAATACTGTCTACCCACCACAAGAAGGCAAGCTAGAGGAATGTGCAACATCATCACTTCTGCTCTCCCCACGATGTATATGGTCGCCTTCCGAGTATGTCAAGGATGCTAGATTCGTTTAAAATACGCAAGTTTTGTCACATAACTCACTCATACCTAATACCTATCACTGCAGTTACTGCAACTAACATAAGTTCTGGCAACATGGGCGACTCATATGAACTCTCAAACACTCATTTCGTAGTAAACAGATCTACCAAAAGAGTAGATAAACAGTTCAAACCCCCATCTCCTTCATTCTGCTCTTGCTTTCTTGTGGTGGGTAGACAGTAGTTCCTCCTGACTCCTCCAGGAAAAGCATCGTCCGCACACGTTTTCACCTGAGAGCAAGTGTTTGTCTTAACTCGGGGAAGCACCATCCTTATCTACATCGATAACGATAACTGCGTAAACACGTATCCAGTGACTCACTAAGAGACCATAACAATACTGCATACACAGCCCGCCTCGGTAACATAGATGGTAGTAGGTCTGCCGCACGTTCAAGGGGTCCTGAGTTCGAATCTCGGTCAGGGTGGGTTACCTAGATAAGGTTTTCTCCGGGGTTTCTCTAAGCTAAATGGACCCTGGACTCATTTGAGCATCATTTCACTCAGTTCATTCGCCGTCGTTTATAACTTAACGTTGGGGCTGACGTAAATTAAAAAAGAAAATACTAAATACACCAGAATTCAGTAAGCAGCTTCAACAATGATTACACATGTGTGTAAAAGAAAAAAAATTGAACAAAATGAAACTAAAAGTACCATTCCTAACAAATAACCAATTTTCACTAAAACCCCAAAGATGCCGAGCAGAAGTATACAATTCTGGTTCATTTTTAAGTGAAAAGTATTTATATTAAATTTTCTACTCTATGTGAAAACTCAGGAAGGAGATGTTATTTCATAAACATCCCAGCCTAATGATAATTTAATATCTTGAGCCAAACACTGCACATTTGTGTATCTTAGCAGGAAGGAGAATGGAAGAAAACATTTTATCAGCAATAAGAAATCTCTGTGAGAAATACAAACGTAGGAAGGTGCTCTTGACAGTCTCTCGTGTGTATGTAAAGATATTATTTATTACTTCAAGTGTTACATAAGTAGTTTGTTACATGCCAAATATGTTATAATGTCTGTGTATCTATCAGAGAATTATCATTACATAAGTAGAAATCTTCTTCTACTTCAAGGCTTTGGACTTCTCAAGCCTGGCTGCATAAAAATCGCTAACTGCAGTTCATTTATAATCGAAGATCAAAATTGAACTAAGTTTGCGAACCCGCATGGGTTGTAAAATGCTCATCTTAAATCATATGATATCCGTATTTAATATCTATCTAGGCATCTGTATTAAGTAGAAGTGCATCAGAAAACTTCTAGAACAAGGAATAATATGGTGTTAAATTATAATAAATCATAAATGTACCATATGCGATTGAGCAGATCCAAAACTTTCAATATAACAGCATGGCTACCCAATAGAAGACGCAGGGATTGTGAATCAAAAGTGTACAGGAAATTTGATAAAACAGATTTAATTATAAGCCTAACATAAAGTAAAAGTTTTTTTTTTTTTTTTTTTTTTTTTTTATAGGTTAGGAGGTGAAAGTTGGGAAGGTAGTTTAAGTGGCTTTGTGGGATCCCGCTAAAAGCACTCCCGTTAGTAGAGGTGAAAATAAAGTGCTGGCCGTCTATAACGGCGAGCGGGTGAGGAGTGGTGTCCAGGCGTCGAACATGGCCAAGAGGCCCTGAACGAGGCGCGTGGGAAGTAGAGGCGAAAATGAAGGAAGGTAGTTAAGGTGGAAAGTGGTAATCTTTATTAATTTCAAATAGTGTGCGTTTGTGGGAGGGCATAATCTCCGGAAGTTAATTCCGGGAGGGTAGTTGATGTGGCCATCAGGTGTGCTGAGGTGGTCTCCAGATGCTGGGGCGGTAAGCTTTCATTCTCTGGGCGTTCTGTTCATCGTGCTCGGCTACTATTTGTTCTGCGGTCTTGAGGTCCTGAAGTCTGGCGTGGAGGCCGGTGTCCATGTCTGCTAGTTTGAAGAGAAGTTGGTCCAGTCTGTTGGTGGTGTTAGTGGATGTGTCTGTGAGGTGTGCCTCCACCCGGTGAATCTTTCGTTGAATTGATGCGAGGATATCTTTTTGATCAGTGGCTAATTGTTCTGTGAGTTGGAGCTGGGAGCTGATGGCCAGTGTCGTGTCGTGTAATTTGTCAAGTGCGCCGGAGAGTTGGTCGAGGGGAGTTAGTCGGTCATTCAGATGTCTGTGAGTGGTAGTCAAGGTGTTGATGAGGGCGGCGTGGTGTGTCTCCTGTTGTTGGGCAGCGGCGGTGGCGGATTCCTCCAGTTTGCCCATTCGCTGGCTGAGGCTAAGGACCTCTGAGCGGAAGTCCTGAGCCTCGTCCGCTGGAGTCCGGTGGTTGCTGGTGGCGAGTGAAGCGATGAGTTCCTCAAGGGCGAGGAGTCTGGTGGTGATAAGTTGGAGCTCCTCACGGAAGCATCCAAGTGCTTGCTGCCATTCCCTAGATCCGCTGGTGGCAGCGCTCCGGGGTGTCGGTCTTGCTTGGTTTCCGCGAGGATAAGCTGGGCACTGCGTCTGCCCTGTGAAATGGCCGAGCCCGTCACAAGTGGCGCAGTACCTGCGGCGTCGGCGGAGATCGTGAGCCCTGCAGCTTGAAGTTTGAGTGGGTGAGCCACAGTAATGGCACCGTGGCGGCGCGGTGCATGTGTCGGCGCTATGCCCGTAGGCACAGCAGTTCCGGCACGGGATGTGTCGCTGCAGTTTACTGGCCTCCACCTTCAGGAGCTGTCCCAAAATGGGCAGACCTGAGGCCAAGGCGGCGTCGCGGTCCTGAGGATCTGTAAACTGCAGGCGCACGCAGGTGGATGGGCCTCGTCTCGACGAGATCCGGGAGGCGCTGGTGGCCGTGGGCCACTTCTGCGTCGCAGCGGTGAGGAGGTACCTCGCTGGGAGGTCCAGGGGTACTCCGACGACTACTGCGCAGTGTGTACCTTTGGTTCCTGTCGGCGGCTGAGAGGAGGACGCAGCGGCTGGAGATCGGCCGGTCTGCGGTGTAGGCGAAGCTGCTTGCGTATCGGCAAGATAAAGCTGTGCAGCTTCCGGCGGTGCTGAGTTATTGGCTGGTTGTGTTGTGCTAGGGAACCCAGCTGCCTTGTTCGGCGGCGGTTGACTGGGCTCCTGGCGGGCGTACGGCGTGGTGGGAGACGCAGGCCGAGTGGCGCAGACCTCTCCCGTGCGTTCCGCGGGAGGCTCCCTCTCGACTACCGTCACCGACAGTGAGGCGGGAGACGACGCTCGACTGCTGGCTGGCGAGAGCTGTGATGAAGGCAGCTGCAGGCTGTTGCTGCCCGCAGTTGCGTGATGTGGCGAAAGGCTGGTCGGCTGGCTGGCATCCGGCGTGGCGGGGGAAGCGGGACTGGCTGCCCAGAACTTCCCCTGCGGTGCGGCGAGGGGCTCCCTCTCAACTGCCGGCAGCGGCAGCGAGGCGGGAGACGGCGGAGAGCAGGCTGGCGAGAGCTGCGGCGCAGGCTTCGGTGCTTGGGTCTGTTTCTTCGATGACGATGCCTTCTTCTTTCCCATTATGTGTTGCTCCCCGGAGTCTTCTGCGTGGTGCTGAGAGGTCCTTCCTCCTCGGAGTCTACGGCGCGACCATCGAGTCGAGTCATCAGTAAAAGTGGTCATGTTCCGTGATCTAGTAGACAGCATAGTAGCTTTCTGTTCCTTACCGAGGGAGATCAGTCATTTATTTTTCAAGCGTAAACGTCTTTATCAAGTGTCTTTTGAAAGCAAGGAGTAGCTGCTAGATAAGTATTTGTCCTAAATGAAAGTAATATTTTAAATAATAAACTGCTTTTATTTATTTGACAATTGCAATATGCAGCGTCCTGATTATCTTACTGCGGAATCTATCGGCGACGAGTTAACTACGTGATCACAAGCGCTCCTAGTGGCGGAATTAGTGACTGTTGGTTTTATCATGGATGGCATTAGAAATTGTCCCCGTCGGTGACTGGATACTAACTCATGCTATTTCATGTCTTATAGATGGATCATTTTGTATATTATATTAGTTTCAAAGCAGGAGGAGAAGAAGGTTTGCAAACGTACCTTTCCGCTTAAACCATGTACATCTTGTGGCCAGTATTACGTAGTACACAATTCTTTGTTACCTATATGTGAATCAAATGACGAATGGCTCTTCTGTTACAATTCCTCCAAAGGTTATTGTTGTATTTACGTAATGTTAATCAAGATAAATGTTCTAGGAAAAACCAAATAGCGACTTATTACTTAAAAGGGATGTACATGGACGTACATAGAACAATTCGGAAATGTTTAGAATCAGAGAAATGGGGGTATATAAGAAGAGAAAGAGAATTGTAAATTCTGCTCCGGTTATACAAATGATATCCATAATGATGGGAAATGAAACTGCAATTCCCAGATAATTATATATGGTTGATATAATATAATTTGTCTTCTAAATGCGTTAAACCTATAGTATAAATATCATTATATAAGATTATTGAGAAGATTATACAATAAAAAGTTGTTTCGATGTATAAGCTAATTTGTGACGAAGGATTTTCTACAAAACCTTCACATGGAAGTGAATGGTACCGAGATTTGACAACGCACGGAGTCTGTATAACTTAGTGAGGTGCAGAATCGGAAGTTTTTAAGAACCGTATACATTCGTGAGAGTACTTTTAAGTAAAGGACCTTCACTTCCAATTGAAGTTCTCGGATATTATAGTATCGTCACCCCTCAGTCCTCACCCTGGTTGTTATCGAATAAACTGTATCTTACATAGAAGACTTTTAGAACTGTTTCTATAGGAAGTGACTAAGGACTTGCATTAAGAAGCGATGTTTAATATATGACAGATACCAAATGTAATCTTTTTGAATATATTTTGCATAAAACGTAAACAATAATAGATATTACACAAAGAAATGGTTCTCGTAAAGGTAGACCGTTTGTTAGAAATATATTTGTTGTGGATGGTAAAATACACAAATATTTTAGTTATATCATGCAAGCTGTACACACAAAGTTGGCAATAATAACTGCACACACGAGCTAGGCAAGTAACGAAACCAGCAAGACATTTGTAAATATAACAACTGCCGTTTCCATTCCGTTTTGATTGTGAGTGTTCATATTTCATTAAGATATATTGCAATTCTACACAGGTTCCTTTCTTCCTTAAATTCTTGTTATTTTCATTTACTCCTTCCTCAAATATCACGTGTAGTTTTACACATTTGTCCACTTATTTGAAATACAACCAATTTATAGTTGGGTAGAGTGCGCTAGATGACTTATTAAATGTTATGTAAAGACTCACAAGCATTAGTTGTATACTGGAACTCTTGGAATCACTATCAAAATAGAAGGTAATAGATTTTAGATTAGATTGTATATTGTGCTTATTCCAAAATAGTACAATTTATAACTTTAGGCTACATTTATTTGTCTTTACCTTATGGCTACGTTGGCTTACATGACACTCTGGTCTTCTGATCTGTCAGGTAGTTCTTAACCTCCATGCCTCCTTGTTACTTAATTAGTCCCATTCTTCCCGCTCGTCTTCCTTTCTTATATTCTTTACATTTCTTGCCCATTTTTCGTTTACTTTCTGAAGGAACTCCCGAATACTTCTTACCTTCTTTTCCTCTCTTTCCGTTAACAATTTTATAGCTGCTAATCTCTTCTCTAATTTCTCCCATTTTTCCTCCTAAACCTTTTTTCTCCACATTACGACCTCCTCGCATTCTGTTACATAGTGTTCTATGCTTTCTTTTACCCCACGCAATTCACAAATTCCCTTTTCTATACCTCTTATCCCTCTGATCAAATGCGTCATAAGTAATCTCATATATTATCAAACTTCTCATCTTGTGACTTAATGGTCAAAATCGGAAACAAACAGTCAACTTTGTGCTAATACAACCATTTGCCAATATCTTTGAAGTATTTTGTCACATTTCCTTATCAACTTATACTTACCAGGATTGTCTTAGAGACAATTTTCATCAAACAACATTGGTCTCAAACCATACAATATTTACTGCAGCACACTCAATATCGACAGTTACATAACTGTATTCAGTTTCAGGTTCATGCTGAGACATCAGCCAAATATCAATTTTAATACTTAAACTCAAGTCTCCAAGTCTTAGAGCTTAGTTATCGGACATTCATCTTTCAGAATACGGGAAAAACCATTTAAATAGCTCAACCTGATCGGGATGCAAACTAGGGTCTTCTTCTACTTGAGGTAGACCACACCACAGAGGCAGGCAACATTGATGATAATGTGAGTAAAGAAATAAACTTAAAATTCAACTCCAAGTTAAGCTTCCTGAAAATGTTAGTCCAACCCACCCCCCCCCCCAAACAAAATAGAAACAAACTGATTCGACCACCGCTGGGCAGGTTGTTTGTTTTGTCATATCAAGTTATAGAATTTAACATTGAAACGGTTTCTATGCTTTTTGTGTTTTATTAATTATTATGTATGGCTTTTCATTTGTTTTCTTCACTAATGGTGCATATTTATTTTATTACCATTTTGCTTTGGTTTTTAAGTACTTAGATAAGTTTTTCTCTATCTATTGTCATAGTTTAGTTTTTGAAAGGGCGCTCATGTCCCAGCAGTTGAACCCGCCTATATATAAATCATCATCATCATCACCATCATCACTCACTCACTCACTCACTCACTCACTGATTTACGCTAATCATTTAACATACAATTCCTAAACTGCTCAGCCTTCCATTTACTTCATGTCAATCGAGATGATTGTTATTTAATAAATAGTTATGTTGTATATGTCTTTGTAGATACAATGGATATGAATACAATAGGCTTAACTACAGGGAAGTGCTTTAAGAGATGGAGGCGAAGTGATAACTATAAAATTCTATTCTGCTTTCAAGGTCAGAACAAAAGAACAGCATCAAACACAAGAAGAAAACTACTAAGTCCCTATTGTAGCAAACATAGTAGTTGGAAAACTAAAACCAATAAGAAGGAATGTCCTGGAAATAGTTGAACATACCAAACAAATGTTTGCATAAATTATGTGTTTTATCTATATTTATACTATAATGCTTTGTTTAGCTATTGCTGTTTACCAGTTATGCAAAAGTCATTCAGGATAAATGGAATTTCAAACAAACAAAAAATTACTAGGAAGTCTAAGACACATTGTAGTTTTCATGAGCATTTTTAAAGAACATTAGAGTCACTTTTGAAAACATAAAAAATTAAAAAAAAAAACCTCTTTGTAAAGGGTAGTCTGAAGTGCTACCCGCTGTGCCGTTCCTGGGTACCTCAGAAAGTGTATTAATTTTACTTTCAGCTTTTTCCGAGGTTGTTCCACTAAGATTATCAAAAAGTGATTTTATACCAAATTCCTTTTTGCACCGTGTTCTCGGTGTTTAGCCTTACCCAGGTTGCCACCGCGGTGTTTACTCTCTCTGGCCTGGCGAGTTCAGTTTTCTGAGCGTACCCCTTTTCCGGGACACGCTGACGTCCGTTGATTGGCTGCCCGGTGGTGGCTGGGTGTGTGAGTGGGACACGGGTGATGTTGGTGGTTTTGGTTATACGTGAGCCGGAGAAGGAGAGAGGTGACCTTTGCTGGTGCCTGGTGTATCGTTATTTTTGGTTCTTCGTGAACCTGGGTAAGTTGCGAGTGCCTTGGAGGCTTTCCTTGTTGGGCTTACAGTAGTACAATGTTCAATCATTTTGGTTACGCTTTCCTTATCGTGGGTTTTCATCCGCTTATAGTATACATTAGGTTGACTTAGCTTTCATACTTTCTTCTGTTCTTGTGCCACACGTGTTTGTGCATACCTTTAACTGTATTTTGAATATGGGATTCTCGGGTTTTGCTGTGTACTTTTCAGTTAATAAGAGGGAAAGGAAATTCAGAGGAATTTGACTTCAAAGTGTAAATACAGTGATACAATTGTGAAACAGGTTTTATATAGAAGGATTATCTTATATATTTTTATATTATACCTTTTTATATAGAATTGTATATGGAATTTAGATAATATCACGTTTTTTGCGAGAATTGGTAGTGAATTTACTACTTTAGCATCTTATATTTTTATTAACGGCCTTCTGCCATCTTTTGTCTGTAAGATGCACATTCGCTACAAGGTCTGTCCCATTTGTTTTGCCATAGCAGCTGTCTAATTTTGTTGTTTACTTATTCCTGAATTCTGGCTTTTAGTTAATTAATCCTATAAATTATTTTTTATTAATCGCTCATTACAGGGGCAGATGTATAATGTGGATTTATATTGTAGTGTTCAAAATTTGTCATATTAGTTTTGTATCTTTCATTTATAAGCTTTTATTTCCTTCTGGATGTTATCGTTTTAGCTTTAAGCTTTTAAAAGAAGTAACAGCCAAAAAGAAAAGAGACTGAAGTTTATTGTATATGATATGTGCTTGATGTTAGCCAAGTTCAATAAATACTAGTTACATCAGTAAACTGGTTGTTCTAGCAACTAAACCCGTTTTCCTGTGAGCCTTCTTACAGTGAGAGGATCCTTATGTTTACTTCCTTACGACACTTGAGATTGTTTTGCTGCTTGTCAGTCGTACGGGGAAGCTACGGGCTCACTTTTCAGAGTGAAGCGTTTTTATCCTTCTATTTCCTTCCGGTGCTCTATCGATTTTGAATAGTACACAATATGAATTCTTTTTAACCGTTAGAACGTGAAAATGAGTACTTTCAAGTAATAAGTCGCTATTGCTTTACCCTCTTGTTCACTTATGGACCTAACTTTTAGAACTGGGCTGTTACTTTAATTTATAATGCCGTTGTTGTAGCTACAAGGAATGCGTAAACAATTAATTTAATTATCTCGATTTATAACAATAAGTTCATGTAACAATAGATAGTACAATACAGTACAATAGATAGTCATGCCAGAACAGCAAATCACTTAAACGCTATGTGTTAGATTTACATATAACACAGAAATGTGTACTAAGTAATTCTGGCCTCAAGATTTTTATGTTTTAAAAGGAAAGGTACATCTGAACACGTTTCTGTCCTCCTACTTTAAAACTAATATAACAAATATACAGAATGATCCGTTTATAAGACACGAAGTGACATCAATTAGTGTCTAGTCACAGGAAGTGGACAATTACTTAAAAAGTTCATAGTAAATGCAGCAAATTGACTGTAATCCTGTTGGTATTTATAGTTGCTGCTTCCGGCACTAGGAGCGCATGCGGTCATTTGGTTAACCCAGAGACGATAGATTGCGCCACTGATTAATCAGGAAATTACGGATTACAATTGATCAGAAAAATACAAGCAGTTTGTAATTTATAATATTAGTTTCACTTATAGTTAACAAATGTTTAGTAGCTTTTCTTTCCTTTCAAAAAACATTTGGTAAACATGTTTATAACTGCTCTCCGTCAATTGGGAACAGGAGGCTAGCGTGCTATCTACTAACTGACGGAGCATAAGGTTTTATTTCATATTAGCCTTCGAATGTCTAGAGAAAAAGTGGAACTCCTAGCCGAACACCTGGCAGCTACCTTCCATCCTGCAGAATCCCCCGACCAGGAACAGGTCGCAGAAATTGAACAACAGGTACAACACTTCCTTTCCTCTCCCTATAATACAGACGAAGTGCACCTCACCACCATCGCTGAGGTCAAAGGTTTAATTACCTCAGTCAGACCTTACAAAGCTGCTGGCTACGATCACATACCTTACGCTGCCTTCAAGGTACTCCCGCTAAACTGGATAGCACTAATAGTCCATCTCTTCAATAGCCTGCTCCTTCTCTCCTACTTTCCCAAAAAATGGAAACCTGCCAAGCTCATTACCATCCCCAAACCCAGCAAGGATTCTAAACTCATCGAAAACCACCGACCCATTAGTCTGCTACCAGCAATCAGCAAACTATTCGAGAAGGTAATCAAACATCGCCTCCAAAAGCTCCTAGATGAGTTAAACATCCTGCACCCGGAACAATTTGGATTCCGCCGATGCCACTCCACATCGCACCAACTGTTACGTCTGGTAGATGAGGTGACCCGCGCATTCAATAATCGTCAGTACGTCGCAGCTCTCTTCCTTGATATTTCAAAGGCCTTTGACTGTGTCTGGCATCAAGGCCTCCTCTACCGTTTAATAAATTACGACTTTCCCCCCTACATTATCCATCTTGTCAACCATTACCTCACGCAACGCACCTTTTCTGTCGTCAGAGATGACATTGCTTCCCAAACCTATTTCATCAATGCAGGGGTACCCCAAGGAAGTGTACTTGGCCCCCTGCTCTTCTTAACTTACATCAACACCCTTCCCACTATCTGGAGCTGCAAACTCTATTTATTCGCTGACGATACAGCAATCACCACGGCCTCATGTCAACATCACATTGCTGTACGTCGCCTACAGACATATGCTAACATGATTTCCGCCTGGTTCCTAACCTGGCGATTACGCATAAACGCCGCAAAATCGCAGGCAATCACCTTCACCCGACGTCAAACCCAGGACGTACCAGAGCTGCACCTCGCAGGAGAACACATTCCCTGGAGCATCCAAGCCCAATATCTTGGAGTTACACTGGACATGCGCCTAACTTGGAAAGCCCACATCCTTTCTGTCGCCTCCAAAATTACAAAACGCATGGGCATGCTCTGTGCATTATACAATAAAAAGTCACCAATGAGTCTCAGGAACAAGATCCTCATTTACCAACAAATACTGAGGCCGGCGATAACTTATGCATGTCAAGTATGTGGTACTGCAGCCCCCTCAAATTTATATAAACTCCAGGTCCTGCAAAACCGATATTTAAGAATTGCTACAGGTGCTGAATGGTACATCCCAAATAACAACATACACCAAAATCTTTCATTTCCCAAGCTCACCACCTACATACAAAAACTCTCACATAAATTCTACTCTGACCTACCTTCTAGTTTCAATCAACTCATCAGGGGTCTCGGGGAATATCATATAGACCCCGGGGATACCTACAAACACCCCAGAACCTTTCTAGGCACATCATAAACCTATCACTTTCATATTGATTTTCATCTCCCTTCTCTTTAAAACCCAATTCATCAGAACAAAAACCAACCATCAAACCACCATCTGTTATTCATCCTTCTTAAAATGCCAGTAAGGGACACTGTCCCGGGATGGCAATAAGTCGAAGGCCCCTGTTCCATGGAGCAGGGTTCACCTTCAACGATACCTCTGTGCTGCTGCTGCCTTAGAATGTGAAATTACTTACAATATTATTGAAACTTTGGTAAACGGATAATATTGTAATGGATTTCAGCACATGTAGGATGATAGGCTGATATAGTAGCAAACCAATGCTAAATACTGATAAAATGTGGAGTATCGTTCTGGAAGACAGGAAATACATTCGTAATTACCAACAAAGAGAATCAGTGGCAATATTTCCGCTAACTACTGGTTAGCCACTCAGATTCATAAGATATATATAAAATACCCCAGTGTGTACCTTCTCCGAGTTTCCAAATTCAATTATGTTGGCAGAATCAGAACCGTAGGTTCAATCATGGGTGCATTCAGAAATAATTATCCATTTCCGATGAGCGTATACCGTCTAATGTTACTTCATGTCTTATAAAGGGTTCATTCTATATATTTGTTATATTAGTTTTAGCGTAGTGGAACAGAAACGTGTTCAAATTTACCTTTCCCCTTAGACCACGTAAATATTTATGCTAGTATTACTTAGTACAAGGTTCTGTGATCTATTGTGCATATTCCAAAATATTCTGGTTGCATTTATTTGTCTTTACCTTGTTGCTACCCTGGCTTACATGACACCCTCTTCTTCTGCTCTGCCAGGTAGCTCTTAACATCCATGCCTTTTATTACTTAATTAGTCCCTATCTTCCCCCTCTTCTTCCTTTCTTATATTCTTTATATTTCTGGCCCATTTTTTCACTTTCTGCAAGAACTGGCCAATAGTTCTTACCTTCTCTTCCTCCCACACCATTAACATTATTATAGCTACTATCCCTTTCTCTTCTTTCTCCTATTTTTCCTTCCAAACCTTTTTTCTCCACATTGCAACCTTCTCGCATTCTGTTTCTTTCCCCCCACACAATTCAGAAATTCACTTTACCCTACCTCTTATCCCTCTTAGAAATATTGTTCCTCTTCTCATCCAAGCTAACGTTCCTCTATCTTGCCTATTGCAGTAATCTACATATGCTTCTCGTCCCCAATTTCTTTTTATTTGTTTGTAAAATTGTAATGATATAGTTTTTTCTAAACTTCTCCAAATTTGCTGTCCTTCTATATCTTCTATTCTGCATTTTACCAGTTTACCCACATCACTTGTATTGCTTTCCTCTAATCTCCATATATCTCCCATTTCCTATTCTTTCCATAATTCCTCTTATCGCTGCCCACCAACTATTTGAGTTCTCTAATATTTTATGCTGTCTCATGCCTAATTTCATAATTTCCTCTTCTTTAATTTGGGCAAACATCTACACAAAAGTTTTATTATTCTTACCATTATTATTCCATTTCTTCTTGTCTTTCCTAATTCTACTAAAGCTACTTCCCTAGGTGCTGATCTTGGTAAGCCTAGTAGCTCTTTACAAAACCTTCTGTAGTTTTGGCCCACCGTTTTGTTTACCTCTGTGCACCCCCTCCCACCCAGATCTTCACTGCACACAATGCTTTGGATTCAACTAGTTCTATGTTAAATGTGAATCAAGTGATGTGTTGCTCTTCTATTACTATTCTTCCAAAGGCTATTGTTGTATTTACCTTAAGTTAATCGAGATAAATTTTTTTCAGATATTTATACATTTTTGTCGTAATTGCAAGAAAGATGTTAAACAAAACGATAATCATGTTTTTAAAATGATGTTGCTTCGGGACAGCCGGCCCTCATCTGAACAAGTGAAAAAACGAACAGCGACTTGCAACTTAAAAGGTATAACTGTTTAAACGTATACAAAATACTACTCAGAAATTTTTAACGCGAGATAAGGAGGTGCATAAGGAGAGAAAGAGAATTTCTAAATATGCTTTAATAAGAATGAAAGGTTTTCGTTTAGCAAGATTCTGCCAACTTCCTGCTCCGGTTATACAAATGTCATTCATAGTGATGAGAGTTTAACTTGCTATTCCGGTATAATTATATATATTTGTCTTCCAAATGCATTAACCTTTTTGTATAAATGTCATTATATAAGATTATCAAGATAATTAAATATTTAAAAAATTATTTCAGTGTATAAGTTTATTTGTGATGAAGAATTTTCTACAAAACCTTCACATCGAAATTAATAGTAACAAGGTTTGAACCTGGTTTCACAACGTCAAAGACCAGCACGTACCACTACACTGCGGTGATGGTACGTATATGTCCTCAAGCAATCTTTGTTGCAAATGAATTGTTACATAACTGGTAAATCGTATAATAAACATAATATTACCGTAAACAAAATGAGATTATCTTTAAATCACACTATTAATGCGAATAACTTTCTCGTTTGCTCAAGTTACTCTCGGGAAGCAAGCCAGGTGAAAAGACGATTAGAAGTCGATGTTTCGGGAGTGTGCATCTCTCCCATCATCCGGATATTTATTAAATGTTATAACCACAAATGAATCATTGGATATTAAACAAATATAAACAGGCCGCCTCGGTGGCGTAGATGGTAGCATGTCCGCGTCACGTTCAAGAGGTCCTGAGTTCGAATCTCGGTCAGGGTGAGTTTACCTGGATATGATTTTTCCGGGGTTTCCCTTATCTTAAAAGGTGAATGTCGGGTTAATCTAAGCTCCATGGACCCTGGGCCCATTTGAGCATCATTTCACCCATTCCATTCATCGTCGGACATGAGTTAAACAAAGTTAAAATAAGTAAATTATATATATACGTTAATACAGCATCGGACTAACTCAGATACTCTGGAGCCAAACCGGCGAAGAATACGACCAATGAGACGGAAAAGGGATTTGGTAATGGCGACTTGAAATGTAAGGACACTGAAAAAACCTGGCAAGTTGAAAAAATTAAGGATTGAAATGGAAAAATATGGAGTGAAACTTGCAGCACTATGAGGTCGAAGATGACTTGAGAAATTTGGGGGTTAAAGGCTGGAGAAGAAAAGCAGAGGACCGAGTTGAATGGAAGAGGGTGGTTTGGGAGGCTAAGGGTATACATGGACTATAGCGCCAACTAATGTATATAGATAAACAAAGACAAAACACTATCAAAATGCGCATTACACTACCTGACCTTTCGTTTAATTAACTGAAAAGCCTTTTGTTCAGTCAAGGGAATTTTGATAGTGTTTTGCCTTTGTTTTTATTTCTGTTATATCCAGTGATTCATTTGTGGTTATAATATTTAATAAATATCCTGATGATCGGAGAGATGCACACTGGCTTGCTTCCCGAGAACAACGTGAGCATCTTCGTCGTCAGGAAAGCTTCAGGTCTTATTTTTAACTTTCTTGTTGGTTTACCCAAAGTCCTTCACCATCATCTTCTAATATTTCTTCTCTGCTGGTTGTAAAAGTAGAACAAAATTTCAAAACCAACACTTGTCTACCTGCTCTTAAGGTATCTGAGAAACATTTAAATTAACTTTACTCTCCAGTTTCCAATGTATTAAGAAAGAAGTATCTAATATAAAACTAGTTAAACAACTGTTTATATTTACATCAAATAAATAAGAGAATAAACTTTCTTGAGTACAGTTTATTGGAGAAAGTTTTCTTTTTTGTGTAATTTACGTCCTCCAACGTTGTCATATCGGGCGATGAATGAAGTGGGTGAAATGATGCTCAAATGTGTCCGGAGTCCTTGGAGCATAGTTACCCGATATTCGTCTTTCAGGATAAGGGAAAACCCCGGGTATATCCCTATCCAGGTAACTCGCCCTGACCGAGATTCGAACTCGGGACCCCTTGAACGTGAGGCAGACATGCTACCATCTACGCTACCGAGGCGGGCACTGGAGAAAGTCAAAAAAGGTATCACATCACGTATATCCTGAATATTTTAATTAAATATTACACCCGGTTAGGTACAAGTGTACAGAACTGAAACAACAGTTTTGTTAGAGTATTACTTCGCTCTAAATCTAATTGGTTCATGTACTCCGAGGTACACCAAAACTTTTAACTAATCTACAATACATGTTAATATCAGTAACAAATGCAATCACTATCATTGATGGATTTTGTCTACTAGCAAACATAAATTATACAAGTAGGCAAGAACTGAACAATGCATGGCATGAATGAGTAGAGCCAGACGGAAATCCCAATGCCATAGCTGGGATTTGAACCACGGATCTCCCACTCTCGGGTTGCTCTAACGCATTGAGCTACTGTGGCCAAAATGCCGACATGACATTAAATTCTCCAATTGACTAATATGTTTCCGGTAGACCACTAGGGGTTCTCAAGTGATATTAGACACGCACCTTTTCTGACGACTTACTATGCTGTGAGTACTTAAGTCCTTGGCTTCTTAGTTAAACCACTATGTTACTCAGGTAAATTGATGTAAATAATTATTTCTTCCACACTAGCCGTGTGTGGGCATAAGGGGAGATCCGTGGCTCACATCCGGGCTATGACATTGAAATTTTTAATCTTATTCTACTCATTCAAACCTTAGCTCAATATTTCCAATGCAAGTAATGTTTAAATGCCGATCTTGGACTTCAGAGCAAAACTGACGGGTCGTAGTAATGATTGACATATTCGAACACCATCCCTTACATCGCCGGAATAATACAATGTGCCTCAGAACTACATTAACTGGCGTATTCGTAAGGACACCTGTTCTGCAAGGTATTGCCGCGTACGCAATTGTTGAGAGGAAGCGCGGCCTACGTACACAGACAGATAATGCCGCGCGGAGATAAAGAACTTTCCGAAGCAGATAAAGTTAGGTAACTAAGATTCTAGCGCAGTCTTGTTAATTCTAGAAATATGAGTAAAGCTATATATAAGAAATCGCGACAGAGTAATCGGAATTGAATCGTGTACCTGCAGCTGTGTTTTGAAAGTGAACACTTTTGCTTGTGGTCAGCGACCTTGGCAGATTTTATTTAAGTATATTACGTAATTTTGCTGCTGTAAGGGTTGACCAAAGCGTATTTCTACGGTAATAAAGAACATTTTGTATTTCTGCAACTGTGAGCCCACAAAGCCAAAATAGGTATCTAAATATCAAGGTGTCTATCTGTCAATATTTTAAATAGTTTGTGTCAAATTTCCTTATCAAACAAAATTTACCAGGACTGATTTACGGACAATCTGTACTCAATACGTTGGTGTACGTTCAATATCAACAAATACAAAAACTGTACTCCACTGCAGGTTTATGCAGAGAGATCAGACAGAAGTCGAACTTAGTACTTAAAACATAAGTTTCTAAGTTTTCCTAGATAACAGAGTATCAAAGTTTTATGCAAAGTCCATTTTGTACTTCATGAAGAGCAAACAATTGCTTAAATACTTATTAAAATGTGAATATACCGTTAAGAACACTCTTGATGAGAGGTAGACGATCTAACTAATGTATTCCATTGTTGTACAAATAAACTTACATTCCTCTTCCTTCATGGATTTAAGTTGATCAACACTCCTTGCAATTTGTTTCTGTTCCTTGACAAATTTGACGGTTGCTTTGTACGTCGGTTGTTGTGTTTACTTCTACGTATGTAATTTATTTCTTCTAAGGTGTACTTTCTGGAGTGTTATGTTGAAGCTCCTACAATAAGTGTAATATACACTAAAAATGTCGTTTACTTAAGTCATTCAATGTTACGTCATATCAGACGATGAATGCAATTGATGAAATGATAACCCAATGAGCCTAGGGTCTATAGAACTTAGAGTTACGTGACATTCGTCTATCAGGATAAGGGAAACACTGAAGAAAACCCTATCCAGATGACTTAATCCGACCGAGGTTTAAACTCGTGACCTTTTCTACATGAGGTATATCAAACCACATTCACGGCCATAATTGATAATAATGTGTGCAGCAAAACAAATCCCATCCTGAGCTGTAAGCTGAGTTATTATAAATAATGATGAGAATAAGATACATAAAGCATATTTGTTAATTATTTTCTACGGCACTTCACATTTCACTTCACATTTCCGCTTACAAGCGACATTTAGAGGAGGAGGTGGGAATATGGAATACCAATTTTATTTACAAATTTTTAGTTTTCGGGTTAAATGCTTACACATTTATTAATGAAATCTGATGCTTTGTTTGGTTTTACATCAGGCGGCAGCATTGGAATTGTTTATAGTTTTAATTCCACAGAATATAGGACATCTTATGAAAAGGTGCATCTATTTTTCCACTGAAAATAGGGTGGTAATATGGAACACCTGTATCTCTAAAGATAAAGTGCTTTCATTTGCAGAAATCACACAAATAATCTTCATTTTCCGCACCTGCCGCATTCTACATGTGCCCATATATTACATATAACACATTTAATCCATGTTTCACCACTGATCTCTTCGGAAAATGTTATTTCACATAATACGCACAAAGCACCTTCATCACCAGGTTTGTGCCTCGTTCCTCCAGGTCGGTGTCTCCTCTGGAACAGAAGCAACAACTTCCTCGCTCTCAGATGTCCACTCCCATGTTTCTTTTGGGTTTTGGTCGGTTACTTTTCTTTCCTTTAATGAACTTATTCCTTTTTGGTTTTGGTTTAGTTACTGACTTCCCTGCTAATGTAGAAGGATGTTATCACAGCTGCTGATCTGGATTTTTCACCTCTTCCAGAAGCAGCCTTCTTGCTTAGTGGCACAGGAGAGCGATGGAAGGGTCAAACTACCTCATTTTGCACTGAAGTAGATTCTTTGATTCCGTTGACTTCTCCTGAATGGTCTTGCTGAAAAGCAGAACTGTTGTTGGCAAATTCGTTTTTTCCTTATCCGTTATTCCATATTACCACCATCGTCATATTTCAATTTAAGCTTTCATATAGCGTTTTGAGTTTGACACAATATGTTGTATCTGCTCTATAAAGGCACACTGGCATGTTATTCAGTCGAAGCACACTAGATAACCTTCCTCGTACCTCCGGGGAAGATTAGAAAGAACACAATGTGACGAACTGCAAAAGTTTTCATGACACGCTTAATACGAAATCCTCTGTCCTCCATCACAGACTCACAACAGCTTCATTCTCATACAAGTGTCTACTGGCACTGTCAGCTGTAGTTTAACGGATATCCGAGTGGCGTCACTCAAATACCACAACCGCTAGACAAGGATTCCATATTACCACAATGTCCCATAACCCCACATTCTCTTTTACCATATTACAATTAAATTTCCCTTTAACATTTTAATTTTCGTGATTTAACTTTCTTCCGAGCAGCATTATAATTTAGAATAGTTGATGTAGTAAAACAAAGAAATGGCAACTCTTGCTATTGAGTACAACCAAATAATCGGCTATAAGTATTAACGTAGTTAATTATGCAAGAGAGTTAGCGAATGGCTCGGCGTCACTCTGGCAGACGTCCTCCTCATCGTCATTTGCCGCATTGCTTTGGTAAAGAAACTCGTAATACGTGCAATGTTCGAAGGAGTTTCATTCTTAACTCAACAATCTTACTCCTTACCATAAGGAATTTACAACCGTCAATGATTTTTGTGTATCTAAAGCGTTTTTTTTTCTTTCAAAATTCTCGGAGTAGAAGAGGTGGAACGCGTGTAAGATATCCCCCCCCCCAAAGGAGTTAACGTTTTCACAATAGAAAATTTCAGCGGCTTTAAAGTTTTAAAACTGCTCTACGAAATCATATAAGAGCATTGTTATGTTAATATGTATTATAGCCGAGACAAAAATTTTAAGAGAACTTCATTCCAATCTCTTTATCACTGAATCAATCCGAGTAACAGAGACTTGGAAGCACAAGATTATACAAAATTTGCAATATAACGTTCACACAGATACCGACTCGTGAGATTATCAACCCAAATAGAAAAAAGTCCAGAGGTCCAGAGGTAGTCCTAGTCGGGCGGGGCTTTCCCCGTCCGGGTGTCATATGCCGCAGTACCTAGCCGCTTTGCGGCTTAACCTGCGAAATGAACTAGTAGATCCATGTTCTGCTGGGGTGTTTGAATTTGTTTACTGTTTGAAATTTTGGATAGGTTTGGTATGGGTTGCCCCTCTTTATCGTGGGCAGCTGTACTTAATCGTTCTCCCTTTTTGGGAGACACGAATTAGTTTTTTGCCCCGTTTTGGATACGGGTTGTGTAGCGCTTGGTCCTTTGGCGTAGAAGTTGTTCCCAGAGTCATCTGGGGTTTTCCTTGGGTTACCCAAGGGGTCCCAGGACGTCTCTCGGCAGTCTGAAGGACGGCAAGCGCCTTTGATCTCTCGGGTCATACCTTCCCAGGGAGTTCACTAAAGGGTTGGGGTGAATTTGGATTTTCTCGTACATTGATCGTGCCCTCTCGCGAATGACGTCGACAATGTACGGGATCTGGGAGTGCTTATGTAGGATATGAGCCGGGAATCTCCAGCCTGTATCGTAGATGATGCGTAGTGCCTTGTTCTGCAGCGTCTGGAGTCTGACGAAAGTGGTATTAGCCACTGTTCCCCAGATCTCACAGCCGTACAGAATCATAGGCGGAATGATCGCCCGATACAGTTGGAGTTTGAGACGGATCGGCATGGTTGATCTGAAGATAGGGTATAGGCTCCGGAGTGCGACGTGCCCCAGCTGGACCTTGCCCTTGACGTGTGGAACGTAAGTTAACTTACGGTCCAGCGTCACCCCGAGATACTTCGCCGTTTGCACCCAAGGGATTCGACGGCGCCGTAAAACGAAGTTCTGCTGCAACCGGTTGGCTATGGTTTTCGCCAGGAGAATAGCAGAGCTCTTCTCCGGGTTAATTGCCATTCGCCATTTTGCGCTCCATTCGCCAATGGCCCGGAGCTGGGTTTGGATTTGCCGGTAGCTGTACCGTGTGTTCCTATTGACTGCGAAGATCATGAGATCGTCCGCATACTGACAGGTCTGGGTGTTGTGGTGAGTTGGGATGTCGGCCATGTAAGCTGCGAAGAGCGCCGGCGACAGCACGCTGCCTTCCGGTACTCCAGCGCCAATGGGCCGCTCGGTGGACAGCTTCCCCTCCATCTTTACTCGGAAGCTTCGGTTTCCTAGGAAACCGGCCACCAAGGAGATGTATGGACGGGGAATTTCATGCTCCAGGAGTTTGTAAATGAGTCCTTCATGCCAGGTAGTGGCGAATGCCTTCTCCACGTCGAGCAGCACTGCTACCGTTTTAGACCTTTCCTGGAAACCCAGGGAGGCCTTCTCGGCAACCCGCAGTAGCTGCTCGGTCGTGGAGTGGCCAGAACGGAAGCCAAACTGGTGTTCCGGGATTAGGCCCCTTTCCTCCAGATGAGGAAGGAGCCGGGATAGGAGCAGTTTTTCGAATACCTTCGATAAAACTGGGAGAAGGCTGATTGATCGGTAACTGGAAGGAAAAACCGGATTTTTCCCCGGCTTTAAAACGCACACCACGCGCGCCTCCTTCCAGATAGCTGGAAAGTGGCGCATGTATAGGCACGCGTTATAAATCCGGGTTAAGTGAATCACGGCTCTTCGTGGAAGGTGCTTGAGCATTTCCGCTGTCACACGGTCCTGCCCAGGTGCTTTGTTGGTTCTTAGAGAGTTAAGCGTGGTCGCTAACTCTCTAGGGGTAACGATGGGAATGTGGAACTCCTCGTGGTCAGGGGGCGGAGCTTCTAGGAAGTCCTCCACCACCTGTTCCACGAGGTCAGCATGGTCATCGTCCATTGGCTCTACCCTGGGTTGGAATTGAGCCTCCAGATAATCTGCTAGCGCCTCTGCCTTTTCTTTCGACTCGTAGACGAGTCGACCTCTAGGGCTATGTAGGGGATGCTGGTATACGGTTTTGTCTTTCCGCAGGCTACGGACTATTCGCCATGGTTTTCTCTCCTGGAGATTGGTTTGCCTTAACATGTTTTCCCAGGCCTCTTTGCGGTGTGCTCTTAGGAGTCGTCTTGCCAGGGATTTGAACCTCTGGTGTACTTCTCCTATCCTGGGATGGCGAAATCTCTGCCACAGCTTTCTTACGGCGTTTTTAGCCCTTATGAGTTGTTTGATGGGTCCTGGGATATCTGTGGGGTTTGGCGTGTCTATTGGGATGCGGTGTGTGTGAGCACGTACCGCGTTGAGGATTGTTGTGGAGAACTCCCCGGCTGCCGCCTCGAGTGACTCCACAGAGTCGATTCGAGGGCAGGCTTCCACGGAGTTTTGGATGTGAAGAATGGCGGCATCCCAGTCGACTTCATCCACCCAGTCAGCCGTTGCCAGAGCTGCGACGGTAACGTCTGAATTGATCACAACTGGGTTGTGGTCAGAATCCAGAGCATTCACCGCAGTGAGGTCCAGATGAAATGGAATGTTCTTGGTGATTGCGAAATCTATGACGTCCGCCCTGCCACGAGGCGGGAAGTGCGTTGGACCCCGCGGGCCATGCGCATGAAGGGTTGGATCTCCGCAGATGAAGCGGTAGATGCTCCTTCCCCTATCATTCTGGGTTCGGCTGTTCCATCCTGGGTGTTTGGCATTGAAGTCACCGGCTATGCACACTCGGTGGTCTAGGTTTAGGAGTGCCCTGTAATCCGCTTCATAGAAGGGATGGTTGGGCGGGTCATACACCGCCACAAGCACTAGGTCTGAACCGCCCAAGGAGAGCCTTATGGCGGTCGCCTCCAAGTGTTGAAGCGGGGGGATGGTAATGGGAGTATGGGTGATGTGATTTTTGATGAATATAGCTGTACCGCCGCCCCGCCGGCCGACTCTATCGGCTCGGTGGACGGCGTAACTTGGCAGGCTAAATTGTATACCAGCATGCAGATGCGTTTCGCATACCATAAGGAGGTCAATCCCGTGGTCACTTACAAACTCCAAGATGCCCGGTCTCTGTTCCCGGACTCCGTTTGCGTTCCAGAACGCGGCTCTCAATGTTCGCTGAGTTCTTCTCAACGCCATTTACGAGCTGGAGTCAGGGAAGAGGAGCCGTGCAGTCTGTTGTAGAATGCTGTGCTTTTGCAGAGCAGGGATGCGGGGATCTGTCAGTTGCTCCCTGCAGCGCCTCAGAATGGGGAGGGAGCGATGAATCAGTTCGGCGAACCAGGCAGAAAGCTCATGGAACTCCGCTAAGTCCTCGTTTGAGACGCCAGTGTCCCAAATCGGCGCAGGTGTTGTAGCGAGGGGTGCCTCTACCTCATTGGCTGTTGAAGCCACTGTAGCTGGAGCTGGTGGAGGGGGGAGAGCAGTGGCGGCAGGGCCGCTCTGTCTCCCCGCAGGTTCTTGGGCTGGTTGCCCGGCCGTTGCTGCCGCAGTTGCCGGCGGTTTCTCCCGCCGGGCTGCGGTGGCCTTCTTCTGGCGAGGAGGCCGCTGTGGCTTTGCTGCAGATGCAGCTGGTGGTTGTTTGGCGGTAGTTCCAGAGCTTACTGGCTGGGTCGCTGCCGGAATCTGGCTTGCCTCGGCCTGCTGCAGCAGCTGTTCCTGCTTGCGCAGCGCCTGGGCAAAACTGACTCCAGGCCGAACTTGTGCTGGCTCCCTGTTTACGTTCCTGCCCTGTCTTGCCTGCACTATTCGCAGTCTAGCGGGACAGCCGCCGTAGATGCCTATGTGGGCCTCTCGGCAGTTGGCGCACTTTTTCTCCTCTCTGGGGTTCGGGCATTCGTTGACGTGGTGAGGGCCTGAACATCGTATGCAGGCGGTCTTCCTCTCGCACGCATGGCTCGAGTGGTGGAAGCCCAAGCACCTGTAGCATTGGGCTGGCCCCTCTCTGCCATGGTACGGTTCGATTCTGATCTTGGTGTTGTAGAGGTGGGACACCTCATCAATTTTGGGAAGACCTTCGCCCTCCTTCTCCACTATTACGAGGAATAGTGGCATGGGAGTCCTTACGGGCTCCTTGCCTTTCTCGCGGACTTGCTTGGTCAGCTGGACCACGGTACGCGGCGTAATGCCGTGTTCTTCCGCCAGGCCCACCTTTATGTCCTCCGGGTCGGTGTCAGAGCCAAGACCTCGGATGACTCTGCGCACCAGGTTAGGTCGCTGCAGCGAGAACGTGTGGAATTCTATCCCCGCTTCGCGCAGCACCCCCCTGGCGGCTTCATGGTCCTCCGGGGTCGTGGTCTTTAGGATCACCCGACTTGGAAAACGGGTGGCCTGGAAGCTAGCCTGGAGCTTGGCCCTCAGTTCCCTCATTACCTTTATGTGGTTGGGGAATGGGTCCGACACAATTGGCGGGATTCTGGCCGCCTTTTGTGTGCGGGAGCTCTTGGCGTCCGCATGCACTGCAGGGGTGCCGGGAGCAGCACCCTCCGGCTTCGAACCGGAGGGCCTCTTGCGCCTTCCCTGCACGGTGACAAAGCCTTCGGCGTCTGTGTCGCTCTCCGGTAGGGGAGTTGTGACGCCCTGGAGGGGAGTGATGGTGTTGGAGCTCCCTGGTTTGGGGACTGGAGAGATCGGGACAGCTATCCCTTGGTTAAGAAGGCGGGAGGCCTTCTTCTGTTTCTTTTGTGCCTGGGCCTTGTCCTTCACGAGGTTCACCCGTGGGCCGGTAGAGGATGAGGATGCAGAGGTTCTACTAGTCATCTCGTCAGGACTTACCTGGCGGCTGGTACTTGGCTTGTCTGAGTCTGTAGCAGGTGCCATCCGGCTCCCCACAGAGGGTCGAGCGCTGTTACACGCGCCGATTGGGGCGGACCCCGGGTCCCAACCTAAGTCGGGACCCTTGGCTTTGACCTTGTGGGCCTGCAGTTTCGTCTGTCTGTCTGTCGGTCCCAAGTACTGTGTTCCTCTGGACTCTGGAGTTGCTGCTCGACGCGTTAGCTCTAGCAAGTCTGCTAGGAGAGGGTTGGCTGGGCTGCTGCTGCTTGCCAGTGCAGGAGAAGGCTCTGCTGGCTGGAAGAGGGCAGGCGCTGCTGTACCTGCAGAAGAAGGCTGTTGCGCAGGCTACGCTGCGTATAGAGAATGCGCTGCTTCGCCGGGCTGCTGCTTCCTTTATGGGCACACTCCAGAGCACGCGTTTTACAGTCCACGTGCTCGTGCCCTGAAGAACTGGCGCAACCGGTCTAGAATGCTGCTTCTCTCGACGAATGGACTGCACTGAAAGAACTCGAGACGGGCGATGCCGAGCATTCGAGTGACAAGCGTCCAGAAAAAAGTCATAATGCTCCGTGATTTAGTATACATTATCGTAGCCTCCTGCTCCATAAGGACGAAGAACAATTATTTATTTTTCAGTTGGAAACGCCTTTATCATGAGTGTTTTGAAAGGAAACAAAAGCTCCTCAAGATTTACTTTTTGTAAATGAAAGTAGTACTCCAAAATGCCTAGTTGAAGTTTTTTGCATGACAATTCCAATCCGCAAAGTCCAGATAGTTTCATGGCGCCATCTATCGGCGATGAGTTAACTACGTGACCATATGCGCTCCTAGTGGTGGAATCAGTGTGACTGTTTTATCATGGGGGCCTTTTAGTTTTAAATCAGGACAAAAACGTGTTCTAATGTGTCTTTCCGATAAACCATTTAATTTTTAAGGCTAGCATTATTTAGTACAAAGTAGTGTGTTATATGTTCACCGCTACAAGCGCGATCTTTTACCTCCATTACACGTGCGCTGACCGGAAGTCCGCATTAGCTCCTACAGAAGTTTGATATATAATTTTAATACTATGGTTTCGAAATATGAAATATTATTATCTGTAGGATATAAACTTTAGGGAAATTGCAAACATAATATATTTAAGCCCCTTTCCTGAAAATAAACAGCTTTAAGTCATTATTTGCCCTTATACTCACTAAGTACATTATTGTAGTCATTGATATTAACGTTCTTTCTATTTCAACTGCTTTTATGAATACAAAATTAAAACATTAGTTTGTAGAAAACTTGTTCAGAAGGTTTATTTTTTATAACAATAATTTTTCACTGTTAATTTCAAGCAATTCATTTACGTTGGTTGCGCTTATCACTTTACAGATATGCTTGAATATTTTCCTGGCATACAACTTTATTTTACAGTCTACAAGATAACAATGTTGGTCTGTTTGTCTTTCTGTCAGAGAAGTTACACCTTCCTCGGATATTTAGTTGTGGCGCTGTAGCGGTAAATTCAACTTTCAGTTATCCCAATATCTCCTCGATGATATTCCTGATGCTTGGAGGAGTATTTAGCTGAATGACCTTCATTTACGATAAAAATATTTTTCTAAATAAATAAACAAACTACTTCTCTAAATCTTATTATTTATATTTTGTAATATTAGAAGGAAGAAACCTCTCTTACGTACCAAACAGAATACAAAAAATTGATGACGGAACAGACTCACAAGAATGCACGCACATGTAGACAATAATGACTGTCTCCAATATTGACAGTGATTTGTTAAGGAAGGAGGGAACGTAGAAACGCTGCTAACGGACATCTTGATCTTGTCATTAATTATTGACGGAAAATTAAAACTGCGGACTCATATTCCGCAGCTCCTGTAACGGAGGGTTAAGTGATGTGTTTGTACTTACATGGCTGCACTTATTCTACTGTTATTATTGTTACATAAACATATTGTTCTTAAGCGAGATAATTAAGTTAGATACTTGTATATCACTTTGCAGGTACAACGGTATTGTACAGTAAATTTCTAGCTAAAGCATAACGCTGTGTGATGTTCAGCTATCCGAGGGAGTAAACAAATAGCGACTTACTACATGAAAACTGTAAATGAAATTATAGGTATCAAACATAAATATTATATGAATGAAGTACCGCTCAAATCAGGCCAGGGTCCATAAAGCTTAGCGTTGCCGGATATTTACCTTTCGAGGTAAAGGAAAATCCGTTGTAAACTTCATTCAAATAACTCGCCATTCGAGATTGGAACTCGGGAACTCTTGAACGTGAGGCCGACACGTTACAGAGTACGGTATAAGTGCATGGTGTGATCACTTAACCGCAACAAATGAACAATCATGTTGTAAATTCAAAACTAAGTCCATGTTTATAACTCAGATATGCTACTGATTTTCAAGTGCAGCATATCACAATTGTAAATGGATTGTAGTTATATCTGTCTATATGACGTTATCAATGAAAATAACACATTGTAGTATATTATGAATAAAAGTTACACCATATCTTTTAACATATATAAGAATGGGCTCAGTAATGACTGACAAGTTATATCATATCAGTTCATTTTATCGTTAACATCGAAGTAATATCCAAGGAATTTGAAATCGAATACATTATACCGACGTCATTGTAAGATTACATATCGATTTAAACAAATGACGAGCACCTACACTTCTAATGGGCGTGACCACGTGATCAAAACGACCAGAATAAGGACAGGATTGTTTCTGTTGCACTTAGTGATGCCAGACAGTGATACACTTTCTCTACCCTTATCTTACTTGAGGCTCCCCTTATAAAGCAATTTTCTGTTAACAAACTCAAAGCCTATCCCAAGAAAAATGCCGTAGATACTCGTCCTCAATTGTGACAACCCGGGAGGCAAGCATATTCCCATTTATCCTCAAGACGCTATGCTACAGAACATTTGTTCAGATGTTTCGTTTACCTTTATAGACGTCAAATGTACAAAAGACTAAGAATAGTGTGTTGAAGAATGGGTAGAGAAAACCAGTGAAAGTACGACATCAGATTCTCGTTTACACAGGTACTGAGTACTTCACTTGGATAACTCTAGGAGAACTGAGCTCCCAGTTCGAACATACAGTCTGATTTTTAATAGAAGATACGTGAAGGTCAACAAGCAAGAGACACGAGGGGTAGAAAGGGAAGATCGTTGCTACGGTAACGTATACAAAGGTTGCCAGATGGTTACCCTGGTGAAACTTGTAAAATGTTAATAACTTTAAACCTTTCAAAGGTTACCAACAGTTTGACAGATCTTTGAGTTAAACTTCATAATGGAATGTTGCTATGGTAGCTCACTGGTTGGAGTACCTGGACCCGTGACCGTAAGATCCACAGTTCAAATACCGGCTGTGGTATTGAATTTTTCAGGGCACCTCTGCCTTTAAAAATTTAAGATTAGGCAGAATTTCTATCAAGTTTGTACCTAATGTGCTCTCTGTCCTCGACCTTATGTCCCCTGCTCATCCGGTACTTCCCTGAACTCCTACAAATAATTTATATCTTTCATCTACTTTTTCTATCCATTTTGAACAAACTATTTTTAAACATCTTACCGTCCCATGTACTTTATATCTCTCGAGATAAACGTTATTGTAGAAACAGTTTTATTACATATGTCTTTGTGGTTAAAATTTATATGAGTACAGTTAGTATCCAGTCACCGGACATTTCCTAATAGCACAATGATAAACGTTCTGTGATCGTATTAGCTTTTAAAGTTAATAACTCCGACACTAGGAGCGCATGTGGTCAGGTAGTTAACCAATAGCCGATAGATGGAGCTGACGTAAGAATCAGGTCGTTGCGGACTGAAATGCCAGAAAAGATCAGGCAATTTGGAATTTAAAGTATTAGTTACATTAAGGGTAAATAAACGCTTAACGGTGTTCATTTCTTTCATAGAGCGGATGTTAGAGACGTTTACACCTGAAATAAAAAATCACGACTCTCCTTCGTAATGGAACAGCAAGCTACCATGCTATCTATTAGATCACGCAGCATGACGAGATTTCGTTTAACTCTGTCCAGTTTCTAGGAGTAAACTTGGATAGAGGTTTAACTTTTCGCCGGCACATCAGGGACCTTTCGGCGAAGGTACAGGGAGCAATTGCTTACCTGTAACCAATGCTGGGGTCTACCTCGATGCCAGTCTGCATGAAGTTGTACCTCTTCCGAGCGCTGGTAATCCCGGTGATGCTATATGCCTGCGAGATCTGGGGCATGGCAGCAGACAGCTGTTTAGCATGGCTTCAACGTGCACAGAATAATGGACTGCGGTCTATTTATTCTGTGGGACGTTATTTCCTTACCAGGTTGCTCCACGAAGCATCGGGTCTTCCATACGTGAAGGATGAAATTAGGCGCCGGGCTTCAAAATTATATGCAAGTTTACCATCTCACAGAAGCGCCCTTGTCAGATCATTGGGAAATTATGACCCCACTAGACGCCGATCTAGACTGCACCGGGTCCCCCGCATGGAATGCGGGCACCCTAGATAACCCAGGAGCTAAACCTATCAGCAGCTAAAGCTGAGCTCCTCATAATTCTTCCAAGCTGTTTGGCATCTAAATTTCTCCCCAACTAAATTATAAAATATTTAAAAAAAAAATGGGTGCTAAGTACTGCATCCTCTCCTTCAACCCGAAGGTACTTTGGTAACCTCAAAATTAACTCCCAATCAAAAACCTACATCACCTTCATCCTACATCATTCAATAATAATCCTACCTGCGGAAAAACCCTTAATGGGTGGGCACGCAGCAAAAACCTTCTGGCTGTATACAGCCAGCCAGCACGAGCGAGCGAGATTTCGTTTATATCAGGGTGCACTTTTCAAAAAATCTAGACACCAAATTTGTTGCTCTGTTCAACATTGTGAACAACTGACATTCAGGCGCTTCTGGTTATTTGGGCTTCAGAAAACTTCATATGCCACATAGAGCAGAGACTCTCAAGCACTTTCCCATGTTTGTATTTATCTCAGAGACTTATAGCTGGTAGATTCTTCGTTTCATTTACTTTTCTGCTAACACATACGTGTCTAAGTCAAGATATTAAATTATATTGTACAAACTCAAATTGAAATAAAATGTTCAGTTGCCTTGTGGTTGAAGCTTATGGGGTAACAGATGCTCTGTAATCTTGGTAACTTCTGATAGTTAAATTAGTTTATTAGTTCTTTTAATTTTCACTGCGCCTGAACATAAGTAACAGGTAAGACATTAGTGTATTATTCATAAAGCAAACTTCTTAATTAAAACATTTTCTGTTCTATCTCGTGTTTTTATGAATCCAATCTTCTACATGTGCTCTGGCAGACATAGCATCTTTCTTTAATAATGCAGTGGCACAGATTTGCACTTATAGCACGTCAAACGTTGTTAAACTTTACCGCATGAAGATATACAGAATATAATGATTTGAGCTGCTTTCCGGATTTGTAGGGATTGTCCGTACTTTTCTATAACTGTCCCATGTCCCTACTCGAGTACGACGAGATATCTTCAGATGCGTACTGTTGTTTTACTGTTACTTCATGCCAAAGCGTTGAGACAACCTTTACTGACGAGCGCTACATTCGCTTGTTATCTTATATATTAGAAAAACGAAATACTAGTACAATTGGACAATGTCACAGCATAGTGTGACATGGTGGACTTATGAAATTAAAAGTCCAGTTTGCAGAAATTCAAAATTTTCATTAATTCCGAAGAAAGACGCCTTTGTACAGCCTGAGCAGCTGAATTACGTAAAATAATTAAATACAACCTTCAAGGTCGTCTACCACTCGAACGCACACAATAGAGTTCACTTTCAAATCACAGCTGCACGTACACGATTATCGAGTCCATTTACGACTGTCACCCGACAAACGGGCCACGTCTTCTCTTATATTTCCACTCATTGTTCTAGAAATTTGTGAAATGTTCTCTAACAATCAAGACGGCACCAGAAGAAAGACGAACCTTCCAGACATCTGTCACAATCTTTCTGCGTTTCGGCAAGCTTTTATCTCCGCGCTGCGATATCTGTCTGTTTGCGCGCACTAGCCGTGCCCGTCGCAACACTGCCTCGCGACAATACTGCCTTTACCGTGCTGCTCCCTATGGGCAGTGAGGTGACAACTGAAACCAAGTCGGAGATAGAAATGTTAATACAGAGGGTAGTATTCCTTAGAACATAGTTCTGTGTTATATATGTGAATATAAACGTATGTTTGTTTTATACAACTGGCTCTGCTTACTATTCATACAGAATTTATTCAATAGTTTGTTGTTAATCAAGATAGCTTTCATAGATATATCCACATTTCTGTGTACGTACAAGAAGGATATTATAAAAGTGACAAAAACACATCGCTATATATTCCGTAAGTTGTGCACATCTCTGAGATGTAAAATATCTTGTGTAGCAGGCACTTATCCACTTCGAGTTTCGATTGTACAGTAAATTCAATATATATATTATTATATATATTATTTTATGTTATGTATTACATATGTATGGCAGTATCTGTGTATAAGGGGTATGATATATTAATAAAACTCATTAGAGTAATTTGTTGTGTACACAAAATTGTAGAGGAAGTATTTGCAAATAAGAAGCAATTTGACGTGAAAGGAATTTATTCAAAACCATGGTATCGTTTCCTCGGAAAATGCTTAATTTAAATGTAACATCGTGTTAGGTGTGCTGAATCGGAAAAGAGCAACTTCTATCAATTGGTTCAGTTAGGCAGTTTCGGGTGCAGCAGTCCTCGTGCACTGTTCATGAATTGGGTTTCAAAATGAGAGACTAACTCTTGAATTCCAGACATTTTCAATATGCGAGTGAGTGAGTGAATGTGGTGTTTTCAATATGCGAAGGAGATGGTGTTGCGATAGCTGTGTTAAATGCTTCCAACTTTGTATGCACAGGAAATGTTTTACCGGAGAACATAATGGCTTTATTTGTTCTATATACATAACATCAAATCAGGTAACACACTTTTATTTATATCACAAAGGTATGGCTAATGGAGAACCAGAATGAGTTGTGTACGCTTTTCCAATGCTAGGTTTCTGATTTTCCACCAACTGCGTAGGCGCATCTTTTAGTGAGTCGTGCGAAGTCAAAATAAAAATCATTCACCAATACTTTCCTGAAATGGGTCACTATTTGTTGCCGTGTGACCGCGACTTTGGTCTCCGTCGCCATGATACAGTGTATACACCATTTGAATATCTTTCTCTGATATCATCTAGGAAACGACAAAGTGCTTTCATGTCAACAGTAAGAGTAACAGTCACTGCGAACCTCATAGACTTCAAATCCTGGTGTCAGAAATATTTTAAGAAGACAGCCAAAGCTGTTGCTGGACCTGGTAGTTCTTATTGTGGGTCTGGTGTGACTGTTTCCAAGTTTAAGCAGCTAACTTTTGATAGAGAACGTGGTTACTTCGCAGCACGTTAGAATATTTATGGTCTTGTCCAGTACTCCTTATTTTGGCAAAAGGGAAGACAGGTCCATATCTATGTCCCATGAAAGTTTATGACGCAGCTTTTCTCCCAATCAACAGAAAGTAAATAGTAGATGTTAAAAAAATAGCACGATACACCTCACATGAACACCTCCACTGCTACCAGAAGTCGAGTTGATGATGAGTAGATGCTGAAGAGTATTTCCACATAGCACAATATTGTGGCTTTGTGAGTTCGTAGAATTAAAATGCCGAGTTGAGAAAATTAGACATCTCCTTTACTTCCGTAGCAATACACTGTTCAATTCTCACGTAACAATATTACATCTCATATACACAATCTTCCAAGGTCGATCACAATAACAAACTTTGACAGCAGATTACATCCTTAGCTCTCGTTTCAACAACACAGCTGGCTATCTTTCATTTCACAACATCTTTAAATACTTCAATATAATTCCTAGATGATTCGCAAATAAACCAGAACGTGAACAATCTCTATCAGTCCAGAAGTAACTAAAAATATCCATTTATCTCAGTTTGTTTGTTTCGGTAAGCCTTTTATCTCAAGCGCTGTGTTTATCTGCTTATGCAGGCTCATTATCTTCCGGAAAACTATCCATTTGTTATCTTTCTCTGCAGTATTGTGTACAGAAACCGCGCTTCTCTCTCGGCACCGAAACTTCCCTGCTTTTTCGCCGCGCCACTGCTCCCTCCTCAAGGCTGGTCGTCCCGAACAGCTCCATTGTAGCGGGCCAGACGATCCAGGTGTACCACCAACATCTTCCCTTGGGGCACCTTCTCCACGTCGTTAATCCTCTTCACCACCCGGTACGGTCCCTACCACGGCTGTTGAAGTTTGCCGATTGTTCGGTTTGCTACCAGGTGTCCTCCTGAATTACCGGCGTGCACTTTCTAGAAGACCTGCGGGACCTTACCTCAGGGAAGTACCAACAGTTGTCTCTGCGTCTTTCCGTCGGACGATTCCCATACCCGGAACAGCACGCCTTCTGTGATCTTCAGCGAGTCCCATTGGGGCCAGTACGACTTGTAGGTGACGCTCCTCGGTGCGATGTCCTCCGGGATTGGTCTTGTCCCTGCCTCCGCTTTCCTCGAGAGTGGTCCCAAGTCTACGTTCGCCAGCTGCTCCCTCCTCAGACCTGCGCTATCCCAGCAATCCGCAAGCACTGCCGTGACTACTCGGACTGCTGCGGCACGCTTCTTCTCTTCCATTCTTGTGCATTGGCCACACTCCTTTAGGCAGGGTCTTCGGGACATGGCGTCTGCGTTACCGTGGTTCTTCCCTCTACCTTGTTCAGAGGCGAAGTCGTACTCCTGCAGCCTCTGAACCCAACGTGCTGTCTGGCCTTCCAGGTTTCTAAAGCTCAGTATCCACGTTCGGGCGAAATGGTTAGTCGTCAGGTGGAATGGCTGACCGTACGGGTCCTTGCGGAAGTGCTACAAGGCCTTTACTACAGCCAGTAACTCTCGCCGGGTGACGCAGTAATTCTTCTCTGCCTTGGCTGAAGGCGCGCTGTTATTGTCTCTGCAGTTGTCGAACCTTCTCGAGCTGTTCTACGGTCAGGTGATCGGCCACGCTCTCCAGCAAACCTTCCAGCCGGGGCCCCAGGTGTTTCGTTGGCACCGGCTCCTGTGTCTTGTCGAATGCTGTTACGAAGACCATGGGTTCGCACGTTCTCACCTTCGTTCCGGCCTGGACGTCCTGATCGATGTCCGCTAGGTTAAGGAGCGGCACTGGCACCTCTAGGCACGGCAAAAATGTTATGCTTTCACTGTCCTCCCAGTCACGCCGTCACTACCACCTCCTTTCTCGCGGAGACCCACGTCTTCCTTCAAGATGACCTTGCAGATTACAAGGCGTTCCACGGTTTGCCGGAGTATGACCTCTTCTCCATTGTGCCGCATATCATTCCTGCCGTCGTCGACCGTCGTCTCGTGGCTCTTGAGGGCATCCAGTACCAGTGTCACATCCTCAGCCACCTCCACGATGGACACCCACTGACGCACTGCGTTCCATCCCAAGGTCAACTACAGCAGGGCTTCCCTCACCACGGTCAAGGTTTCGTCCGATGCCGTCACTAGCTGGTATGGTCGGCATGGTTTTCTCGACGGAGAACCCCTGGCTACGTCGGGTCTGATGACAGTCATGACTGCCCCGGTGTCTACGAGAACGCAGCACGTGTTCCCTCGTACCCAGCCGTCTGCGATGAGGCTGTCATTCATCCGTCGGCTGACGGCACGCAGTGTCACTCGAGGAGATGGTGTAGATGGCGCCGACGTGCTCCTCGCCACGCCGGTCCTTACTCGTTCCTCCGGCTGCTTTTGCCGATGTCGGTCAACTTCGCGGTTATCGTCGCGCCCAAGTTTCTATTTGCACCTTCCTTCTTCGTTGTTAATTCCGTCTTCATTTCTTCCACCTTCTCGGTGATGTTGTCGTCGTCCGGCTTCCTGACACCAATTGTAAATTTGTGAGTTCGTAGAATTAAAGGGCCGAGTTGCAGAAATTAGAAATCTCCTTTATCTGCGTAGCAATAGACGGTTCGATTCTCACGTAACAAATTTACATCACATATACACAGTCTTCCAAGGTCGATCACAATAACAGTGACAGCAGATTACATCCTTAGCTCTCGTTACAACAGCTGGCTGTCTCTCATTTCACAACTACAACTACGTCTTGGCCAATCGTCGCCTCTTTAAATACACTCCTGGAAATTGAAATAAGAACGCCGTGAATTCATTGTCCCAGGAAGGGGAAAGTTTATTGACACATTCTTGGGGTCCGATACATCACATAATCACACTGACAGAACCATAGGCACATAGACACAGGCAACAGAGCATGCACAATGTTGGCACTAGTACCGTGTATATCCAATTTTCGCAGCAATGCAGGCTGCTATTCTCCCATGGAGACGATCGCAGAGATGCTGGATGTAGTCCTGTGGAACGGCTTGCCATGCCATCTCCAGCTGGCGCCTCAGTTGGACCAGCGTTCGTGATGGACGTGCAGACCGCGTGAGACGACGTTTCATCCAGTCCCAAACGTGCTCAATGGGGGACAGATCCGGAGATCTTGCTGGCCAGGGTAGTTGACTTACACCTTCTAGAGCACGTTGGGTGGCACGGGATACATGCGGACGTGCATCGTCCTGTTGGAGCAGCAAGTTCCGTTGCCGGTCTAGGAATGGTAGAACGATGGGTTCGATGATGGTTTGGATGTACCGTTCACTATTCAGTGTCCCCTCGACGATGACCAGAGGTGTACGGCCGGTGTAGGAGATCGCTGCCAACACCATGATGCCGGGTGTTGGCCCTGTGTGCCTCGGTCGTATGCAGTCCTGATTGTGGCGCTAACCTGCACGGAGCCAAACACGCATACGACCATCTTTCGCACCAAGGCACAAGCGACTCTCATCGCTGAAGACGACACGTGTCAATTCGTCCCTCCATTCACGCCTGTCGCGACACAACTGGAAGCGGGCTGCACGATGTTGAGGGGGGGGGGTGAGCGGAAGACGGCCTAAAGGTGCGCGGGACCGTAGCCCAGCTTCCTGTAGACGGTTACGAATGGTCCTCGCCGATACCCCAGGAGCAACAGTGTCCCTAATTTGCTGGGAAGTGGCGGTGCGGTCCCCTACGGTACTGCGTAGGTTACGACGGTCTTGGCGTGCATCCGTGCGTCGCTGCGGTCCGGTCCCAGGTCGACGGGCACGTGTACCTTCCGCCGACCACTGGCGACAACATCGATGTACTGTGGAGACCTCACACCCCACGTGTTGAGCAATTCGGTGGGACGTCCACCCGGCCTCCCGCATGCCCACTATACGCCCTCGCTGAAAGTCCGTCAATTGCACATACGGTTCACGTCCATGCTGTGGCGGCATGCTACCAGTGTTAAAGACTGTGATGGAGCTCCGTATGCCACGGCAATCTGGCTGACACTGACGGCGGCGGTGCCCAAACACTGCGCAGCTAGCGCCATTCGCCGGCCAACACCGCGGTTCCTGGTGTGTCCGCTGTGCCGTGCGTGTGATCATTGCTTTTACAGCCCTCTCGCAGTTTCTGGAGCAAGTATGGTGGGTCTGACACACCGGCGGCAATGTGTTCTTTTTTCCATTTCGAGGAGTGTATTATAGACAGATAATTTCTAGATGATTCGCAAATAAACCAGAACGCTAGCAATCTCTATCAGTCCAGAAGTAATTAAAATATCCATTTATCTCAGTTTGTTTGTTTCGGTAAGTCTTTTATCTCAATCGCTATGTATATCTGCTTATCTACGTGAAACCTATCCGTCTGTTGTCTTTCTCTACAGTATTGTGCACAGAAACCGTGCTTCTCTCTCGGCACCGAAATTTCGGTGCTTTTCCGCCGCGAAAATATCTTCATTAACCTCATTACAGATTTATTGCACGATTACATTTTTTCATTAGTCCAAAAATGAACAAATATCAGACAATTTTGTTGTTTTCTACTAAATATCCCATAATTATTATAAAAGGGAAATACGTCCGTGGTATAACACATCTCAAATTTAAGGTCACTGAGTAGTCAAAGCACTTACTAACAATTAGTTCTACAAGTTTTCTGTAGAATGTAAATGAACCATATGCCCACTGTCCACCATATTAAGCTTTTTCTCTAAACTATGAAACAAGGACTTAATTCTCTTTTCAAATCACCGATTAAAATGACACTTTTTTATATTTTGCTGACTCTAAAACTAATTGTCCTAGAGAAGCGACCGGAGCGCTAGGCGCATTACTCCACTTCCACGAGGTGCCTAAGCTACCTATCTAGTTGCAGGTTAAAGCTGAGTCATCAGTCAGAAATCAATTTTACTAAATAAACATACGTTTCTAAGTTTTCCCATATACAAAGAGTATCCAAATTCTATGCAGTGTCCATTCTACACTTCATGCACGGCAAATGGTTGTTTGAAATACTTATTACAAATGTGAATGTGCAGTCTTGACTATGCTTGATGAGGGATGGACGGTCTAACCATTGTCCCTCATTGTTAAAAGGATAAAAAAATATTTCTATTTTTAAATACAAATGTAACAATTTGTAACTTTAAACTTCACTTATAAGAAATTATGATAATTCTTATAAATTCTCCGGTATCGTGATTTCATTAAAATTTATACACATCTTCAGCCGGAAACAAAGCTGTCGTCATCGTTACCAAAGCTAGATGTTAATATGTACTACCAAAATCTGAAAATAAAACAAATTTAAGAACAGAATCAACTGCCGGTATTTCAAAATTCATTACGCGATGTTTGTGTTTTAAAATAAATAACTTTTCCCAAACCATTAAATCTATCGGAAGATTTAATTGTTTTAATAATTTAACTTCTGGATTTATTTCATGGCTAAATTCCCAAAAATGAAATGCCACGGCCGATTTATCAGTCTGTTTATACTTAATGCTACGAAAATGTTCTTCCGTTCTGGTTTTTAAATTACGTTGTGTCTTTCCAATATAAACTTTATTACAATCGAAACAATTAAACTGATAAATACCAGATTTTGTACTAATAGGAATTTTATATTATATACAGAAATGCAATAAATTTTTGGCACTTGAATATTTATTTTGAGGAACTAAAGTTATACGAAACCTCTTAACAATTTTCTTTAAAGGCTTACTAACCGAAGGAGGGCAGTAAATATTTTGAAATTATAATCGCCTTTTATTTTTCTAGGCGTAGAAATATTATTAACAGATTTTTATATTTGAATTTTTAAATTCTTTTATGAATAAGGTCTTTATTAAAACCAATAATTAAAGCAGTATTATAATGCGTTTATATTCTTTATTAAATTCATCTTTATTCAGCGGTATATTCATCAATCTTTATATCAAATTATTAAAAACAGCAAATTTATGTGAAAAAGGTTTAAACGTGTAAGGCATAACTAACGACAGATTCAGAAACAATAATTTTTAAACCTTATTTTAAGGCAAAATAGAGAAAATGTTTTTTCTTTATTTTTAACGAAATTTCTCCGAAGCCTGCTCTAAAGTATACTTTCTGATGTGTTACGATAAAGGTCCTTCAATTCCTAAGTGTAATATACTCTAATAATTCTGTTTATTTACGTACTCCAACATTAGGTCACATCGCACGATGAATGAAACGGGTTAAATGATGCTCAATTGAGCCCAGGATACAAAGAGCTTAGAGTTACCCGACATTTATCTCTAATTATAGCCGGAAAACCCAGTAAAGAAGCTTATCCAGATGATTCTGTTGACCGAGAAGCAAACTCGGGACTTTTCCAAATTGAGACATAGCAACTGCATGGACGGGCAGTAATGATAGTAATATGTATAGTCAAATAAAACTAAAGATACAGCTCTAAACTCTGATGTTAAATAATCATAATGACCACGTTGATGACTATATATTGAAGACATATTGTGTAATTATTTTGGACGGCAGTTCAAAAATTTCTAATAAACATCTCGTCTTCCAAAAAACATTTTCCATATTAAAATTACTTTTGGTACATAACTTCCATGTTTGTGACCTGACTTTTGTCTGGCCAAAATAATACATAATGATACATATCATTTCTGTATACAGCAATACCAAATATTTTCTCATATTTAAGTTCTCTAAACTTGTAAAATATTAATAGCTTTAAAACTATCATCGATTTCTAACAGCTTTAAACTTCTTTGACCTAATTTCATTATGTCATGCTGCTATGGTAGCTCAGTGGTTAGAGTAAATGGACGCGTGACCGAGAATTCCGTGGTTCATATCCCAGCTATTTTGTTGAATTTTTCAAGCCGACTCTGCCTCTCAAAAGTTAAGAGTAGACAGAATTTCTATGAAGGCTGTACTTAATGTGCTCTCTACAATCGACCTTGTATATCACCTGCTCTTCCGGTACTTCCCTGGACTCTTAAGAATATTATAATCCTCTCATTTACTCTTTCTGCCCATTCTTGCACAAACTATTCTCAAACATTTCCCTGTCCCATCACTCGAGATAAACGTTATTGTATAAATAGTTTACTATATATGTATTTGTGAATACAATGTATACGAATACATTTAGTATCCAGTCACCGGATTTCCTAAAGGCACTATGATAAACTTCCTGTGATCGTATTAGTTATTGACTCCACCAGGAGGGGCGCATGTGTTCAGGTAGTTAACATATAGCCAATAGATGGTGCCGATGTCAGAATCAGTACATTGCGGATCAAAACTGGCAAAACATTTCAGGCAATTTAGTATTTAAAATATTACTTTCATTTACGGTAAATACATATTTACCAACTTTCGATTCCGTAGTAAAGATCGGCGATAGATGTTAATACCTGAAAGGAAAAATCTCTGCGATTCCGTCGTGATGGAACAGGAAGCTACTCTTCTATCTACTAGACCACGGAAATAACAAGTTTTGTTTCATATTAGGGTTGCGAATTGAGTCATCAACTACTTAAGTAGTGTATAGCGATGTTGAACATCTGACATATTGAGACATTACTGGTTATTTAGATTCCAAAGAACTTCGTGTACCACATATAGTGAAGATTGTCAAACCCAGTTTTCCATATTTGAATTTATCTTACAGATATATTAATGCTGGTAAATTCTTTGTTCCTTTTTTCCTCCCTGCTAACATAACACGTACCTACTATCTTAAAAGAAAATAAATGTACATTTTCTGCGGGTCAGTGTCATTCAGGCGTTATCTGACCAGAGAGTATTGGAACTGAATTGTCCATGTTCGTAGATGTATGATGTCGTGGCGGCCATTTTAACCAGTTACTCCAAGTATATAGAAAATTATATTAAGCCAACGTGATGAAAGAATGTCTAAATATAAGAAAGTAGCAATTCTGACATGTGAGCTATTAACTACAGGATTTTGCGGACAATGCAAGAAAACGGAAAGCCTTTGGAGAAATGATTTTAACAGAACTTATATGTATGTTGTATGCAAGGAACGGTCTATCAACTGTTCTCGTAGGTCAATGACAAAACGCAGGCTGTGACAAATAGCGCGAGGGTTGGCGGTTCGAAACATAACGTGTGGGCATACTTTCTTCAAATTGTTTACTTTGTTAGACGCTGTAACGAACTAACTTACAACTGTACTCTTGCAGGTAAGCTGTCTGTTCTTGGCCTTGCAGAATATCGAAGAAAATAGCAAACATATAGGATGTGGTCTTGAGTCTTTCCTATTTATATAAAGATGTTATTGGTTTATTACTTCAAGTGTGTCATATCCAGTTTGTTCCAAGTCAAATATGATTTAATGTTCGTGTATCGATCAAAGAATCATCATGACACATGTAAAAATTTTCTTTGCTTTGAACTTTTCACCCCGTTCCTGCTCCAGTTTGGTCTGCCTTGGTTTCCTGAAAATTTGCGTTTATAGTTTTTAACTATTTGAGATATTCTGTTATTAGCATTAATATATGTATATATTGTAATTATATATTATTTTGTAACTATATATTGTAATTTTAAGTCCTACAAGGTTAAGTCATATCGGTCGGTGTATGAAATGGATGAAATTATGATCAAATGAGTCCAGGGGCCATGAAGCTAGGAGCCATCCATCATTTGTCTTTAAGGGTAAGGGGAAACCCGGAGAAAATCTAGCAATGATATGACTGATTTCTTCTACTTTTAATTTTTTCCTAATACACTTACTTGTTTTTGCGTGTACCAAATTATTGGAGTCAAAAACTTCCATTCTGATGTCTGTACTAAATAGATAACATTTTCGTAATTGTCTGTAATAGGTAGACATGCATCAGAAATTTCTAGAACAAGGAATAATTATCTCAAATGACATCAAATCATAAAACAGAAATGTCCCGTACTGCACTAAACAGGTCCAAAACCTTGAACATAACAGAGGTCCAGAGGTAGTCCTAGTCGGGCGGGGCTTTCCCCGTCCGGGTGTCATATGCCGCAGTACCTAGCCGCTTTGCGGCTTAACCTGCGAAATGAACTAGTAGATCCATGTTCTGCTGGGGTGTTTGAATTTGTTTACTGTTTGAAATTTTGGATAGGTTTGGTATGGGTTGCCCCTCTTTATCGTGGGCAGCTGTACTTAATCGTTCTCCCTTTTTGGGAGACACGAATTAGTTTTTTGCCCCGTTTTGGATACGGGTTGTGTAGCGCTTGGTCCTTTGGCGTAGAAGTTGTTCCCAGAGTCATCTGGGGTTTTCCTTGGGTTACCCAAGGGGTCCCAGGACGTCTCTCGGCAGTCTGAAGGACGGCAAGCGCCTTTGATCTCTCGGGTCATACCTTCCCAGGGAGTTCACTAAAGGGTTGGGGTGAATTTGGATTTTCTCGTACATTGATCGTGCCCTCTCGCGAATGACGTCGACAATGTACGGGATCTGGGAGTGCTCATGTAGGATATGAGCCGGGAATCTCCAGCCTGTATCGTAGATGATGCGTAGTGCCTTGTTCTGCAGCGTCTGGAGTCTGACGAAAGTGGTATTAGCCACTGTTCCCCAGATCTCACAGCCGTACAGAATCATAGGAGGAATGATCGCCCGATACAGTTGGAGTTTGAGACGGATCGGCATGGTTGATCTGAAGATAGGGTATAGGCTCCGGAGTGCGACGTGCCCCAGCTGGACCTTGCCCTTGACGTGTGGAACGTAAGTTAACTTACGGTCCAGCGTCACCCCGAGATACTTCGCCGTTTGCACCCAAGGGATTCGACGGCGCCGTAAAACGAAGTTCTGCTGCAACCGGTTGGCTATGGTTTTCGCCAGGAGAATAGCAGAGCTCTTCTCCGGGTTAATTGCCATTCGCCATTTTGCGCTCCATTCGCCAATGGCCCGGAGCTGGGTTTGGATTTGCCGGTAGCTGTACCGTGTGTTCCTATTGACTGCGAAGATCATGAGATCGTCCGCATACTGACAGGTCTGGGTGTTGTGGTGAGTTGGGATGTCGGCCATGTAAGCTGCGAAGAGCGCCGGCGACAGCACGCTGCCTTCCGGTACTCCAGCGCCAATGGGCCGCTCGGTGGACAGCTTCCCCTCCATCTTTACTCGGAAGCTTCGGTTTCCTAGGAAACCGGCCACCAAGGAAATGTATGGACGGGGAATTTCATGCTCCAGGAGTTTGTAAATGAGTCCTTCATGCCAGGTAGTGGCGAATGCCTTCTCCACGTCGAGCAGCACTGCTACCGTTTTAGACCTTTCCTGGAAACCCAGGGAGGCCTTCTCAGCAACCCGCAGTAGCTGCTCGGTCGTGGAGTGGCCAGAACGGAAGCCAAACTGGTGTTCCGGGATTAGGCCCCTTTCCTCCAGATGAGGAAGGAGCCGGGAGAGGAGCAGTTTTTCGAATACCTTCGATAAAACTGGGAGAAGGCTGATTGATCGGTAACTGGAAGGAAAAACCGGATTTTTCCCCGGCTTTAAAACGCACACCACGCGCGCCTCCTTCCAGATAGCTGGAAAGTGGCGCATGTATAGGCACGCGTTATAAATCCGGGTTAAGTGAATCACGGCTCTTCGTGGAAGGTGCTTGAGCATTTCCGCTGTCACACGGTCCTGCCCAGGTGCTTTGTTGGTTCTTAGAGAGTTAAGCGTGGTCGCTAACTCTCTAGGGGTAACGATGGGAATGTGGAACTCCTCGTGGTCAGGGGGCGGAGCTTCTAGGAAGTCCTCCACCACCTGTTCCACGAGGTCAGCATGGTCATCGTCCATTGGCTCTACCCTGGGTTGGAATTGAGCCTCCAGATAATCTGCTAGCGCCTCTGCCTTTTCTTTCGACTCGTAGACGAGTCGACCTCTAGGGCTATGTAGGGGATGCTGGTATACGGTTTTGTCTTTCCGCAGGCTACGGACTATTCGCCATGGTTTTCTCTCCTGGAGATTGGTTTGCCTTAACATGTTTTCCCAGGCCTCTTTGCGGTGTGCTCTTAGGAGTCGTCTTGCCAGGGATTTGAACCTCTGGTGTACTTCTCCTATCCTGGGATGGCGAAATCTCTGCCACAGCTTTCTTACGGCGTTTTTAGCCCTTATGAGTTGTTTGATGGGTCCTGGGATATCTGTGGGGTTTGGCGTGTCTATTGGGATGCGGTGTGTGTGAGCACGTACCGCGTTGAGGATTGTTGTGAAGAACTCCCCGGCTGCCGCCTCGAGTGACTCCACAGAGTCGATTCGAGGGCAGGCTTCCACGGAATTTTGGATGTGAAGAATGGCGGCATCCCAGTCGACTTCATCCACCCAGTCAGCCGTTGCCAGAGCTGCGACGGTAACGTCTGAATTGATCACAACTGGGTTGTGGTCAGAATCCAGAGCATTCACCGCCGTGAGGTCCAGATGAAATGGAATGTTCTTGGTGATTGCGAAATCTATGACGTCCGCCCTGCCACGAGGCGGGAAGTGCGTTGGACCCCGCGGGCCATGCGCATGAAGGGTTGGATCTCCGCAGATGAAGCGGTAGATGCTCCTTCCCCTATCATTCTGGGTTCGGCTGTTCCATCCTGGGTGTTTGGCATTGAAGTCACCGGCTATGCACACTCGGTGGTCTAGGTTTAGGAGTGCCCTGTAATCCGCTTCATAGAAGGGATGGTTGGGCGGGTCATACACCGCCACAAGCACTAGGTCTGAACCGCCCAAGGAGAGCCTTATGGCGGTCGCCTCCAAGTGTTGAAGCGGGGGGATGGTAATGGGAGTATGGGTGATGTGATTTTTGATGAATATAGCTGTACCGCCGCCCCGCCGGCCGACTCTATCGGCTCGGTGGACGGCGTAACTTGGCAGGCTAAATTGTATACCAGCATGCAGATGCGTTTCGCATACCATAAGGAGGTCAATCCCGTGGTCACTTACAAACTCCAAGATGCCCGGTCTCTGTTCCCGGACTCCGTTTGCGTTCCAGAACGCGGCTCTCAATGTTCGCTGAGTTCTTCTCAACGCCATTTACGAGCTGGAGTCAGGGAAGAGGAGCCGTGCAGTCTGTTGCAGAATGCTGTGCTTTTGCAGAGCAGGGATGCGGGGATCTGTCAGTTGCTCCCTGCAGCGCCTCAGAATGGGGAGGGAGCGATGAATCAGTTCGGCGAACCAGGCAGAAAGCTCATGGAACTCCGCTAAGTCCTCGTTTGAGACGCCAGTGTCCCAAATCGGCGCAGGTGTTGTAGCGAGGGGTGCCTCTCCCTCATTGGCTGTTGAAGCCACTGTAGCTGGAGCTGGTGGAGGGGGGAGAGCAGTGGCGGCAGGGCCGCTCTGTCTCCCCGCAGGTTCTTGGGCTGGTTGCCCGGCCGTTGCTGCCGCAGTTGCCGGCGGTTTCTCCCGCCGGGCTGCGGTGGCCTTCTTCTGGCGAGGAGGCCGCTGTGGCTTTGCTGCAGATGCAGCTGGTGGTTGTTTGGCGGTAGTTCCAGAGCTTACTGGCTGGGTCGCTGCCGGAATCTGGCTTGCCTCGGCCTGCTGCAGCAGCTGTTCCTGCTTGCGCAGCGCCTGGGCAAAACTGACTCCAGGCCGAACTTGTGCTGGCTCCCTGTTTACGTTCCTGCCCTGTCTTGCCTGCACTATTCGCAGTCTAGCGGGACAGCCGCCGTAGATGCCTATGTGGGCCTCTCGGCAGTTGGCGCACTTTTTCTCCTCTCTGGGGTTCGGGCATTCGTTGACGTGGTGAGGGCCTGAACATCGTATGCAGGCGGTCTTCCTCTCGCACGCATGGCTCGAGTGGTGGAAGCCCAAGCACCTGTAGCATTGGGCTGGCCCCTCTCTGCCATGGTACGGTTCGATTCTGATCTTGGTGTTGTAGAGGTGGGACACCTCATCAATTTTGGGAAGACCTTCGCCCTCCTTCTCCACTATTACGAGGAATAGTGGCATGGGAGTCTTTACGGGCTCCTTGCCTTCCTCGCGGACTTGCTTGGTCAGCTGGACCACGGTACGCGGCGTAATGCCGTGTTCTTCCGCCAGGCCCACCTTTATGTCCTCCGGGTCGGTGTCAGAGCCAAGACCTCGGATGACTCTGCGCACCAGGTTAGGTCGCTGCAGCGAGAACGTGTGGAATTCTATCCCCGCTTCGCGCAGCACCCCCCTGGCGGCTTCATGGTCCTCCGGGGTCGTGGTCTTTAGGATCACCCGACTTGGAAAACGGGTGGCCTGGAAGCTAGCCTGGAGCTTGGCCCTCAGTTCCCTCATTACCTTTATGTGGTTGGGGAACGGGTCCGACACAATTGGCGGGATTCTGGCCGCCTTTTGTGTGCGGGAGCTCTTGGCGTCCGCATGCACTGCAGGGGTGCCGGGAGCAGCACCCTCCGGCTTCGAACCGGAGGGCCTCTTGCGCCTTCCCTGCACGGTGACAAAGCCTTCGGCGTCTGTGTCGCTCTCCGGTAGGGGAGTTGTGACGCCCTGGAGGGGAGTGATGGTGTTGGAGCTCCCTGGTTTGGGGACTGGAGAGATCGGGACAGCTATCCCTTGGTTAAGAAGGCGGGAGGCCTTCTTCTGTTTCTTTTGTGCCTGGGCCTTGGCCTTCACGAGGTTCACCCGTGGGCCGGTAGAGGATGAGGATGCAGAGGTTCTACTAGTCATCTCGTCAGGACTTACCTGGCGGCTGGTACTTGGCTTGTCTGAGTCTGTAGCAGGTGCCATCCGGCTCCCCACAGAGGGTCAAGCGCTGTTACACGCGCCGATTGGGGCGGACCCCGGGTCCCAACCTAAGTCGGGACCCTTGGCTTTGACCTTGTGGGCCTGCAGTTTCGTCTGTCTGTCCCAAGTACTGTGTTCCTCTGGACTCTGGAGTTGCTGCTCGACGCGTTAGCTCTAGCAAGTCTGCTAGGAGAGGGTTGGCTGGGCTGCTGCTGCTTGCCAGTGCAGGAGAAGGCTCTGCTGGCTGGAAGAGGGCAGGCGCTGCTGTGCCTGCAGAAGAAGGCTGTTGCGCAGGCTACGCTGCGTATAGAGAATGCGCTGCTTCGCCGGGCTGCTGCTTCCTTTATGGGCACACTCCAGAGCACGCGTTTTACAGTCCACTTGCTCGTGCCCTGAAGAACTGGCGCAACCGGTCTAGAATGCTGCTTCTCTCGACGAATGGACTGCACTGAAAGAACTCGAGACGGGCGATGCCGAGCATTCGAGTGACAAGCGTCGAATGCCGTTGAACATAACAGTATAGCTGCCCAATAATATAGACAGGGATTGTGAATTATAATATACAATATAAGTTATACACCTAATTTATTTTTCAAGTGTAAAAGTGTATATCAAGTGTCTTTTGAAGGGAAGCAATAGCACTAAACATTTATTTGCCTTAAATGAAAGCAATATTTTAAATCACAAATTACTTTGACTTTTTTGACAATTCCAATACGTTACGTCCTGATTCTCCCATTGCGCATTCTATCGGCGAAGAGTTAAATATCTGACCACATCCGCTCGTAGTGGCGGAATCAGTAACTGTTGATTTTATCTTGGGTGTCTTTATTGTATGACCACGACAAGAAGGCTAGATGGGTATGAAGGATAGAGGAGCTTGAACTGTTTATCTGCTCCGGTAAGCATCTGTTTGTTAGGAAATGAGTGTATGAGAGTACATTATGAGTCACCCATATTGCTAGATCTATAGTATTTGTTGCGCTAAATGCAGCGATAGGTATTATGTATGGGTGAGTTATGTGACAACACTTGTGTATTTTAAAGGAATCGTTTATCCTTGTCATACTCGGAAGGGGAGCATATATACCGTGTGCAGAGCAAAAGTGATTACCTTACTCATTCCTCCAGCCTGCCTTCTTTTTCTGGGCAAACTATAAGAGTTGTCCCCTTTCGTGACTAGATGACAAATAATTACTTCATGCCTTATAAACGGATCATGCTGTATATTTGTTAGATTAGTTTTAAAGCAGGAGGACACAATCGTGTTCAGATGTATTTTCCCCTTAAACCATGTAAATCTTCAGGTCAGCATTACTTAGTACTCCATTCTGTGTTATATATGAATCAAGTGACGTGTTGCTCTTCTGTTACTATTCTTCCAAAGGTTATTGTTGTATTTACGTTATGTTAATCAACATAAAATTTAATCATATATTTATAAATTTTGTTGTAATTACAGGAACCACATTGTTAAATAGAACGATAACCATGTCTTAAAATTATATCGCTCTGGCACGGCCGACCCTTATTCACCAAAAGAAAAAACGAATAGCGACTTACTACATAAAAGGAATGTACTTGAACATTACAAAGAACAATTCGGAAATGTTTAGCACCAGAGAAATGGAGGTACATAAGGAGAGAAAGAGAATTTTAAATCTGCTCCGCTTATGCAAAAATATTCATAATGATGGGAGCTGAAACTGCTATTCCCGGATAATTATATATATATATATATATTTGACGTAATATAATTTTTGTTCTAAACGCGTTAAACATTTAGTATAAATATCAATATAGAAGTTTATTAAGAAAATTGAACTGTAAAAGTTGTTTCAATGTATAGGCTAATTTTTGAAGAAGGAAACCTTCACATGGAAGTGAATGGTACCGAGATCTGACAAAGCACGGAGTCTGTATAACTTAGTGAGGTGCACAATCGAACGTTTTTAAGAATCGTATACATTTGTGAGAGTACTTTTTAGTAAAGAACCTTCACTTCTAATTAAAGTTCTCTGATATTATAGTATCGTCACCCCTCAGTCCTCACTCTGGCTATTATCCAATAAACTGAGCCTTACATAGAAGACTTTTAGAACTGTTTTTATAAGCAGTTAACAAGCTCATGACTAACTCTCATGTGTTTATGAGAACTTCTAAGTGGTTTACCGAGAAAATACGTGTCAGTCGGAGAATTTAATGTCATATCGACACGTTGGCCATAATAGCCCAATGGTAGCGCGGCTGGGTGGAAACCAGAAGATCCCTGGTTCAAATCCCGGCTATGGCATTGAATTTTTTAGCCTGACTCTACGTTTCTACAGCTTTAAAGATCTTTGAATTCAATTTCATAATAGAATGTTGCTGTGTTAGCTCAGTGGTTAGAGTAAATGGACCCGTGACAGTAAGATCCGTAGTTCAAATACCAGCTATGGTATTGAATACTTCAGGCTGACTCTGCCTCTCAAAGTTTAAGATTAGACAGAATTTCTATGAAGATTGTACTTAATGTGCTCTCTGCCCTCGACCTTGCATATCACCTGCCCATAAGGTGCTTCCCTGGACTCCTACAAATAATTTATACCTTCCATTTACTCTTCCTATCCATTCTTGAACAAACTATTTTAAAACAGCTTATTGTCCCATTTACCTTACATTAATCGAGATAAACGTTAGTTTATCTAGTTTTATAATATATGTCTTTGTGGTTATAAAGTATATGAATACAGTTAGTATCCAGTCACCGGACTTTTACTAAAGACGCCAGGATAAAGTTACTGTGATCGTGTTAGCTTTTAAAGTTAGTGGCTCCGCCACTAGGAGCGCATGTGGTCAGATAGTTAACGAACAGCCGATAGATGGATCTGATGTAAGAATCAGGATGTTGCAGATTGAAATGCAATAAAAGTTTAGGCAATTCGGGATTTAAAGTATTAGTTTCATTTAGAGTAAGTAAATGTTTAGCAGCTTTCGTTTCCTTTGATAAGGCAGATGGTAGATACGTTTACACCTGAAGGAAAAAAATCACGGCTCTCCGTCGGAATGGAACAGGAACCTACCATTCTATCTATTAGATCACGGAGTATGACAAGTTAACTTTTATATTAGTGCTGAAATTCCAGTAATAAAATGTATTAATTGATGGGCAAATTAGTTACTCTGTTGAACCTTTTGAAGAACTGACATATTCAGACGCTACTGGTTATTTAGATTCCAAAACACTTCATGTGCCACATGTAGCAGAGACTTTCGAGCACACTTTCCCATGTTTGTATTTATCTCAGAAACTTATTGCCTGTAGATTATTCGTTCCTTTTTCTTTTCTGCTAACTTAACACGTAAGTGTCTAAGCTAAGATGTTAAATGATGTTATACAAAGTCAAGTCGAAATAAAATGTTTATTTGCCTTGTGGTTGAGGCTTAAGGAATGACAGATGTTCTGTGTTGTTTGTAACTTTGTATGACTAAATTAGTTTACTGTTTCTTTTATTTATTAACTGCGTCTGCACATGAGTAATAGGGATAGGACAATGCACTATTCAAAAAGAAAATTTCTTATTTAAAACATTTTGTGATTTTCCTGTAATTTTTAGTGCAGTAGAAATCCCAAGGTCCTCCCAGTCCATGACATTCTCACTACACAGCATGCAGTTGCGTTTAGGAAAAAGCAGATAGAAAAGTTGTAGCATACAAAACTGTATGACAATGTCTGCGGTGTCTGTATAAAATAGATGGCATCTAAGTAGATGACTATAGTATATAGAAAGGCATGAGAAAATTGTAGAACAACAGGGCACTTGAATGCCAGCAAATGACAGAGCTTCCTTGCAATGGATGCAAATTAAAAAGTTTCAGAATTGTCAACACAGCACATTTTTGCCTAAAATTTATAAATTCTAATATGGAGAAAAACTTGTCATTCTTCGTGATCTAGTAGACAGAAGGCTAGCTTTGAGTTCTTAACAGACGGAGAACAGTGATTTATTTTTTCAGGTATAAACATATGTATCAAGTTATTTGAAAACAAACAAAGGCTACTAAGATGCATTTGTTATAAATGAAATCAATATTTTAAATTACAAACTGCTTGAAGTTCTTATGACAATTCCTGTCCGTAGCGTCTTGATTGCCTCTTAGCACAATCTATCGGCAGGTACTTAATTAATTGACCACATGCGCTACAAATGGTGGAATCAGTGACTGTTGGTTCAGAGATAGTCACGTTCCGGTGACTTCGTTCCTTATAAACAGATCATTCTGTACCTTTTTATGTCAGTTTTAAAGTAGGAAGACAAAAACGTGTTCAAATGTACATTTCCCCTTAAACCATATAAATTTTCAAGTCAACTTTATACAGTAAACAGTTCTGTGTTATGTGAATCAAGTGATGTCTGTTACTATTCTTCCAAAGGTTATTGTTGTATTTACCCTATGTTAATCGAGATAAATTTTCTTCGAAAATTTATAAATTTTCTTATAATTGCAAGAACGATGTTATTAAATATACGATAAACATGTTTTTAAAATGATACCGCTGTGGGACCAAGAGAAAAAGCAAATAGCGACTTATTAAGTAAAAGGGTTAACTGTTTGAAATTATACAATGAACAACAACTTGCAAGTATTTAACGCCAGAGAAAAACAGAAAAAGAGAATTTGTAAATATGCTTTAATAAAAAGGAAATGTTTTGGTTTATTAAGATTATGCCAAATTCTCGTGTTATGAAAAGGCTCACAAGTATTAGTTGTATGCTGTAAGTCTGTGGCAGTAACTGTCAAAATGTAAGTCAGTATGATCAGTTATACATATGTAATAAATAATCACAATATTTATTAAACTCCTCATGTCACAACTTAATGGAGAGGGTCCGAATAAAACAGTCGTTAACTTAGTGTTACTGTAGTCAGCTGTCAATATGTTTAAGTCACTTTTGTCACATTTACGTATTGACTTAGGGACAATCTGTATCCAACAACTTTGGCCTCACCCTACAAAATATTTATTGCAGCACGTTCAATATCAGTAATTACAAAAACTGTATTTAGTTGCAAGTTCATGCTGAGACATCATTCGGAAATCGATTTTAATACATAAACATACGTTTCTAAGTTTTCCCATATAACAGAGAGTATCCAAATTTTATCCAGTATCCATTTTATACCTCATGTGTGGCAAATTGTTGTTTAAAATACTTAATACAAAAGTGAATGTGCAGTTATTGATGAGGGGTGGACGATGTATAACCCAGGGGAAGACAGGTAGTGCAGTGTGAGGTCAGATCTGCCAGCTTTCACTACAAAATATGCTGCCAAACGAAAGGCATGTTAGCGTGTGACGTCACCGCGCAGATTTCTGTTGCCAAAATAGTATAAAAGAATACTAATTGTTTGATGTGTGCGGGTAGGAAAGACAGGAAACGTAATCGGTATTAATAATATGTAAAAGTTACATCTTGGGTGTTGTAATATTAATGCTGACTGCTTTAATCATACAATTGGTCACAATTGATAAAAAATTACATTTTGGCTCTGTGCTATGAGAGAATATATAAAACTTCAAAAATGAGTTTATCTGAAGGTCAGGCATTTTATAAAGTAAATAAAATAAAACTTCAAGTGATTTTCTCTGCAAATTAGAGGAGACCCATTCACTAGTTTATCAATGTCAGGACGTAATATCTAGGAAATTTGTAATCGAAGGCTGCATGTTAGATTGTCAACCAACAAAGTACTTCGGGGTTTGGACTTAGCTAATTTCATAACAGAAATAATTGTTCGCAGACATATGTCGAGTCAATCAAACACAATGTCCGTGCGGCAAGTGAGTACAACCTCGGAAATATGGTTTGGGGAATATTCTTGTAAAAATCAGCCCAGTCTTTCTTGTGCGTATGTTTGTCTTTCAATAAATCGTCACACTGTAAATTTAACAGTTCCATTTTGTACGTGACAGCTACTTTCTTATCATGGATTGCGCCAAACCTGAATGAACCCTCAGATTCTGTACTCACTGCGACATTGATATAGGCAACTTGGTATTACACGGCTCTTGCCTGACGTCACATACTGAAGGCCTCGCTCCCGACGGAAATACGTCACAACTCGAAGCTGTTTTGCTCTGATTTCTTTCCTTTAATGTTACGTCCTCCAACGTGAAGTCATATCGGACGGTGAATGAAATGGGTTAAATGATGCTCAAATATTTCCAGGGTCCATGGAGCTTAGAGTTACCCGACATTCGCCTTTCAGGATAAGGGAAAACCCCTGGATATACCTTATCCGTGTGGGGCAGACACGCTACCCTCTAGGCTACTGAGGCGGGCAACACACTCTGTTGTACTAATTCTTGGCGATATAAACAAATGAGAAAACAACTAGAGCTTTGACTGTAGTGACCACATGATGAACATTTCAACATTTCAAATCCAATTATAGCGATGATACTGCACAACCTTTCCTTTGTTCTACCTCCACATGGTGAAAAATGAACTCCAAATCGTACTGCGTGGTCTCAATCGCCAAGTGTTACAACAGCAAAATTCCCTCTCTTTCGTAAACTAGTGTGATCATTAGAGCTTTCAGTTCTACTCTAACAGAGAGAGAAGTTTTATTTTCAGATATAAATATCTTTTCATTGACTTCCCTTAATAAGTAAGCACACATAATATAAAGCTGAATTGCAGATCAAAGAATCCCATATCCTTAGCCAAAGTGTCCTTTAATTATTTTGGTTTATTCAACTGCAGTGTCCTGACACATTCTTTTCACCATCTATCGGTGATGGGCCAATACGTGAATTCATGCGCACCTAGTGGCGGAATCGGTGACTACATGAATAAAAGAGGTTACAAAGTGCGCCAAGATCTATTACATAACGAACAAATGAAATGCGAGCTTAATGTCTTCACATTCACGAAAGATTATCATTAATTAATAATATTTTGTATATTGTCATGACCGGGATTTCAACGACGAATCACCTGGTTTCCGTCCAGTCGCTCTAACCCACTGAGCTGCCATTTCCAACTTGCCATTACGAGATTAAATTCTCCAATTGACTCGTATACTTCCCAGGTAAACCAATAGGGGCTCTCGCATCCGAGATACACCGTTTGTGCCGACTTACTATCGTAAGTACTTGAGCCCCAGGCTTCATCATTTAACTCTTATTATTTTAGTTAATTGATGGAAATTATTCATTTCTTCACACTAGCCGTATATAGGCTAGCGTTTCTGATAGAGTTAACATGAAAAATTCAATGCCAAGAATGGGATTTGAACCACGGGATTGAAGTTTTCATGTTTAGTGTATCAATGATTCGTACATTTATTTCCCGTCGAAATTTCAAGAAGAGGAGAATACGAGAAACTTTCACTTTTATTGTTCTTCTGTATGTAGGATAACGGATTATCCTACATCAGGGAAACCACACTTGGTTTCATGTATCTATGTCATCAAGTAGGCATACCAGTGGGAGAAGGATGAGGCGAGAGGACACAGATGGCGGCCGACCAATGGTGTCATGAAAGTACAGAAGCCAGGGACCCTACATTTCACTTAGATGGAAACTTTCCCTGTGACACCAGAGTAACAGACATCTCTACATCTGTGTTTGGATAACTGTCCCACCACGAAACCTTTGTGAGGGGACCGGCAACTGTCCTACCGGAGGAGGAATTGGTTTGCTCAGAGTACATCACCCTGCCATGGAGCACCAAGATAATGCGTCAGTACTTCGAGCCTTAAAGAGACCAGCAGATGGGAGATACCGTGAAATGATAATAGAGATAAATGAAGGGACAGGAAATTCGGGAAATGGAGTTAACCTAGCTACCAGCATTTGGCTTACAACCCGAGAAAACTGTACGGTGTATTACAAAAAAAGAAAATAAGGATGTTAATATTTTATGTTCTGTTAGCAAATATCTCCAACGCGACAGTGTGATGCTTCCTTCAGAGCTTTCTAGTGCTATAGATACTGTCCAATCAGGTCTGTGGATGATGAGAGGTCCCTCTCTGCGTATTATCTCGTAAAGGTCATATATTTACTGCTGTAAATTTGGAAAAATGATGATCATATACTACAAATCAAATTATATCCTCCATGATGACGCCACATAAGGAGGAATATTCGACGCGAGTAAATGTATCAAATTGTTTACCTATATATAGTGCATATAGGCACATTTTAAATATTTTATAGATAAATGCTTGCTGTTTAAGACGCTTTAAGTGAATATAAACACGACTTCTAATTATTATCTACATCGATAACGATAACTGCATAAACACGTATCCAATGACTAACAAACCATAACCACAGCAGAATTTAGTAAACAGCTTCAACAACGCCTTTACCATATGAATAAGATAAGAAATCGTGTTAAAAGCAGAACGCTGTCGAAAACGAAAATACATTTCCTAAAAAAATGAACAATAGTTATTTAAAGCCCAAAGAATGCAAAGTTTCATTTTTAAGAGGAATGAATTTATATACAATTCTAAATTTTCTGAATGACTCAGAAAAGAGAGGATATCTCATCGAGTTCCCAGCCTAATGATAATTTATTACTTTGAGTCAAACACTGCACATTTGTATGTGTTAGCAGGAAAGAGAATGGAACAAAACATTTTATCAGCAATAAGTCTCTGTGGCATATAAATACAAACGTGGGAAAGTGATCTTGAGAGTCTCTCCTGTGTATGTAAAGATGTTATTTGTTTATTACTTCAAGTGTGTCATATTGAGTATGTTACAAACCAAATATGGTATGATGTTTGTGTATCGATCAGAGAATTACTAATTATATAAGTACAAATCATCTGCTTTACGGCTTTGGACCTTTCCACCCTTTCCGGCTCCAATTTGGGGTGTCCATCTCTTCTTCGAACCTATCTGGTTTCTTCTACCTTTGATTTTGTGGCTATTTTAGGTATTCTGTTATTATCCATTAACAAACTTTCCCACTGATTTCTCTCGTTAACAATAAATTGTTTAGTTCGTTTCACTTGTAATACTTTCCTAAAGTCCTGACACCACGTTTTATCATATTTAGTGCACCCACTCATAAATTTCGTTTGCGATACCTGTATTGAATAGATGACATCTAAGTAGATGTCCACAATAAATACAAATGTATGAGATCTTGCCGAACAACACGGTTCTTGACTGACAGCAAATCACAGAACTTCTATGTAATGGATGGAAGATTGAAATGGTTCAGAATTTTCAACAGAGCAACATATTTGCGTTGTGATAAAATTGACAAATTGTAACCTCTGATATGGAGTAAAATCGCTCGCTCGCTCGTGATGGCTGGCTGTATACAGCCAGAAGGTTTTTGCTGCGTGCCCACTCATTAAGGGTTTTACCGCAGGTAGGATTATTATTGAAAGATGTAGGATGAAGGTGATGTAGGTTTTTGATTGGGAGTTACTTTTGAGGTTGCCAAGGTACCTTCGGGTTGAAGGAAAGGATGCGGTACTTAGCACCCATTTTTTCTTGTTTTAAATATTTTGTAATTTAGTTGGGGAGAAATTTAGATGCCAAACAGCTTGGAAGAATTATGGGGAGCTCAGCTTTAGCTGCTGATAGGTTTAGCTCCTTGGTTATCTAGGGTGCCCGCATGCCATACGGGGGACCCGATGCAGTCTAGATCGGCGTCTAGTGGGGTCATAATTTCCCAATGATCTGACAAGGGCGCTTCTGTGAGATGGTAAACTTGCGTATAATTTTGAAGCCCGGCGCCTAATTTCATCCTCCACGTATGGAAGACCCGATGCTTCTTGGAGCAACCTGGTAGGGAAATAACGTCCCTCAGAATAAATAGACCGCGGGTCCTTTATTCTGTGCACGTTGAAGCCATGCTAAACAGCTGGCTGCTGCCATGCCCCAGATATCGCAGGCATATAGCATCACCGGGATTACCAGCGCTCGGAAGAGATACAACTTCATGCAGACTGGCTTCGAGGTAGACCCCAGCATTGGGTACAGGGAAGCAGTTGCTGCCTGTACCTTCGCCGAAAGGTCCCTGATGTGCCGGCGAAAAGTTAAACCTCTATCCAAGTTTACTCCTAGGTACTGGACAGAGTTAGACCACTCTATCCTTCGACCTCGGTAGCTGAAGTTGGGGCAGTCTGCGGGGGTGTGGCGCTTTGTGAAAAGTATGGCGTGGCTTTTGTCCGGATTTACGGACATCCGCCAACGCCGGCACCACTGTTGTGTTAGGCGGAGATGTCTTTGAATGGGGTTGAAGGCTCTGAGAATGTGTTTGTCCTTGCAGAACAGAAACACGTCGTCAGCGTATTGTGCCATTTCGACTCGTGGTTCTATGGGGAAATCTGCCATAAAGACGTTGAAGAGGGTGGAGGATAGCACAGAGCCTTCGGGGACTCCGCCTCTCACTGGCCTTAGTGTTGATGTTTTCCGAGCGACTGATACTTTAAATGTGCGATGTCGCAAGATGCTGGGTAGAATGTTGATCACATGTGTTGGGAGCCCCAGATGGATCATTTTGTGTAGGAGTCCGGCATGCCATGTCGTAGAGAAGGCCTTCTCGACATCCAACGAAACTGCGGCCGTGAAGGCGCCTTCCTGGAAGCCCAGGCGGCGGTCTCCACCACACGCAGCAACTGCTGAACTGTCGAGTGCCCAGGACGAAAACCAAATTGGTGGTCAGGAATGGCTTGAATGTCTACCAATATTGGGGACAAGCGAGCAAGAATTAGCCTCTCGAGAACTTTCGAAAGGGTGGAGAGAAGGCTAATGGACCTGTAGCTGGAAGGGTGTACCGGATTCTTCCCAGGTTTCAATATGCAAATTACCCGGGCCTCTCTCCACTCTCGTGGAAAGTACCCAAGGGCGAGGCACATATTGAAAATCCTAGTCAGGAAGAGAACCGCATTGAAGGGAAAATGGCGGAGCATTAGGGGAGTCAGCCCGTCCGGCCCCGCCGTCTTCTTTGGTTTGAGACGTTGGAGTGCGCCTTGGACTTCACTAGGTCGGATGGTAGGGAGTCTCTCCGCATCCTCAGGAGTGTGACGTAAGAAACGACGCAACTCCCGACGGACGCGTTCAGAAAAGTTATCGTCCTGGGGGTCATCTCTCGGACACATAGTACGCTCAAGATAGTCAGCGAAAGCATTGGCTTTGGCTTGGGGTTCATAGGCCAGGCCCCGGGTTCCATGAATGGGAGAGGTGTACTGACCTCTGTGTTTTCTGAGGGCTTTGGCTATCCTCCACACGTCGCCATCCTCGACGCGCAACCTGGCCATTTTGTCCTCCCACGCTTGTACCTTGTGCTCGCGCAGACGGACACTGACCTCTCGACGTAAACGTCTTAGGAGCACTCGATTATGTGGCGTGCGGTGACGTTGGTATAATCTCCGTGCTGCCCAGGATCGCCGGATTAGAAGAAGGATGTCCAAAGGTAGGACATCGGGATGAAGAAGAGCCGGAGCATGGACTGTCAAATTAAAGGTGGTCCGCTTCACGGTGGAAGAGAAGGATGAGACGGCGTTATCCAGGGTAGGGATGTTTGTGATTTTCGGATTTGGCGGGATGGAAGTGCGGAGGCAGTTCCTGACGCCTTCCCAGTCAACCTCTCGCGTTTGAAGCGAGATGTCGTGACTGGCAACCCTTGTGTTGATCTCTGTCAACACTGGATTGTGATCTGAATGTAATGCATTTAGTGATGTGAGTGTGAGATGGTATGGTAGATGTTTTGTAATTGCGAAGTCTATGACTGAGGGCAGTCCTCCTCCTCGCGGGTAATGAGTGGGTTGCCAGGGACCCTGTACTTGAAGATGAGGTTCCGCATCTATAAGGCGAATGATTTCATTGCCTCTTGCATCCGCCCGACGACCGCAATGCCAACGTTGATGTTTAGCATTGAAATCGCCGGCCATAATAGCACAGGGATACAGGGCTAGGATGGATAGATAGTCGTTGGTTACAAACTGTCGGTTTGGTGGATGATACACAGAGACTACCAAGACCTCCAATCCACCAAGGTGCATATTAATGGCCGTGGGCTCTAGGGTTTGTAGAGGTGGGAGCTGGATTAGCTGATGGACCACATTTTGCCTCACCAAGATCGCAGTTCCGCCCCCTGGGCGTCCCTGACGATCCGTACGATGGCAGATGTAGCCCGGAAGACGGAATCGGAAGTCTGGTCGGAGATGCGTTTCGCTGACTAGAATGACGTCTAGGGCATTGTCTCGGGCAAAATGGAGCAGCTGGCTCCCCTGACCTGCTAGGCCGCACGCATTCCAAAATGCGAATCGAAACGAGGTACGTGACCTATTTCGATGCGCCATCTCGGAGCTGTTGCGTGCCTGCAGTCAGGAGGGCCATGGCCTCCATTGCCACCAGCATCTTGCTGGCCGGATCTGTGGCTGTGAAGAACTTCACAACGAGCTCACAGATTTTCTGTCCATGTGTCTGCAACAACTGCTGCAGCCACTTGTACACATCCGTGAGGTCGAGTGTAGCTGTCATGGGAACGTTGTTTGTGTGGGCGACTTGGTTGTGAGGAGAGGCTGATCTGGAACGAATGGGTGTAGGTCTTCCTCCCGCCCTTTCATCCCTAAGCTGTCTAGGTGGCATGGGCTCGCCATGATTCTCCTGTTCAGAAGGATTTTGGGGCTCCCAAGGAAGCCTCCCTCCATTCCTACCATTGTTGGTGTCGGTTCGTTTTTGAGCTAGGGCCCGCTTTTGTTTGCGTGGCTGTGTGGGAGGGTTGTGTGTCTCCCGTGACGTTTTAGGTCCATCAGAGGCCCCTTATGGAGTAAAATTTGTCATGCTGTGCGATCTAGTAGATAGTACGCTAGGTTTCTGTTCCTAACGGACCGAGAGCAATGATTTATTTTTTCAGGCACAAACATCAGTATCGTCAGTTTTTTGAAAGGAAGCAAAAGCTACTAAAGGTTTATTTGCTATAAATGAAAGCAACATTTAAAATCACAAACACCTTTAAGTTCTTTTGACAATTCCTATCCGCAGCGTCTTGATTGCCTCTCAGCGCAATCTATCGGAATAGAGCTAACTACTTGATCACATGCGCTCCTAATGGTGGAATCAGTGACTGTGGGTTTAGAGATTGACCCGATCCGGTGTCTTCATTCCTTATAAACAGATCATTGTGTATGTTTGTTATTTTTTAAACGAGGAGGACAAAAACATGTTCAAATGTCCCTTTCCTCTTAAACCATGTAAATTTTAAAGTCAACTTTATACAGTAAACAGTTCTGTGTTGCGAGAATCAAGTTATGTCTGTTACTATTCTTCCAAAGGTTATTATTGAATTTACCTTATATTAATCGAGATATATTTTCTTCGGATATTTAGAAAGTTTCTTATAATTTCAAGAACGATGATAGTAAATAAAACGATGAACATGTTTTTAAAATGATATGCCTGTGGGACGGCCCACCCTCATCTGACCAAGAGAAAAGCAAAAGGTGACTTACTTCTTAAAAGGGATAACTGAGCTTATACAATGAGCATCAACAACTTGGAAATGTTAAACGCCAGAGTACAACAGAAAAAGAGAATTTCAAAATATGCATTAATAAATAGGAAATGTTTTGGTTTATTAAGATGATGCCTAATTCTTTTGTTACGAAAAGACTCAAAAGTACTCGTTGTATGCTGCAAGTCTGTGGTAGTTACTGTAAAAATGTAAGGTAGTATGATCAGCTTATACATGTGTAATAAATAATCACAATTTATCAAAATTCTCATCTCGTGACTTAATGGACAGGTTCCGAATAAAACAGTCGTTACCTTAGTGTGACTCTAGTCATCTGTCAATATCTGTAAGTAATTTTTGTCACATTTACCTATCAACTCCAACTTACCGGGATTGGCTTTGGGAAAATCTACATCCGACAACATTGGCCTCACCCCACACAGTAGTTATTGCAGCACGTTCAATATCAGTAATTACAAAAGCTGTATTTTGTTGCAGGTTCATGCTGAGGTATCAGTCAGAAATCGATTTTAATAAACAAACATAAGTTTCTGAGTTTCCCCATATAAAAGAACAGTATCCAAAGTTTACCGAATATCAATTTTATACCTCATGCACCGCAAACGTTTGTTTGAAATACTTAATACAAGAGTTTTTTCTTTTGATTGGAGGAAAAATCCATTTATTGACTTCAACTGTGTTGCAGGGCACAGTGGGGAGTGTGGGCTGCACCTCAGGGCTACTACTCCAATAAAATGACCTCCACCGGTTAGAACTTCGTGTTAGTTATAGGTATTTTAGTGTTAGTATTGCGGTCCCGCATAGCAAACGCGTAACTCAAGTGAGAGGTACGCTGCTGCTGCCCGGTAGGCGGGAGCGAGGTTATGTTAGCTCCTAGGCATCGGTCATGACTAAGGGCCCTCACCGCGGCTCTAGGGGCTCAAGGAAAACATAAGGGGAAATTGCGGCCCCGGATGTCCTGGGCATGTCTTACTGAATAGGCTAATATGTTAAAAACTAATATATATATATATATATATATATATATATATATATATATATATATATATATATATATATATACATTCACACATACATACTCAGGCACATATACATGTATCGGTCACTAATTTTGTTCCTTGTACTGGAAGGATGTCTTCCAAACAAATTCTAATGCATTGCCTTTATTTGGCAGCAGTCGGATGGCACGAAGGCACGACCAACTGACGGCTAAGTTAGGGATGGGAAGCATTAAGCCAGGGCTACCCATTTATCTTGTAGCGCTAACGAGAGGATGGTTGAAAAACATCACTATCCATCTCATCCCCCTATCCCCTGCCTTCTGAAACCGTCGGGGTGTTTCATCTAACCCGGAATCTTCTAGATAGGTCAGTTGGTCTTATATAATCGACGGGCCGGGCTGGAGAGAGGAGAGTTCTTGGCGAGCAGCGTGAGGAGTGCCGTGCTAGTGAACGGACTGGAAGACTGTGTACGTGTATCAGAGGAATTGTGCATAATCTTGAGTGTAGAGTGGACCTGTGACAGATGAACCGGTGAATTGTAATTGTGTGCGCAATCGGCAAGTGTTCCAACTGAAATTCGGTGGAAATAAAGAACATTTTGAAGTTGTGCAATTGGACTTTTAATTTTCACGAACTCACTAAGTCACACATGGTGTCAGGAGTGGGATGACAACATCACCAAACATAACGGCGATGGAATCGGCGTTTGAAGAGATTTTGGAGAAAATGATGGAAATGAGGGCCGAACTGACCTCAGAAATGAAAGCAGCAAATGACAACCTCGCTGCAAAAACAGAAGCGGCAAATAACAACCTGGCCGTGGAACTGAAACAAATGAAGACGGCTAACGACATCACCGAGAAGATGGATGTAATGAAGGCCGAATTAACCACAGAAATGAGGGCAGCGAACGGCAGTCTGGTCACGGAAATGAAGGCGGTGAACGAGGCTCTCGCCGCAATGTTTGAAGTACAGTTGGCTGGCGTAAAAGAGGACGTCACAGAGTTAGGCGAGCGCGTCGAAAACCTGGCGAGCCGCGTTAATGAGCTTGAAGAAAAAGCCGACAGCAGCGTCAAGTCCCTGAACGCCAAGGTGGAGGACTACGTCGGCAGGATGTTGAAGCATTTGAAGGCCGACGCACCGGGACGTGACAATATATCGGCGCGCGTCAAACCTCCAAATTACGACGGCGCGTCAAAGTTCAAGGTCTACCCCGCAAGTTCGACCAGGTGGCCAAGCATAACAAATGGTCACGGGAGGAAGAGGCCACACAGCTAATAGCCAGCCTCCAGGGACGGGCCGCGGAAGTCCTAAACGCGGTCCAGACAGCGCTGTCTCCCAAGGATATCTGAGAGGCATTGGAGAACCGTTTCGGGGACCACCGCCTAGCCGCAGACTACCGCAGTCAGCTGAAGACAAAGTCGCGTCAGTCAGGGGAGACGCTGCAGGATTTCGCCCTGGAGATTCAGCAGTTGCCTAGCAAGGCCTTGTTTGACCTTCCACCGGAGTTCGTATCCCAGGAAGCCGCCTACGCATTTGTCGACGGGGTACGATATACCGAGATATGTCATTGCCTAATGCTCGACGACTACACAACCATCCACGAGGCGCTGACGGCAGCATTGAGGATGGAGGTAGCCAAGGTGACGTCGAGAATGAGGAGTGTCCGCTACACTGGAGGCAGAAGGCCAGCAGAGGGCGCCGGCGAAAACCTAGTGGCCTGTGATGGAGATGTGGACAGGCGGGACACCTGGAGAGAGACTGCTCACACCAGGGAGAGCAGCCGGAGGAACGAGTAAGAGCTGTCGTGTCGAGGGGCACGTCGGCGCCATAAACCTCATCCCCTCGAGTGACACTGCGCTCCGTCAGCTGGACTCATTGCGGATGGTTGGGTGAGAGGGAAACCGTGCCGTTCTGGTGGACACCTGGGCAGGCGTGTCCATTATCAGGCCCGACATAACCAGGGTTTGCCATCCAGGAAGCCGAGCCGCCCATACCAGCTGATGACGATATCGAGCGACACCTTGCCTGTGGAGAAGGAAGCTCTGCTGAAGCTGACCTTAGGACGAAGTGCCGTGCGTCTGTGGATGTTCGTCACGAAGGTTGCTGAGCAGGTAATTCTGGGACTGGATGCCCTCAGGAGTCACGAGGCGACGGTCGACGTCGGCAGGATGGTCCTGCGACTAAACGGAGAAGAGAGTATACTCTGTGAACGCGAAGAGCGCCTTGGAATCTGCAAGGTGGTCTTGATCGAAGACGTGGCTGTCCCCGCGAGGAGCGAGGTGGTGGTGACGGCGCGAATGGAAGGCCAGAGAACCAGGAGCATGATGCTGGACCAGAAGACGCCTGTACACGGACTATGTGTAGCCAGGGCATTGTTGCCGTGCCGAGAGTAGGTGCCAGTACGACTGGTAAATCTAACGGACAGCGACCGCGACATCCAGGCCGGGACGGGATTGGGAACGTGCGACCCCGTAGTGAGCGTAACAGAAATCGTCAAGACACAGGAGTCAGTGCCAACGCAATACTTGGGGCCCCGGCAAGAAGGCTTACTGGAGAGGGCGGCCGATTACCTGACCGCAGAACAGCTGGAGAATGTTCGACAACTGCTGAGGCGATACCAGCGCGTCTTCAGCCAGGGCGACAGTGACTACGGCCATACGGACAAAGTGTTTCGTCGCATCGACACCGGGGACGCCCGGCCTATTCGGCAACCTTCTAGATGCGCTCCGCCGTTGAAGTAAGGGGCGGTACGCGACATGCTGAAAGACATCAGGTAGAGGGGAGTGAGTGAAGAGTCTGAAAGACCTTGGTAGTCCCCAATAGTCTTTGTGACGAAGAACAGCGAGCTACGCTTCTGTGTGGACTGCAGGAAGCTGAACGCAGTCACCCGAAAGGAAAGTTTTCCATTACCCCGGATTGACGACATCCTGGACACGCTAGTTGTTGCACAGTGGTTCTTTCCTCTGGACCTGAAGTCGGGCTACTGGCAGGTAGCTCTAGACCCGAGAGACAAGGAGAGCACCGCATTCTCGACAGGTCAAAAAACCTTTGGCAGTTCACAGTTATGGCCTTTGGCCTCTGCAAAGCACCAGTTACCTTCCAACGCCTCATAGAGTCAGTGATGAGAGGGTTGACTTACGACGCCTGCCTGCTATACTTGGACGATATCATCATCTTCGGTACGAATTTTGAAAACCATCTACAGAATGTGAGTATAGTGTTTCAGAGACTGCAGGCGACCAACTTGAAGCTGAACGAGTAGAAGTGCCAGCACTTCCGCACGGAAGTGAACTACTTAGGCCACATAGTCTCAGAAACCGGAGTGGCCATAGACCCGGAGAACACACAGGCTGTGAGAGTTTGGCCTCGCCCAAAGGATAACAAAGAGTTGCGCAGCTCCCTGGGACTGTGCAGTTATTACCGGTGCTTCATAAAGGGGTTTTCCAAACTCGCCAAGCCCCTCACCCGCCTGACAGAGGATCACCGAACTTATGTGTAGACGGAAGACGCCGAAGGCAATTTCCGGCCCCTGAAAAAGACACTGTGCAGTGCTCATATTCTGCGATTTCCACAACCAGGCGGCGCATTCATTATAGCCACCAACGCCAGCGACCACTGTATTGGAGGCGCCCTATCCCAAGTCCAGGACGGCCCAGCGCGGTTGCTAGCGTTCTAGAGCAAGACGATATCCAAGGCAGAGAAGAATTACTGCGTCACCCGGCGAGAAATACTGGCGGTATTAAAGACCTTGGAGGAGATCCAGAAGTACCTGTACGGTCAGCAATTCCACCTGAAGACTGAACATTCCGCCCCAAACTGGCTATTAAGCTTTAAGAGCCTGGAAGGTCGGACAGCACGTTGGGTCCAGAGGCTGCAGGGGTATGACTTCACCTCGGAACATCGATTAGGGAAGAGCCGCGGTAACGCAGACCTATGTCCCGAAGGCCCTGTCCAGAAGAGTGCGGCCAGTGCACAAGAGTGGAGGAGAAAGAGCGTTCTGCAGCTGTCCGAGTAGTCACGGCAGTGCCTGCGGATGGCTGGGATAGCGCAGGCCTGAGCAGGTAGCAGCTGGCGGACGCAGACTTGGACCCACACTTGAGGGCAGTGGAGGCAGGGACAAGACCGACCTGGGAGGTTATCGCACCGAGGAGCGCCACATACAAGTCGTACTGGACACAATGGGACTCGTTGAAGATCAGAGAGGGCGTGCTGTTTCGGGTATGGGATTTGCCCGATGGGAAGAAGCAGAGAGAACAGTATGCATTTCCCCGGAGTGAGGTCCCGGAGGTCTTGGAGGAAGTGCATGCCGGAACTTCAGGAGGACACCTGGGAGCGAACCGAACGATTGACAAACTACGGCAGCGCTACCACTGGCTGAGGCTCCCAGCAGACGCTGTGAGATGGTGCCGTCCGAGTCACGTGTGCGCGGTGAGTCGTGGTCTACAGACAAAGAGACCGGGTCGCATGCAGCAGTACTACGTCCGAGTGCCATTCGAATGGATCGCCGTTGACATTGCTGGACCGTTCCCAGTGTCCGACCGAGGCAACAAGTACCTGACATTGGTCGTGGACTACTTCACCAGGTGGCCGGAGGTGTATGCCATCTCGAATCAAGAGGCAAAAACAATCACAGACTGCCCCGTGGAGCTCCATAGCTACCAGGGCACCAATTGTGAGTCCAACCCGATGAAGGAGAAACTAGAGTCAGTTGGGGTTAACAAGACCCGCACAACACCTTTACATCCCTAGTCGGATGGCATGGTCGAAAGAGAAACACCTGAGGAAGGCTGTGCCCAGCCATCAGCAAGACTGGGACGTCAAGGTACCACTTTTGTTGCTGGCCTACGGCTCATCTACTCACGACCCAACTGGGATGACGCCCACCAGCTTAATGTTCGGCCGAGAGTTAAGCCTCCCTTGTGACCTGGCTTTTGGAAGTCCTCCGGTGGCGAAACAGCCAGCGACCGTGTATGTGGGGAACCTGGTGGACCACTTCCACGACATGCACGAGATGGCTCGCCAGAACATCCAGAAGGCGAGCGAGCGCATGACGACCCGGTACGACAGGCAAGCCAACAACCAAGGGTTCCTGCAAGGTCACCTGGTCTGGTTGTACCGTCCTACCCGGACCAAGGGACTCTGGCCGAAGCTTCAGCAGTCATGGCGAGGACTGTACCGAATGGTGAAGAGGGTTTACGACGTGGTCTACCACATCCAGAATGTGCCCCGAGGAAAGATGTTGGTGGTACACCCGCTACGATGGTGCTGTTCGGGACGACCAGCTTTGAGGAGGGAGCAGTGTCACCCAAATATCGCAAGGCACGGTACCAACTGACGGCTGAGAGGGATGGGAAGCATTCGACCACGCCTACCCATTTATCTTGTCGCGCTAACGAGGGGGTGTTTGGAAAAATACCACTAGCCATCTCTTTCCCATCCCCCTGCCGTCTGGAACAGTCGGGATATTTCATCTAAGCCGTAATCCTCTAGATAGGTCAGTTGGTCTTAGATAAGCGACGCGCCGGGCTGGAGAGAGAGTTCTTGGCGAGCAGCGTGAGGAGCACGAACCCACAAAGTCACAATGTGTGTGTGTGTGTGTGTGTGTGTGTGTGTGTGTGTGTGTGTGTGTGTGCGCGCGCACGCGCGTGTGTGTGTCAGTAGGTAATTTTGTTCCTTAAAATGAGAAGTATGTCTTAAGTTTGTTTTCATACAGTAAATGTAACCGTTCGAGATCATTTAGTTAACTTAAACTTCGGTAGTAGACTTCAGACTTCTGTCTAGAAGGGGCTCCTTCCAGCGCGTCCGGTAACCTCCTAGTCGGTGGATACATACACCGATTGTCTACTCGAGTTCATTTGTCTTGTAGACTGTTCAGCAAATGTGGGTGCTTAGAAAATATCCCACCATATCTGTAAAGTGAGATCAGCAGCTTCCGTGAATTATGAGCTTGAAACTGACAGCGAAAAAGTAAACATTATGAGCAAATTTTCTACGGAAAAATGCTTTAATGTGTGATCATAAAACAGATGAAATATAACGTTTATATCACTGACGACAATAAATGTTCTTAATGGTTTAAGAATCAATTATGATTTAACATTATTTATTTTCAGCAGTGCTACTTAAGTATATTATACTTTCAAATTGCCTGCAGTTTATATTTTTCAAGTGCTGATACTTTATATTTCGAAATTATAATATTAAAGTGGTATATCAAACTTGTGTAAAAGCTAACACGGATTCTCGGTCAACGCGCGTGTAATGGAGGTAAAAAGATCGCGCGTGTAGCGGGGAACATATAACACACAATTCTGTACTAAGTAATGCTGGCCTCAACATTAACATGTTCTACGGGGAAAGGTACATTAGAACACGCTTTTTTCCTCCTGCTTTAAAACTAAATGGCACCCATGATAAAACCAACAGTCACTGATTCCGCCACTAGGATCACATGTGGCCACGTAGTTAACGCATCGACCGATAGATTGCGCCATGGGAGAATCTGGAAGCTATTAATTGGCATTGCCCCAAAAATTCTTCAGATAGATAGTATTGCTTACATTTACTACAAATAAATATTTAGCAGCTTTTGCTTCTTTTCAAAAAGACTCATGAAAAGGATGGTTTACCTGAAAAATATATTACTGTTCTCCATTCTTATGGAACAGAAAGCAACCATGATATCTATTAGTCCACGGAGTATGACGATTTACTTCATTTGCTCAATGGGGCGCTATGGCAGGCATGAATAATAGCCTAGTTGATATCCTCAACCTCAAGATATGTTCATGGAACGCCAACGGCCTCCAGAACAAGATAAATGAGGTTAAAAATTTCATTGCAGCCAATAACATCCAAATTCTGCTAGTGAAAGAAACCCACTTAACTGGTACTCAGAAATGCACGTTACCTGGTATGATTTCTCATCGTTCCGACCGAGTAGATGGATATAGTGGTACAGCCATCTACATTAACCGCAATCACCAGCATCACAGAATACATATGGCAGCTACTGCTGCTTTAGAAGCCACGGGTATCCAACTACCCACTAATAGAAGACCCATTAACATCTTCTCCCTCTACATTCCACCAGGCAGACAAATACAACACATCGAGCTGGATGAAGTATTCTCAGGCGGCACACCAACAATAGCCATGGGCGACTTGAACGCTAAAAGTCCAATGTGGAACTCATCAATTAGGACACATAGAGGAGCGGTGCTGGAACGATACCTGGAATGGCGACATCTTGCTGTATTAGCACTATCATCCGCTACCATTACCTACGGGGATCGCAGACCACCTGATTGGTTAGATATTGCTATCCTCCAAAACATCCGCGGTCATCCCAGAATCTTCTCCATTCCTGAACTCCCTTCCGACCATTGCCCCTTACTGTTTATTTATCAAGCACGAACAATAGCCAAAGCACCACCACGCAAGCATAACCCTTTGCCAAACAAATTTGAAGAAGTTTTCAGAACTTATGGCATCCATAAAAATTGAGACTCCTCCTTGCAACAGTATGGTAGAAGCTGAAAACCTTGCCACTACCATCACATCCAAAATGACTCAAGCTATGGTAGACGCCACTCCAACAAGGCGCAAATTCTGCAATCCACAGAAGCCACTACCTCTACAGCTACGTCAACTTACAGCTGAGAAAAATAAAGCCAGGCGACGGTTCCAGATAACACGAGATCCCTTACACAAAAGGGAATGGAACCGGTTGCAGCACATTGTCAAACTTGAGCTTACTGACTTCTCTAACGAAGAATGGGAACGTCGACTGAGTACACTCGATCCCCAAGACTCATCATTATGGCGAATGTCAAAGGCGCTGCTCCGTATACCTTCCTCAGATCCACCATTAACTGACGGAAGAAGAATGGTGCAGTCCACAAGAGAAAAGGTGGAATTCATGGCTGAATATTTAGCCTCTACCTTTCAGCCAGCCGACTCACAAGATCAGGATCTCACAGATGAAGTTGAGACAACAGTCCAAAATTTCCTCGCCATACCATACAGTGAGGATGATATCCAGTTGACTACGGTTGCTGAAGTCAGCAGTATATTAGATAAGGTGCGCCCTTTTAAAGCAGCTGGGTTAGATAATCTGCCATATGCCGCCTTTAAATCTCTCCCGGCAGCCTGGCTGGAACTATTGGTACATCTGTTTAACAGTCTGCTTAAGCTGGCATATTTCCCGTCTTCATGGAAACACGCTAAGATAATTACACTACCAAAGCCAGGAAAAGACCCAAAATACATCGACAGCCACAGATCAATTAGCCTGTTACCGGCGATCAGCAAAAGTTTTGAAAAAGTACTGCAGTCCCGACTTCAACACGTCCTTGACCAACACAATGTGCTGAGACCAGAACAGTTTGGTTTCCGCCGCCAGCATTCCACTACCCATCAACATCTTCGGCTGGTAGATGAAGTCATACGGGGATTCAAAAATCGCCACTATGTTACAGCCCTCTTCCTAGATATTTCCCGTGCATTTGACTCAGTATGGCATGATGGCCTTCTGCATCGCCTCATCCAATACAACCTACCATCTTATCTGATTCACCTAATGTACACATACCTAAAAGACCGTTCCTTCGTCGTTGCCAGGGACGACATAATTTCCCAAACATACATTAGAGCTGCTGTACCACAAGGCAGCGTTCTTGGTCCCATCCTCTTCCTCACATACATAAACACACTTCCTTCACTAATAGGCTGTAACCTATATTTACTTGCAGATGATACGGCCCTCACAACATCATCCAAAAGACATTGTATCGCAGTCCAGAAAGCACAACGCTACGCAGACATGCTAACTGTCTGGTTTATTACCTGGCGCCTGAGGATTAATGCCACCAAATCACAGGCTGTGACATTCACGCGACGTACACTACAAGACGTACCAAACCTCCGCTTGGCAGGAACAGAAATACATTGGTCCACGGAGGCCAATTACTTAGGAGTCACACTGGACTGGCGCTTAACATGGAAGAGCCATATTGACAATTTAGCCAACCGAATATCCAGGAGAATGGCAATGCTCTACCCTCTGTATAACAAAAAGTCGCCCATGACTCTCAGCAATAAGTTGCTCATATTCAAACAAATACTTCGACCTGCACTGACGTATGATTGCTCAGTGTGAGGAGCTGCAGCAAAAACCCACCTCCACAAGCTACAAGTTCTGCAAAACAGATACCTCCGCACAGCAACTGCAGCCGACTGGTACATACCTAATGACAATATTCACAATGACCTATCTTTCCCCAAAATCACTGACTACATTCTACAAATTTCCCAAAATTTCTACATCAACCTTCCAAACAGCTTTAATGAACTAATTAGAGGCCTCGGGGTATACGATATTGACCCTGGGGAAAGGTACAAACGCCCAAGACTATTACTAACAGCACCGTAACTCCAACTCCATTAAGACAAACAGCATTACTTAATACTTAGACAATCCCAATGACTAAATCCATCGACTAATCATTACCCACTTAACCATTAATCATTACCTATATATCTCCACCATCTAACCACCGCCATTTCTTCAAAACTCACCACCAAGCCAGTAAGGGACAAGGTCCCGATATGGCAATATGTCGAGGGTCCCTCTTCTGAGGAGGAGGTTCTTCCCTCAACGACACCACTGTACTTGCTTGCTTGCTTGCTTCATTTGCTCAAGTTATTTACTTGCTATTGTTCGAGGGAATAATTCTCTTTCGTCTCCAAAGTCAAATTTCGTCGATTGACATATCTAACTTGCAATTTATGTTTAGAAAAGGACACTCAACAGACCTCCAACTCTTAAGATTAGCAGATGACGTCACCGAGCAATTTAACATTGGGGATTCAACTTTGGCGCTAGTTTTGACGTAGAAGTCGCATATGATCGGTGGAGGCACAACGGCCTAATTTGCGAATTGCACCGAGAGTTCCCCGGCCTTCAAAATGCTCTACCATTGCTGCATAATTTCTTATAAAATTGGCGCCTCTACGTCCAAGGGGCTCCTCCTCAAAGGAGAGGTAATGCGGGGTGGCGTACCACAGGGGGACATTATGTCTCCATTCCTGTACATACTATTCACCAACGACTTTCCCGTGAACTCCAGATTCAAAGTTGCAATGTATACTGACGACACTGCAATATACAACCATCATAAACATCATAAACATCCACGTTTTGGCCTTCTAGAGATGCAGCGGTACACTGACCGCTTCCTTTCATGGGTTCATGAACGGAAAATCAAAATTAATGCGAACAAATGCCAGCTTATGCGTTTTACAAAGCGGCGCCCTTTGGCAATGGACAAAACGGTCGAGGGTCAAGTATTACACCGCCATCATCAGGTCAAGTACCTCGGCGTGACGTTAACACGCGCGATGCAGTGGACTACCCACCTAAAAGATAGCACCAACAGAGGGCGGCAGCGATTAAAGAAGTGCGCCCCCTTATTTGGGAGCAAAGAACCAAAGCTGCGCTTTAAAATTTTCCTCTAACAATTTTTATCTTATCCGTAGTCCTGTGCACCTGCGCGATCTGGGCCAACACCTCCAAAACCGCCCTAAAATATCTCCATACCTTACAAAACCTCTCCGTACGTAAAATACTGTCTGTCCCTATCCGCACGACTACTGCCAGTCTTCATCAAGAAACCCTCATCCTCTACATCCCGAGGCCATTACAAAACGAACCTCTTCCATTGGGGCGCGCATACGGCAACATAGCAATCAAAAAATGAACAACATTGGGAAAGGTGAACCGAAACACCGTAAGCATATACGAATAAAAATATTCTAATGCCACCGTTACACCAAAATGCGCGCCCAAGTCCCTCCGGCCCAGACATTTCCCCATATGCAGAGGCCGCCGTTGCAGCAGCGCAGGAGACAGCAGCACGCTGTCGCACGGAGCAAAGTAAATAGTGTAATGTAGTAGTGGGATTTACCTGGTACGCCCAGCTGTGTGTTAGTGTGTGTGCTTGTGTGTGTGTGTGTGTGTGTGTGTGTAAATAAAATCTCAATATAAGCGCTTGTAAATATTGTACGTAACTAAAAAAGGGATATTGAATAACACTAACATAATAAAACTGTTCTCGGTGGGTTAAGAAAGGTCACCATATGTGTTATATATACCCAGCAGACCAGCAGAAGAGTCGAGTCGTCCAGGTTTACCTGGACGGAGTGGTTGCTGCCCAGCACCTAGCTGCTTATTGCGTCTTTATCTGGGCAGTATAGAAGAGTCATCATTTGTCTAACGCGGTTGTTCTCGGCAGTGGACATATCTAGTCTTGTACGCGCAGTCGCCCCGTGGGGGGGATGCACCAGTGCCGGCTGCGTTCTTCCGCCTGCCTGGGAGGCATCTGAGCGCAGTCCGCTTATCAGGCTAGAGGGAAAGGAACAGTGTTTAGGTATTGAGTTTTCCAAGCCTATTTCTGGGCTTGGGGGGTTCGAGCCAGGGGAATGTGGCCCTGTTAAATTCTAGTTACCCAAGGCATCTTTGGGTAACCGGCAGCTCGGTCGGCGGCAAGGAACCCTGTGGTCGTAACGGCCAAGGCTGTTCACCAGCATGTTGGGATGGGAGTCCAGTCTATCGTAAATGGTCCAGGACCTCTCCCGCACCAAGTCCACAATGTAAGGAATCCCAGAGTGAGTATGAAGAATGTGTGACGGGAATCTACGCCCGGTATCGTAGATCACTCGCAGTGCCCTGTTCTGGACGCACTGCAGTCTGCGGATAGTGGTCGGAGCCGCTGATCCCCAGACTTTGCAGCCGTACAGGGTGGTATAATCGCCCGATATAGGCGTAGTTTGAGGTGCGTTGGCATGGTGGATTTGAGGATTTGGTATAACTGCGTTATCGCTGCATGTCCTTGTCCGGATTAGACCCGGACGTGAGGTGCGTAGGTGAGACCGCGATCGAGGTGGACGCCAAGGTATTTGGCAGTGGGAACCCAAGGGATTAGCCTCCACCTCAACCTTAGCGACCAATCCGGTCGCCTAGCTTGGACCTTAGCCAGGAGAACAGCAGAGCTCTTTTCGGGGCTAATGGCCATCCTCCACCTCTCACTCCAATGGTCAATGGCTCCGAGCTGGCGCTGCAGCGGGGGATAAAAATATCTTAGGTTTATGTTACGCGCCATTATGAAGACGTCGTCAGTATACTGGCACGTAACAGTCTGCGGTTCTAAGGGGAAGTTCTGAGGAAACTACTAATCAGGGCGAGATAGGGAGGAGGTATATTGGCCTCCCTGAGTTTGTACAGTAGGCCTTGGTGCCAGGTTGTGGCAAAGGCTTTCTCTTCATCTAGAAGCACCGCGACTGTCTTGAGTTTTTCCTGGAATCCCAGGGCTGTCCTCTCGGCCAGACGCAGTAGCTGCAGGGTCGTGTAGTGTCTATGACGAAAGCCAAACTGGTGATCCGGTAGGAGCTGCCTTTCCTCGAAAAGAGGTGTCAGGTGGTTTAGGAGCAACCGCTCAAATAGTTTTGAGACAGTTGGGAGAAGACTTATGGATCGGTAGCTAGACGGAAAGACCGGATCCTTGCCGGACTTCATGATACACACCACTCTCGCCTCCTTTCAGCAAGCCGGAAAGTGGCGAAGGTGTAGGCACGCATTGATGATCCGCGTCAAGTGGATGACGGCCCTTTTGGGACGGTGCTGGAGCATGAGAGCACTAACGCCATCATGTCCAAGGTATTTGTTGTGTTTCAATTTGTGGATTTGAGCAATCACCGCCCTAGGGGTGACTATTGGGATGTGGATCGCCTCATGGCGTCGCTGTGGCTCCTCATAGAGGTCTTCCACAGCAGCCTCCACGAGGCCAGTGAAGTCTTCGTCCTGAGGGTCCTCCCTCGGCTCGAATATGCTTTCCAAATGATCCGCAAAAGCTGTGGCCTTATCTTGGGGGTCATAAGCGAGTCTCCCTCGAGTGCCATGCAGCGGATGCTGGTAAAGAGTTTTGTCCCTTCTGAGGGACTTGATGAACTTCCAGGGGTGCTTTTCCTGGAGGTCGACGTTTCGGAAATTGTTCTCCCAGGCCACCTTACGGTGGGCACGGAGCTACCGCCTTGCCAGGGATTTGAACCGCTGGTAAACTGCTCCTATCCTGGGATGACGGAAACGCTGCCATAGCTTCCGAACAGCTGCTTTGGCTTTTAGCAGCTGCCGGATCTCGTTAGGGATGGACAAAGGGTTAAGTGTGTTGATTGGGATACGGTGAGTGTGTGCACTCACAGCTTGAGGGACTTGTTGGGAGAAACTCATCGCCGCAGCCTCCAACGCCTCGACATCGTCAATGCGTGGACGAGGGTCGATGGTTTTGTTGAGTTTGAGGATGGCTGCATCCCAGTCGACCTCGAGTTCCCAGTCTGAGTTTAGCAGAGCAGGCATGGTGACGTCGGAATCGACCGTGACAGGGTCATGGTCGGTGTCCAGTTCGTTCAGCGCCGAGTGGTCCAGGTGAAATGGAAAGTTCTTTGTGATCATGATGTCGATGACATCCGGCCTGCTGCGGGCCGGATGGAGGGTTGGGCCTCTCGGTCCGTGCGCGGCGGGATTTGGGTCACCGCTTATGAGGCGGTGGAGCCCTCGTCCCCACTGGTTGCTTGTACGGCTGTGCCAGAGCCGGTGTTTCGCGTTGAGGTCTCCTGCAATGCAAACCACTGGGTGCAGATTGAGAAGGGTAGTGTAATCAGCTTCTAAGAAGTGATTACCAGGTGGGTCATATGCCGCTATCAATAGGGTTTCCCGTCCGCCGACTGAGAGCCGGACGGCACAGGCCTCCACCTGCTGCAGGGCAGGGAGAGGAACAGGGGTGTGCGTGGTGATATATTTCACGAGTATAGCTGTACCGCCACCCCGCCGAACGTTACGATCGGTGCGGTGGGTGACGTAACTAGGTAGCGAGAAGTTTATACCAGCATGCAGGTGCGTCTCGCAGATCATTAGGATGTCAATCCCGTAGGACTGTGCAAATTCCAATATTCCAGGATGCTTATCCCGTACACCGTTTGCGTTCCAGAACGCAGCTCGTAATGGTCTCCTGACGAGTCGGGGGGTCATTACTCATCAGTGCACGGGAAAAGCTCCTCGAGTGTTTGGAGGAGGATGGTGTGTTTTTGAGGAAGTCTAGCCTCGGGTCTTCGATCTTCTCCTTGCAGTCCCTAAGGATGGGGAGAACTCAAAATGAGGTCGGCGAACCACAGGGAACGCTTCCTGAATTCGTCGACATCCCTCACAGAGATGGTCCACCCAAAGGATGCAAGCGTCGCTGCAGGTTCCCTCGCAGATGCAGGCGCCCTGTTCGAAGCAAGTTCTCCAACTGGTACCGTCGCTGGCGCTGCGGCCGGCCAGTAAACTCAGCTGGGGCCTCCTCCCTGGTGGGAGGGGCTGCGGCCTTTGTGGCAGGCTTGGCTGTACGTTGCGCCTTGCGGCCATTTTTCGGACGCTGTGGGTGCGGTGCCTCCTGTGCAGGTTTTGTTGCATTGGGCTGAGGAGCCGCCTGCTCTGCTACTTGCAGAGTGCACTCTGCCCTTCCGAGAGCCGCCGCCAATGAGACCCCGGGACGGATATTTGCCAATCACGCGTTGCCTCCGCGGCGACTCCCTATGATTCTCTGTCGCGCCACGCAGCCCTTGTATGTGCTGACGTGATCCTTGCGACAGTTCGCACATCTCTTCTCCTCAGGCGCTTTATCGCAATTCTTAAGGGCGTGGGGCACGCACACCTCAGACATGCGAGTTTACGCTCGCACACCATGCTGGATTGATGGAACCCCATGCACCTGTAGTATTGGACCGGTCCCCCGTGTCCGTGAAAGCGCTTAACCTTCACGACAGTGTGGAACAGCACCCGAACAGCGTCGATGAGCTGAACCGCCTCTCCAGGAACCTTGTCCACTACAAGGAAAAGAGGCATAGTACACGCAATAAGCATTGAATTCCAGAAATATAACCACAATGAAAATTGTAGACTGTAAGCCGGGCCCCTTTGTACCGGCACCAGGCCATGATACTCAAAATAAATACGTGAACCTTAACCTTTACTTCTTATTAGGATTAATAATATGTGAATGTACAATGAGATAAGTATGTAGTTATGTTGAAAACTTTTGAGTCTTAAATTTCTTGCCGATTGTACATTTGTTTTATTCTATGCATTTGAGGTTTTCTCATGCATTTCTACTTATTCCTTGTTTCACATCATCTTACCTCGTATCTCTTAAGGCTCACGTGACCTAATTGCCTCTCATTGGTGCTGTCGTGGTATAGAGTGTAGTGCGGTACAAATAAGTTATTTATTTAACATGATGATATATCTTATTATAAATCTTAATATGTTCCAAGAGAATTATCAAATTTATATTAACGTAACAGTATTAAAGTGAGTGCAGATAAGATTTTGCTGTGCAGTAGCATAACAGGCTCGGAAAAGAAAAGAACACAGAAAGGCTGTTGCACGTACAAATTGAAGTAAGACAACTCACTCTCTTCTTAGTCCAAGCTCGGGAGAATTATATATATATATATATATATATATATATATATATATATATATATATATTGTAGAACGTTGGTTTCTGTCAATAGTCCGTTAGCAGAAATAAATAACGCTACATTACGGCAATTTATGTAGCAGTACACCTATAGACAGAACATCCCAAGTGAATCTACTATTTGAAATGGTTACTCGTTATCTGAGAAAGTGTACGGCTCTACTTTGAACATATCAACATGGCTTACTGCTCTCTTATAAAACATTCGCTGTTGCACCAGCTGTGGTCAATACAGGATGTCAGCGAATGAACAAGGATCGTTGTCACTGTAGAAACATCACCACGAGCTGATACTCTATTTGCCCCTGACTCCTCCAGGAAAAGCATCCGCACTTGTTTTTACCTGAGAGCAAGTGTTCTTCTTAACGCGGGGAAGCACATCGATATAGATACATCTACATCGATAACGATAACTGCGTAAACACATATCCAGTGACTCACTGAGAGACCATAGCAATACAACACACAGCAGAATTCAGTAAGCAATGACTATACATGTGAATAACGTAAAAAAATCGTGATTAAAAGGAAAAATCGAACAAAAGACAGCAAAAGTACATTTCCTGAAAATTAAAAACATAACATTAAAGGCCCAGATATGAAAATTAGAAGTATATTGGCTCATTTTAAAAGGAATGAACTTATATTTAATTCTGTATTGGTGTAGTGACTCAGAAAAAAGGTGATATTTCATGAAATTCGCAGCATAATGATAATTTCATATGTTAGGTCAAACACTGCACATTTGTATATGTTAGCAGGAAAGTGAATGGAACAAAACATTTTATCAGCAATAACTCTCTGTGTGATAAATACAAACGTGGGGAAGTGGTCTTGACAGTCTCTCGTGTGCAGGCAAAGATGTTATTTGTTTATTACTTCAAGTGTGCCATATCGAGTTTGTTACATGTCAAATATGGTAAAATGTTTGTGTATTAATCTGAGAATTACTCATTGGCTAAGTAGAAATCTTCGTCTTTGGACTTATCTCTCTGTTCCGGCTCCAATTTGGTTTGCCCAAGTTTCATTTGTTGTTTTCTGGTTTCTTGTGACTTTGATTTTATAGTTAATGACTATTTTAAGTGTTTTGTTATTATTCATTCTTTAGGGATTCTTTTCCCATTGATTTCTTTTCTTTTACTTATTCCCTAATATCCTGACTCCGTTTCTTTCTTTATTATAGTGTACGCAACTACTGCGCTTATAAATTTCTTCACTAATGTCTATATTAAACAAATGACATATAAAATTTCTTTTATATAACTTTGCCCGCTGGCAGAATCCCTCCGCATTTTACTGGATTCCCCTTTACTCCAATTGGCTAGTGTTTTCGGCGCCGTAGGCGGTGCAGTGTACGTCATGTACAGTTGAAAGCAAGATCAGTGTTAAACGTCATACAAATACCGATAACGCACCTGCCACGTCAGTCAAACCGCGGAACAGATTTGAAGCAAAGGGTCCCACTATTTTAAGAAGTGACATGTGTTCCAGATAAATTAACTCTGTGGCGTAACAAATTTAATTCATACTGTCATGGAAGCGTAATTTAACAATTCTCTTTTAACATATTAAAATATATCATGTTAAATAATGAACCCATCTTTACCGCGAAACATTCTATACTACGGCAGTAGCCAATCAGAGGTGATTACGTCAGGCGAGTATCAAGAAATACAAGATAAGCTGATGTGAAAGAAGAAATAAGTACATGCCTGTAAGTAGAAATGAATGATAATACCTCCAGAACATGGACTTACGCAGTGTCATGTGACAACAAATCATAATTCAATTGTGTAATTGACATTAAATATGAGGCCCAGAAGATTCAACATATCCTATATCAATGAAAACACGTTTAATGGTAATCCTAATACGAATTAAATTTTGTTATACTCCGTCATCTAGTAGACGTCATGGTAGCTTTCTGTTCCATAATCACGGAGAACAGTAATTTATATTTCAGCTATAAACATCTTTATCATGAGTTTTTTAAAAGGAAACAAAAGCTGCTGAAACTTTATTGTTCGTAAGTGAAAGTAATACTCTAAAATTGTCTGTGTGAAGTATATTTTGACAGTTCCAATCCGCAGCGTACTGATTCTCCGAACGCTCAATCTGTCGGTCGACGGGTTAAATACGTGGCCACATGCGCTCCTAGTGGCGGAATTAGTGACTGTTGGTTTTATCATGGGTGCCATTTAGTTTTAAAGCACGAGCACATAAACATGTTCTAATGTACCGTTCCCGATAAACCATGTAGGTGTTGAGGCCAGCATTACTTAGTACAGAGTTGTGTGTTATATTTTCACGGCTACACGCGCGATCTTTTTACCTCTATTACATGTGCGCTGATCGAGAGTCCGCATTAGCTTTTGCGGAACTTCCATATACCATTCCAATATTATGGTTTCGAAATGTAAAATATCTGTATCTGAACAGTATACAAATGCAGGGAATTTGCAGAGATAATATATATATAACCATCACTGCTGAATATTAATAATTTTAAGTCCGTATTTACTCTTAAATCACTAAGAAAATTTATTGTGGTCACTGATACTAACTATCCTACTATTTTAACTGGTTTTAGGATTACACATTAAAACATTTTGCTGTAGAAACATTGTTTATTTTTTCATGCACATAATTCTCACTGTCAAATTCAAGCAAATCATTCACTTTGGATACTGTTCTCACTGTACAGATATACTGTGAAATTTTCCAGGCTCGCAAAATTACTGTAAACTCTATAACAAAATCTTGTTGTTATGTTTGTCTTTCTGTCAGAAAAGTTGTATCGTCCTCGGATATTTAGTTGTGGAGCTGTAGGGGTAAATTCAACTTTCAGTAAAACCAATATTTCCCTGATGATGTTCTTGATGCTTGTAGGAGTATTTATCTGAATGAACCTTATTAACGATAAGTAATTTTTCTAAATAAATTAAAAACTTTTCTAAAGTTAATCTTTTGTTTTGTAATATTAGAAGGCAGAATCCTTTCTTAACTGCCTAACAGAATTGAAAAACTTAATGACGGAACAGACTCACAAGAGTACACACACATGTAGAAAATATTGACAGTGATTCGTTAAGGAAGGAAATTGGACTGTAGGATACTGTCGGGTCCTTAATGCTGTACTTGAATCCTTCACTCGATTATGCTCAAGTTCCAGATTTCTGGTTTGTATGTAACCCAAATACAATATGAAACAGATCACCTAGGTTGGTCCAGATATATTGAACTTTATGGAGATCTTCCTTCGAATAAGCTTTGACCTAAATTTAATTGATGCTCACATCTTAAAGGTAATATGTAAACCTTTTACACTTGTGTGTAAAGAAGGACGTGGTTAGCTGACTAACAAATATCCTATAAGATAATTCCCTGGCCAGGACGTAACATGAGTATGTGACTTACTGATAAAATATGTTGTTTACATGTAGTCAACTTCTTTCTCTATTGAAGCTAACCAACTCACAAATATAGCAACATAACTTACACTGTATTTTATTAAATAGTAACAAAAGAATAGTGTCAGTATATTACAGTTTCGTATGTCTCTTGTCTAACTTATAGCTATTTTACTTTGTCTACTATGTAGTTACAATGAATAAGGGAAGCATTGTATTCGTACCAAAATTTTGTACTGACATCTGAGTGAAAATACACATTTTGTTGTCCCTTGTATCATATAAAAGTATTGCTATAGAGGTTAGCGAAAATGTAAGCGTCTTTTCCTGAATATCATAACATAATATCAAGGAATCGATTAAATATCAAATTTGGTACATACATAGCTTCAGTATCCTTAAAAGATGTGACATGATGACTTTCAGGGAAATCGCCCCATTCGGACTATGTACCATTTTATGGAAAGTATTTTGCACTTTTGATTCTTGCAAAAATATTTAAAGATAATTATTAAATGGCTATATGCCTAAGACAGTGTTAGGACAAATTAAACTTCTTAAATGTTGAGATTTGTCCTTAGAAGTCTTCTCCACTTAGGTGACCTTTGCCTTAAGAGAAACACAGTAGTGTACGACAAAGGAAATGAAGATCTTGTTAAAACATTGTGTCATACATGTTCGGTGGAGATATTGCTTCTTATTTGAAAGAATTTTGCAAAAAAAAATCATTTTTATTTTTAAATGAGAAGTTATCGATATTTTCTTTATTTCTTTGTCACGCAAAGATAACGTAATTTCAGATCTGACAATCGCTTAGTCTACTACATTTCTGTTTTAGCTTTTACGTACTACAATGCTTTAAATTCAAAACTAAAATCATATCTATGGTACTGATCAGCTACTGAATTTCAGGTACATCACATCGCAGTTGTAAATTGGATTACATTGAAATGAATTAACCTATACACGATAGTACAATTTTGAACATACATTTGATAAGTAATGTCATGTTTTCAGTGTATCACATCAGTAGTTTTCGATAACGACCAGAGAAGGATGTTACCATAATATCCGAGAACTTGAATTCGAATATATTATACCGACTTCATTGTAAGATTAGAAGTCGATGTAAACAAATTACATCCACCGACGGCTGTGATTGGTGCGACCGCGTCATCTACATGTCGAGGATAAGAACACGACTGTCTTGTCTCTTACTGATGTTATGTAGCGTCAGTTGTATTTTGTCGTGACACAAAGTAATATATTTTATCACTTTATCTACGCTTATCGGATTTGAGGCACGCGGTATAAGGCAACACTGCTAACAAACTCAAAACCTACCCCAACAAGAATGACGTAGAAAATCATCCCAAATTCTGGCAACCAGGGAACGCTGTTTAGAGCTTGGAGTACGTTTGTTCGTGACTGGGTTTTGTCCTTCACAAGAAATAGGGCTTCAAATTTACTTTCAGCTTGCTTTTTTGCGATGTTTAACAAATTACGACGATTTCTATTTCACCGCGAGAGGGCAGGATTAGCATGAAACTCACCTTCTGTATAGATTCGTACAACGTTATAAGAAACGTTGGGAAGCAAACAATGGCGTTGCATTCATAGATGTGCTTATTATTTACTTGGGTTTACATACAGCAAGGAGTGGACTGAAATTATGTTTAACAATATAATGATGCTTTAATAAGTAAAAATTAATCCTTGAGTTATTATAGAAGCTCTGAACACCAAAGAGTACACTGGAATTCGAATTGTAAACGAAAATTACACTGTCTTTCATACAGTAGTAGCTGTCATGGCGGCCATCAGTTGCGTTTACACTGAGTAAGAAGTTTTATTTCCCGATGTCACGGTATTTTCATATAGGTTTTGTTAATAGTTCATAAAGCCGGTTTAAAGCTAAATTAAAGGGTAAATGAATCTCATATCCTGAAATAGAGGATCATTTTGTTTTTTTGGCTTTTCTTTCACTAAAGTATATATTTACTCTTGGCGCTATTTATCGGCCATGGACTAATCACTTGAGACCCCGCGCACCTAGTGACGGAGTCAGTAACTACATCAGTTATTTACATTAGAAAGACCGCTAGTAGATATCGACTTCCACACAGAAATCCGGGTTTAATGTCCTTACGTACAGGAACGATTATCGTTAATTAAGATTTACTGGACCCAATAACAAGAATAGTATTGGTGTGATTCCTGCCTTCAACTTTCTGTATATATAACAGCAGTATACCAGGAAGCTATCTCACGTTACGTTTGTATTTCTGAATTACTAAGGATCATCCGTATATTGTTTAAATGTTGATATCTTTGCTGTTAAAACGGAGGAGAAACATGTTGACATATCTAGCTTTCGACTTATATCTATACGGAAATAGAAATAGTAACCTTGAAGTGAACATTGCTTAGTGTGCAGTTGTGTGTTATATGTGAGTAAAAGAAATATACATATCTAAAATAAATAACATAAAACCTGAATGTTGCAGTCATCTTACTTTCTCTGCTTACTATTCTATAGCTATATTTACAAAATGAATACTCTTGCTTCTACGTCTTGTCAACAGAGACAAACTTTCATTAATTATTTACACATTTTCTTGCAGTTACGAGGACGACAATGTAAACTGAAGCGATAGTCACGTTTTTAAGATGTCGATCGTTATATGATGTCTTTGAAGTTGGATGATCCATAACTAACAGGAGAGAAACACGAATAGCGACTTACTGGCTAAAAGGTATATGTATATGAACCTTCCAATCTTTAATAAAGTATACTCCGAAGACTTATAGCTGCAGCAAATATTTTACGTATTTTTCAGGGAACTTTATTGAGTATTTTGGAACAAACCCAAGCGAGGTAAACATAACTTACATTAAAATTGTTAAGCTTACGTACCATGTAGTATAACGAATTGTGTTACTTTGTTATAGCTCAGTCTTTAAGCTGAACCTTGATGAATCTATAAACAATTGACAGTCAGATGGATTATATTAAGTTCCTATTTCACTCTTCAGATGTTTATTTCGAAACTCTGTAATTGTGTCAAGTGTAGGTGATTTTCATTTTGCAGTGCGTTGTTTCCAGTTTTACGTCCTCCCGTTATGTCATTTGACGATGAATGAAATGATGTTCCATTGAGTTCAGGGTATATAGAGCTTAGGGTTACCTGACATACATATTTCAGGATAAGGGAAAACCCCGGGGAAGATTGGAACTCGGGACCTCTTCAATGTGAGTCAGACATGATTGAGAAGCGAGCATAGGTGCATTGTGTGATCAGTTAAGTATAATGTTATTAATTTTGAAACTAATTTTATGTATACAGGTCTTACGTCCTACTGATATTCAACTACATCATATAATATTTGTAAATGGGAATGTAGTTACATCTGTATATACGAGGCTAACAATGAAATGAATTAACGTATACACGATAATAAAATTTGAATTATACGTAAGAATGTGGTCAATAATGACAGATATTTGATAGGTTAACAACCAGGTCCTCATACCGCAATATGAGAACTTGACCGGCTCCGTTGTAAGAATACTTGGCGATATAAACAAATGACCAACACTGAGGTACCCAATTGGAGTGACCACGTGATCAACATGTTCAGAATGACAACAGTCTTATACCGATATTACTGTAGATTCATTTGCCTTGCTCTACCGTTATGTGACCAGCATACTTAGCTTAGGATAAATGTTACACTGTTTAAATGTTTGATGTGAACAATTGAAACTTTGGATTGTATATGCTCATTTTCCTAAATCTAATGGTTCATGAGAAGGAAATTAAAGGAATATAATAGAATTTTCTTGAATACTTATCATGTTTTGTTTTAAAAATCAATAATTATTAAGTTGTTTCATATACTCCTAATAAAACCCTATGGTATTGTACATATATCGAGAAATATATATAAATGCAAAGCTAAAGGAAATTAGTTGAGAAACATCAGTGTGTGGTGTGTTTCGAGTGTTAAAAAAATGTTAGAAAATGTACACATTGAAATTATAGTTAGAAGCTTTATATATAAGTAAACATTCTTTTGTTTTAAAACTCCCCCTGCGCTATATGTAGGTCACTCGGCTAGTTTAATATCCTGTTGTTCTCTTAATTTAGTCACGTTTAACAGCTTCCTAGTAGCTTTATGTGCTCAATGAACTTTAAGCACCTGGCTTACCTTTCACCTACCCCTAATACTACTAATTTTCGTTTAACAGGACTTACTTTGCTTATTACAAGTTTCTCTTCACATTCAGACTAACTTTATAACCCATATTAAATCACTAACAGCTGCAGTCACTGCAATTGGCAATTTATGTCTAGCTACAAAATCCTCTCTTTGAAATTTACTGCAAAATTTCATTAGAATTCTGTTCTTCTCCCTTTGTGCAACTCTACAGTAGATTGATACTAACTTATCTCTTTACATTTGTCTGTTTGATGAGAATTGTAAATATAATAGTTCATGCAATTCTACTCATGGTCGTACAAAACTTCTGCATAGAAGTGTAGTCCTTGTCAATGCCCAGAAATGCATCAGCCATTCTTTTATTTACATCACGAAGTAGCTACTATAATCACTGGTAACCCTAGGGCTGGTATATTTTTTCACATAACATTTACTAGAGTAGAGCATTCTGCTATCGCTTTACCAGCAAACCTTGAAGTTTCATTACACTTTGCCTCCAAATAGACACCTGTTTTAATACGTACTCCAAAGCAAACATGGTAGGATTTATATACTGTTGCAGCAAGAAAGTAATATACATAATGTTAAATAAAGCTTTGTTCCTGTTCTAAACCATACTTATCTGCTATACAGGGCTCGCACTTATCTAATAACCACATTTAAAAATCACAAACACAAAATTGGGGAAATGTTTACTCTTAGAGCAGGAACTAATTTATAAAATTGGAAGCCGAAGTGTTCAGAAGCTTTCACAGAGGTTCAGATGATGTATGTGGAGATTACTACAAAGAATATTGTTACTGGAATCAGATCGCCTAGTTGAAATGTGAATTGCACAAATCCGTCACTACGTGGTTAAGTCCGTCTAGGACAGGTCCTCGGATGACACAACGCGCTCACCCTCAGCCGCCAACTGCTATGAGTCTTTGCAACAAGCTAGCAAAGGTAATTTAAATGGTCTCTTCCACCTCCACACGGGCATTTAAATAATAACGTGGTGGTTCTTTAAATGGCGCGAGGGTGTACTTAACGGCTCATTCAGAAACTACAATGTGTAACTATAATTTTAAAGCAAGAAAAGGATAACGCCACATTTTGTCATTTTTCACGAAATTTCACTAACGCTTCCCCTAAAGTGTACTTGCTGAAGTGTTATGATGAAACTGTTTCAATACCTAAGTGTAATATACTCTAATAATTTTGTTTATTTAAGCACTCCCCACATTAGATAATATCGAACGATGAATGAAATGGGTGAAATAATGCTCAATTGAGCCAAGTAAACATCTCGTCTTTTAAACGAAATGTACCTTATTAAAATTAGTTTTGCTACATAACTTCCATGTCTGGAAACATTCAAAGGTTATCCACAGTTTGACAATTCTTTGATTTCAATTTCATAATGGAATGCTGCTATGGTAGCTAACCGGTTAGAATAACTGACCCGTGACCGGGACATCCGTGGTTCAAATACCGGATATAGTATTGAACCTTTCAGGCCAACTCTGTCATTCAAAATTTAAGAGAAGACAGGACTTCTACCAAGGCTGTACTTAATGTGCTCTCTACACTCGACCTTGTATATCACCTTCTCATCCAGTACTTCCCTGAATTCTTAGGAATTATGTAATACTCTCATTTACTCGTTCTACCCATTCTTGAACAAACTATTTTTAAACACCTTACTGTCTCATTTACTTACATCAGTCGAGATAAACGTTACTCTATACATAGGTTTAATATATATATATATATATATATATATATGTCTTTGTGGTTACAATGTATATGAATACAGTTAGTATCCAGTCACCGGACATTTCCTAAAGGCACCATGATAAACTTTCTGTGATAGTATTAGCTTTTAAAATTAGTGACTCCGCCACTAGGAGCGCATGCGGTCAGGTAGTTAACCGACTGCCGATAGATGGTGCTGATGTAAGAATCAGGCCGCTGCTAATTGAAATGCCAAAAAGGTTCAGGCAATTTGGTACTTAAAGTATTAGTTTTATTTGGGGAAAAATATTGTTTAGCAGCTTTGGTCTCCTGCCATAAGGCGCATGATAGAGACGTTTACACCTGAAAGAAAAAATCACAGCTCTCCATCGTAATGGAACAGGAAGCTAGCATTCAATCTACTAGATCGCGGAGAATGACAAGTTTTGTTTCATATTAGGGTTTGCAATTATTTAATCACACTTTGTCATGTTGAACATTTTGAATATTTTGCATATTCAGAAGCTACTGGTTATTTGGGTTTCAATAAACATCATATGCCACAGATAGTGGGTTGAGAGTAGTCTACCTAAACTACCAAATGTTATCCATATATCTTTAATTGTTATTTTCACAAATTTTATATATCGCCTTTCATAGTATGAATTTTGTAAGTTTTATAAAATGTACCAGGCCGTGGAGTTTTTCTTTTAGATGCTTTAAATTTCAGATTTCTATGTGGGTCAGTTACAAAAACTTTCTAGTGTGTGTCATGTAATTTGGTTAAAAATAAAGTATGGAAGAATATATTAAATTTTCCTAGAATTTTTGGCAATATTGAGGTTTTAAATTTAATAATAAATTAACTATTCAATCTGCTACTGAAATAATATCAAATTTTATGAAATATTTTTTTCTGGAATATGTATGCAAGCGTGATAATATTTTAATTGAAAATTGTAGATGCTGGAGCATTTTAACCATACAAAACAGTTGAAATATGAAATCCAAGAAAAATGATTTTAAAGGTTAGAATAGAAATTACATTACTTTAATTCAAAATACCCTTTTATTATATGTAGTCCTTGCAGCTATCTTATTAGCTTCCTTATCATTAATTTTGTTACCGAATTTCGTAATGGTATTTCTGTCTTCAGTAGCATTCATAAAGAGGATTATTGTATTTTCGCAGCAAATTCCTTAATTTAAGAAAAATGTTGCATTCCTTACAAAGTTTGTTATGAACGAATGAAACTCTGCATTTATGTTTTTTTAGATTATAGTTATAAAATGTATATTGCTATTTGCCTATGACTAGTGTTCATGAGAAGGAAATTTAAAGAATATAGTAGAATCTTTTGATTGTTTATCAATTTTCTGTTTTCACTACCAGCAATTATTAAGTTGTTTCGTACGGTACCTATTTTATTGTAGAAGTATTGAGGAGCATACATATATGCAAAACTTAGAGAAATTCATTGAAAACTTCAATATCTAGAGTATTTTGAGCATTAAAAATATGATAAAAATTGAACAGGAGAAAACTGTAGTTAGAAGCTCTAAATATAAACGAATCTTTATATGATTTAAAACCCTCCAGCACTATAAGAAGGCCCCTCAGCTAGTTTTCTATTATAATTTAGTCCCATTTGACTGCTTCGTAGCGGATTTATGTGCTCAATGACTTTCAAGCATTCTGGTTTACCTTTCAACTACCCCTAATACAATTAATGTTCCTGCTAACAGGACTTACTTTACTTACTGCAGCTTTTATATTAACAGACTAACTTCACAACCTATATTAAATTCAGTAACGGCTGCAGTCACTTCAATTTGTAACTTCTGTCTAGCTACAAAATGTTCTTTTTGAGATTTACTCCAAAATTTCATGAGAGTACTGCGCCTTTTCTTTAGTACAACACTCCAGTAGATTAGTAATAACTAATGGCTTTACTCTTGTCTGTGAGATGGGAATTGTAAGTATAATAGTTCATGTAATTCATATTCATGGTCATACAAAACTGCTGCATTGGCCCTTGCCAATGCCCAGAAATACATCAACCATTCTTCTATTTACATTAGAAGGTGGCTACTAGAATAAGTGGTAACTCTAGGGCGCGTATATGTTTTCATATAACATTTATTAACAGGAGAGCATTCTATTATCACTTTACCAGCAAACCTTGAAGTTTCATTACACTTTGCCTCCAAATAGCCCCCTGTTGATATACGTAGTACAAAACAAATATGGCACGAATTATATACTGTTGCATCAAGTAACTAATATATCTAATGTTAACTCAAGCTTTATACCTGTTCTAAACAATACTTATCTTAATATAAGCTGCGATACACGGCTCTCACTTATCTGAAAGCCACATTTCACAATCAGAAACATGAACTTGTGGATATGTTTATCCTCAGAAGCAGGAACTAGTATTTAAAATTGAAAGCCGAAATGTTCAGTAGCTTTCACAAATATCCGTAAGTTGTTTGTGCACACTACTACAACAATCTCAACACTGGAATCAAATCGCCTAGTGTAAACGTGAATTGGACCAATTAGGAAGAGTTTAATTTAGAAAGACTTCCTGTCTAATTCTCGGTTAGGTATAATTTTGAAGTTGGAATAGCAAATTTATTGTTACCGGTTAAACACGCAAGCCATGCGGAGAACTCAGTGGCGCTTTAAGCGGCGTTCATTAGGTAGAGAGATCCCAAGAGACCTAACCAGTGCGTTCTGATGGTGACGCAAACTCGCGTAGAATTTTGCGGCCGGGCGTCTAATGACATCTGCCGCATAACGGAGAAATGAGCATTCGTGCCCCACAAATCCGTCAGTACATAGTTTAGTTCGTCTAGGACGTGTACCCGCATGATCACAATGTGCTGGCCCTCACCCGCAAACTGCCATGACTCTTTGCAACAAGCTAGTAAAGGTAACTTCAATGGTCACTTCCACCTCCACACGGGCATTTAGATCATGACGTGGTTGTTCTTTAAATGGCGCTAGGGCGTAACAGTCGGCAGATTTAGAAACTACAATGTTTAAACATAATTTCAAAGCAAAAACAGGAAAATGCCACATTTTGTCACTTTGCACGAAAATTCACTGACTCTTCCCCTAAAGTTTCCTTTCTGAAGTGTTATGATGAAGTTGCTTCAATACCTAACTGTAATATACTCTAAGTATTATGTTTATTTACGTACTCAAGCTTAAGATCATATCGGGCGAAGAATGAAATGAATGAAAATATGCTCTATTGAGCCAAGGGAACACAGAGCTTAGAATTACCCGGGATTCATTTCTAAATATTAGGGAAAAACATGGAAGACAACCTTACCCAGATAATTTGTACTGACTGATGTTCAAACTCGGGTCCTCCGGTACTTGAGGCATACCACATCACATGGACGGGCAATATTGATAAAAATGTGTGTATCAATATAAAACAAAAGTTTCAACTGTAAACTGTGTTTGATTTTAAATAATCACAATGATCCCATGAATGATAATGTATTGAAAACATATTTGTGTAATTACTTTGGGCGGAATTTCACATATTTCTAATAAACATCTCGTCTTCCAAACGAAATGTACCGTACTAAAATAAGCTTTGCAGTATAATTTCCATGTCTGAAATTTGAGTTTTGTCTGTCCAATAGAATAAATAGTGATACGTATTACTTTTGTTTACGGCATTACCAGGTATGTCATCATATATAAGTTCTCTAAACTTGTAAAATGTTAATAACTTTAAACCATTCAATGGTTATCAACAGTTTGACAATTCTTTGAATTAAATTTCATTATAGAATGCTGCTATGGAGTTGACCGGTTAGAGTAACTGACCCGTGACCGGGACATCCGTGGTTTAAATCCCAGATATGTTAGTATTGAACTTTTCAGGCCGACTCTGTCATTTAAAGTTTAAGATTAGACAGAATTTCTATCGAGGTTGTACTTAATGTGCTCTCTGCACTTGACCTTGTATATCAGCAGCTAATTCGGTACTTCCCTGTACTCTTACGAATATTATAATACTTTCATTTTCTCTTTCTATCCATTTTGAAGAAACTATTTTTAAACAGTTTACTGTCCCATTTACCTCAAATTACTCGAGATAAACGTTATTGTATAAATAGTTTTATTATATATGACTTTATGGTTACAATCTATATGAATACAGTTAATATCCTGTCACCGGACATTTCCTAAAGACACAATGATAAACGTTCTGCGATCGTATTAGCTCTTAAAGTTAGTGACTTCGCAGCTAGGAGCGCATGTGATCAAGTAGTTAGCCAACAGCCGATAGATAGAGCCGATGTCAGAATCAGGACGTAGCGGATTAAAATGCCAAAGAAGATCAGGCAATTTGGGAATTAAAGTATCAAAATTATATATATCTTCTTCCTAGTTTACTAACTATTCCGGTGCACGCTGTCTGTAGCACCTGGTTCATCATTCCCTGAGGAGCAACAAGCTACCTCCCATCTCACCACCCACTTAATTTACACCCGTCATCCTGTAACTTCCACATCCCACCACTACGTGGTTAAGCTCTTCCCAGAGCAGGTACACGATTTGACCACCCTTCGGGCTGTTTCAAACAGCCCGCCAGCCTGGAGTTGAATTGAGTTGAGTTACTTTCATTAAACAAATATTTACCAGGTTTCGTTTTCTTTGATGAGGTGGATGATAGAGACGTTTACACCTAAAAGAAAAATAACGGCTCTCCGTCGTAATGGAACAGGAAGCCTTCGTTCTACCTATTAGATCACGGAGCATTGCAAGTTTTGGTTAATTTATTTTGTATACTTAGGACATTGTTTGCTATGTTGAACCTTTTGATAATCTGACATATCAGACCCTATTGGTTATATGGGTTTCTGAAAGCTTCACATGCCACACATAGCAGATACTCTCAAGTAAAGAGATGAACAATTAACTGGAGGAGCCAGGGTGTAATATTGAGGGAATATTTAGACCTCCGACAACTAGAATATGAGGGGAAGTAAAAGAAATTATAAATGTCCAACCAGTCAACATAGGTAAGCTTCAGTACTTAGGTACTTTTATAAGTAATGTAGACAAAGGGCTTGAAACTGCAAAGGAAAGGTGCGAAAGAGAGAATGTAGAAACTAGTAAAGTGTTTACGGATGAGCTAAGTGCTGCTAAAAATGCAGTGCGTGGTGACGTAGACGAAAGTTTGAAGTTAGTACCAGCTGAACTTGAAGCTGAGGGTAGAGAAATAATGGAAATAAGAGAAAAGGTAGAGAATCAGCTGTCAGCTTATCTGAAAATAGATAAAAGTTTGAAATAAAATGAAAAGTGGGTAAGAGAGTATAGGGGGTCTTTAAAAATAATAAACATTGAATTAAGAATTGTCCATGAAGGTGATGTGAGTACAGTGGAAGGCAGTAGAAGTAAAAGTTCAGTTGTAAATAGTTTAAGCAACGAAACGAGTGATGAGCCTGGAACTGCGGTACTGAAGACTGAAGCTCGAAATTCATCTGGTTCTTCGCATCTAGCCACGCCTACTACTGATAATTATAGTGAATATGGTCAATTACTAAATGAACTGTGTGTCCCGTTGTTTGACGAATTTGAAGGAGTAAATCCGAGACAATATCTTTATGATTTGGATCACTATTTCCAGATAAAGTCTATACCCATATTATTTGATGGATACTGGAGTTCTGATTTAGGGGCTATTGGAAGTGCTCTATGGTCACTAGTTATAAGGGGAAAAAGCATATTCCTATTTCATCCTCAATGTTATCTGTAGTAAGACCATTTTTCTATGAACGTCATAAAACAAAAGAGGAAGCTTTCTTAAGAATATCTACTTTATGAATGGGTAGAGAAACTGAAAAAGTCAATGAAAGTACTACATAAGATTCTCGTTTACACAAGTCTTGGATATTTAACCTGGATAACTGTAGGTGAACTGAGATCTCAGTTCGAACATAACTCTACACTAAATCTGATCGGTGCTCAATTGTTTTCGTCTTGGAGTGTATTAGCTGTGACGTAAACATCTTTCGAAATAATCAGGAGGTTTACAGATAAAATACACCCCTTACACGTCGTAAGCTATTCTAACTGCTACCTAGCGAAACTTTTGTTAATATTTTTTGACGTACTGACTGTCTATAAACAAAATGATTCCCACTGTCGTGATTTTTATTTTTTATTTTTTTATATATTCGTCCCCCAACCTTAAGCCATATCGGACGGTGAATGGAATGGGTGAAATGATGCTCAAATAAGCCCAGGATCCATACAGCTTAGAATTACCCGACATTCGTCTTTCAGGATAAGGGAAAACCCCGGAATAAACCTTATCCAGGTAACTCACCCTGACGGAGATTCGAACTAGGGGCCTCTTGAGCGTGAGGCAGACATGCTACCGACGTGTGCCACTGCAGTGTTGACAAGTCTGATTTTGATTTGAAATAAACAGGAGTTTGCTGTATATTCTGAACCTGCAAATTTGCTTGAAATATGCATACTAATACTATCATCATCGTCATCGTCATCGTCATCATCATTGTCATCATCATCATCATCATAACAGATCTTAACTAAACATTTGCTTATATCCACAATATATAAATGTCCTACTATAGAACTGAATCGAAATCTTCGTTCGATTAAACTTTCTGCTAAATTTGATTTGTGCTCACATCTTAAAGGCAATACATAAGCTTTGGTCCCTTATGCATGAAGAAGGACCTGTGAACTGACAAATAACATATAGTCCCTTCACCAGGACGAAACATGAGTAGGTGACATAACAGATAAAATATATATTCTTTACACGACGTGAACTTCTTACCATCTTACAGCTAACCGACTGTTCCCAAATATAGTAATGTAAGTTAGACATCATTGTACTTAACAGTAATAAGTGAATAGTATCAATATAGTATTATAGTTTCTCCAGTAATCTAATTTACAATAATCTGCAAACTTTAAAATATAGCTAAGATATAGAAAAATAGTAGCACACAAAACTGTATGACACATTTTGTGTCATATAGTTTGCAGCAGGTATTAACGACACGTCGATAACCTGTCGTCTCGTCGGTTCTTTGTAGAAGACGGAATACGACTCCACGTTCTCTTTCGCTATTACTAAGGGAAATGCTGCTTCTCGTTGATTTCTCAGCTCCTCCGCATGGATCTTGCACTCTGGGTATTCGTAGGATTTAGCACAGAAAAACCAGATCTTTCTTTGAAATGCGATTTATTTAAACAAAATTGAAGTAAAGGATTGCCGTAACGTCGTCGTTGCTACGGCCGCAGAGTAGATTCACACACTATCGCAATATAATACAATGCCGGTCAGGTTGACGGCTTACTGCCTCTGGACCAACCTCCTTCCACGAGTGTTCCGACCCAAGTGACCTTTCTTTTCCCTCGTGGTCTGCGATCACGTCGTTGCTTCTCCTTAACCCGCCACAAATTTTAGCCCGAAACATCTTGTCGTCATGCCAACTGAGAGGAGTTTCACTTTTCGACCTCGACCAGGTGTGCAGTCAGTTTCCGAGAAAACCGGTCTCGGGGAGTGAGCCAAAGTACCTGGCCTCTGACCCTTCTTACCTGCTCGCACACTTTTATCCCATTCTGTCACTTTTAGCACAAACTAAGCCACCAGTAGCCGTATCTTTTTAACATGTGCTGGTTTACAAATTATATAATTTCAATATTTTGTGCATTTACAGTTTCGGCTTCTTTGTTGTAACCATTTTTTTCCTCTTTGTTTCTTGTAATCATTTATCGGAAATCAAATGTTTTTGTTACTTTCTTCTCCTCTTTCGACAACTGATCGCGATATTCCCTTTTCTTTCTTAGGGGTAATGTACCCTTTGTCATTCTTTATTATATAATTGGTGATACTTAAACACAACATAGTAAAACACTTCACTTGACAAGTTGAAAGTATATTATAAACAGTAATGAAGTCTGAGGCCCTGATGGTGAGCGAGTGTTCCATTGAGCTACATATGGTTATCATACATAAACATGTTAATATCTTTATAAAAGCATCGAGGAACATGTTTACACTGTCAGGCTCAGTACGTACCCTAAAAACAGATACTTGCATACACATGGGAGATTCTTCAATCTGATTTTCCTAAAAAGAGTTGCACTGGCTGCTTAGAATAAGTTTGATATTAAAAAAGCCAAAGAAATAACAAAAGTCGCCTCATTTTTCCCTTTTTCCAATATGGTTCGCGAATGGTGCAGTGTCACTACATCACTGGAGAAAACTTCTAGATCAGGTAATAATACGGTCTTGAATGACAAATTATAAAACAGAAGTGGACAAATGGCATATGATATAAGAAGTCCAAAACTTTCAACATAACAACACAGTAAATATCCAGGTATTGTGAATGCTAAGAAACAATAAAACTTGTGATGTTCCATGATGTAGTAGATAGTTAGCAAACTTCCTGTGCCACTCCAACGGAGAGACATGACTTATTTTTGAAGTATAGAGTCTTTATCATGCACCGTTTGAAACCGAGCGAAAGCTACTAAGGATTAATTCGTCGTGAATGAAAGTAATGTTCAAAATCACAAACTTCTTTAACTTGTTTAACAATTTCAGTCCGCAGCGTTCTGATTCTCCCTTGGCGCAATCTATCGGCAACGAGTTAACTATGTGACCACATGCGCTCCTAGTGGCGGAATCAGTGACTGCTGGTTTTATCATCGGCGTCCTTAGAAATTGTCCCCTGTCTTGCCTGGATACTAACTCATGTTACTTCCTGCCTTATTAACGTATCATTCTGTATATTTGTTATGAGCTTTAAGAAAGTAGGGCAAAAACGTGTTCAAATGTACCTTTTCCCTTAAACCATTTAAATCTTAAGGCCAGCGTCACTTTACACAGTTCTGTGTTATATGTGAATGAAGTGATATGTTGATCTTCTACTAGTATTCTTAAAAGGTCATTGTTGTATCTACGAGATGTCAATCAAGATAAGTTTTCTTCAGATTTTATAACTGTTGTAATTGGAAGAACGATGTTGTTAAATAAAACTGTAATGATGTTTTAAAAAATATCGCTGTGAGAAGACGCCCTTATCTGACCAAGAGAAAAAAATACTAATAGCGACTTACTACTTAGAAGGGATAACTGTTAACCAGAAATAAGAAGAGAAAGGAAGTTCTAAATATGCTTAAATGAGAATGTAATATCTCATTTAATAAGATTCTGCCTAATTCCAGCTCTAGTTACAAAACTGCCGTTCATTATGATGAGAGCTTAACGTGCTCTTCCCACATAGTTATAGTTGACATAATATAATTTGTCTTCCAAATGCGTTAAACGTTTCGTATAAATATTAATACAGAAGATTGTCAGAAAATAAAGTATAAAAATTAATTCAAAACTAAGATAATTTGTGATGAAAAATTGTTTACACTTCCTTCACATCAAAATGACTGACACCGATGTTTGGAACCCGGTTTCCCAACACCAAAGATCAGTACATACCACTACGCCAGGTGATGGTCGGTGTGTCACCTCAAGCAGTCTATTGTTAATGAATTGTTACATAACTGGCAGATCGTAAGATAGACATGATACTACCACAAAGTAAAGTAAGGTTTAGCCAAAGTCCTTCATCATCGTTTTCGTGATGGTCGGTGTGTCACCTCAAGCAGTCTATTGTTAATGAATTGTTACATAACTGGCAGATCGTAAGATAGACATGATACTACCACAAAGTAAGTAAGGTTTAGCCAAAGTCCTTCATCATCGTTTTCTACTATTTCTTCTTAATCCTCTTTGCTTGTTGTACTAAATGAACGAAATTTCAAAACCATCACTTGAATACCTGCTCTTAAAATATCTGAGAATTGTTTAAACCCAGTACTCCCCTGTTCACAAATTATCTAGTAGAAAATATCAAATATAAAACCATTTACAGAAAATTTTATAAACATCAAGTAAATAAGAGAATAAGCTTCCTTGAGTACAGTTTGTTATAGAAAGTCAATGAAGGTATCATATCAGGTTTTTACTGACGAATGCCCTGAATACTTTAAAAATTTCACCCGGATAGGTACAAGTGTACTGAACTGAATCAAGTGTTTTGTTAGGAAGTCAATATATTACAGTATTAACTACACACACACAAACTGGCAGATGACATATGTAGCCGTAAAACCACAGAAAAGAAGCAATTATGTATTTAAAAAGTTACAATACATTCAATAAAAGGAATATTGCTGTTATCGAAAGAAAAAAATTACTACAATGGGAAGTATTGTGTGTTTGTGTGTATTCTATTTTGTTTCATATTTCATTAAAGCATAGTGTTTCCCAAAGGTTTCTTCCTTCCTTAAAATCGTGTTATTTTTATGTATCTCTGTCTTACATGTCACATATACCTCAAATATTTATCTACGTATTTGAGATCTATCCTGGGATAGAGAGCAGTAGATGTGTTATTAAATGTGTTATGAAAAGACTCACAAACATTACCTGTATGCTGCAGGCCTGTTATAGTAACTGTCAAAATGTAAGGTAGTATGATTTATTACATATGTAATAAATAACCAGAAAAATTATCAAACTTCTCATATTGAGACTTAATGGGAAATGTCTGAATAAAACAGTCATCAACTTAGTGTGATCTAATCATCTCTCATAATACTTTTGATATATTTTGTCACAATTGCTTATCAACTTGTAGTTACCAGTATTGGCTTCCGGACAATCTACATCCGACAACATTGGCCCCACACCACACAATATTTATTGCAGCATCTTCAGCATCAACAATTACAAAAACTGGATTCAATTACCGGTTCATACTGATACGTCAGTCAGAAATCGATTTTAATACATAAACATACGTTTATAGGTTTTCCCATATAACAGAGAGTATCCAAATTCTATGTAATGTCATTTTGTACACTTCATGCACAGCAAATGGTTGTTTGAAATACTTATTACAAATGTGAATGTGCAGTCATTAGTATACTTAATGAGGGTTGGACGGTCTCACCATTGTGCCTCATAGCTGAAAAAATAAAAATGAAAAAAAGGAACATTTCTATTTTTTTATAAAATATAACAATTTGTAACTTAAAACGTTCCTTATCTTAAAAGAAATGATGATAATTCCTGCAAATTCACCGGGATCGCGATTTGATGTAAAATTATACACATCTTCAGCCGGAAACAGCAAAGCTGTCGTCATTGCTACGAACGCTAGATGTTAATATGTTCTTGTTAGTATTACCAAAATCTGAAAATAAAACAAATTTAAAAACAGAATCCACTTCCGGCACTTCAAAATTCATTACGCGATGTTTGTTATTCAAAATAAATATCTTTTCCCAAACCATTAAGTCTATCGGGCCATTTAATTGTTTTAATAATTTAACTTCCAAGTTCATTTCATGGTTAAATAACCAAAAATTATGTGCTACGGCCGATTTATCAGTCTGTTTGTAATTAATGTTACGAAAATGTTCTTTCTTTCTAGATTCTAAATTTCGTTTTGTTTTCCAATATAAACTTTATCACAAACGAAACACCTACACTGATAAATGTCAGATTTTTTTATTATTTAGAATTTTATCTTTTATAGAGAAATTCAATAAATTTTTAATGCAACATTTAGTTTGAGGAACGTAAGTCTTACCAAACTCTTTAAAGAAAATTTTAAACTGTTTATTAACCCAAGGAAAGTAGGTAAATTTTTTAAGATTATAAACGTCTTTTGTTTTTCTTAGGGTAGAAATACCATTAACAGCTTTTTGATATTTAATTTTTCAATACTTTAAGTATAAAGTCTTTATTAAAACTATTAATTAAAGCAGTATTAATAATGTTTATATTCTTTATTAAATTCCTGTTTATTCAGGGGTACATTTATTAGTCTATAAATAAAACTATTGAGAACAGCAAATTTTTTGAAAAAGGGTTAAAAATGTTTAGGCATAACTAACGACAGATTCAGAAACTACAATGTTATAACATAATTTTAAGGCAAAAAAAAAGAAGAAAATGAAAATTTTTCTCGATTTTGATGAAATGTCACTGACGCCTGCTCTAAAGGATACTGTCTGATGTGTTATGATGAAGCTCCTTCAATTCCTAAATGTAATATACTCTAATAATTCTGTTTATTTAAGTACTCCAACATTAGGTCATATGGGACGATGAATAAAATGGGTTAAATGATGCTTAATTAAGCCCAGGATACAAAGAGCTTAGAGTTACCCGACATTTATCTCTAATTATAGCCGGAAAACCCAGTAAAGCAGCTTATCCAGATGATTCTAATGACCGAGATGCAAACTCGGGACATTTTAAAATTGAGACATACCTACTGCATGGACGGGCAATAATGATAGTAATATGTATAGTCAAATAAAACTAAAGATTCAGCTCTAAGCTCTGTTGTTGAATGATCATGTTATCTACGTTGATGATAATATATTGAAGACAGATTGTGTAATTATTTTAGATGGACTTTCACATATTTCTAATAAACATTTCGTCTTCCAAATAACATTTTCCTTATTATAATTAATTTTGCTCCATAATTTGCATGTTTAATTTTACTTTTGTTTACAGCAACACAAAATATGTCCTCATATTTAAGTTCTCTAAACTTGTAAAATGTTAATAACCTTAAGGCTTTCAACGGTACCTACAGTTTTAACTCCTTTGAGTTCAATTTCATAATGGAATGTTGCTATGGTAGCCGAATGCTTAGAGAAACGGGACGGAGCCCCGAATTTTCATTGTTCAAAACCCGGCTATGGTATTGAAATTTTCAAGCCGACTCTGCCATTGGAAATTTTAAGTTTAGACAGAATTTATATCATTTTTGTAGTTAATGTTCTCTCTACACTCGACCTTGTATATCACCAGCTTACAAGGCACCTCCCTAGACTCTTAGGAATATTATAATACTCTCACTTACCCTTTCTATCCATTCTTGATCAAACTACTTTTAAACACCTTATTGTTCCATTTACTTTACATAACTCGAGCTAAACGATATTGTTTAAATAGTTCAATACATATGTCGTTGTGGTCACAATGTATATGAATACAGTTAGTATTCAGTCACCGGACATTTCCTAAAGACACAATGATAAACGTTCTGTGATCGTATTAGCTTTTTAAGTTAGTAACTCCAACACTAGGAGCGCTTGTAGTCAGGTAGTTAACCAATAGCCGATAGATGGAGCTGATGTAAGAATCAGGATGTTGCAGATTGAAATGCAAAAAAAAGTTTAGGCAATTTGGGATTTAAAGTATTAGTTTCATTTAGAGTAAGTAAATGTTTAGCAGTTTTCGTTTCCTTTGATAAGGCGGATGAGAGAGACGTTTACACCTGAAAGAAAAAATCACGGCTCTCCGCCGTAATGGAACATGAAGCTATCATTCTATCTATTAGATCACGGAGTATGACAAGTTAATTTTTATATTAGGGCTGAAACTTGCGACATAAAACACATTAATTGATGAGCAAATTTGTTAGTCTGCTGAACATTTTGAACAACTGATACATTCAGATGCTACTGGTTATTTCGATTCCGAAACCTTCATATGCCACATATAGCAGAGACTGTCGAGCACACTTTCCCATGTTTGTATTTATCTCAGAAACTTATTGCTGGTAAATTATTCGTTCCTTTGCTGCTAACTTAACACGTAAGTGTCTAAGCTAAGAAATTAAATATTCGTTTGCCTTGTGGTTGAGGATTAAGGAGTAACAGATGTTCTGTGTTGTTTGTAATTTTGTATGATTAAATTAGTTTACTGTTTATTTCGTTTATTAATTGCGTCTGAACATCAGTAATAGGGATAAGACAAGGTGTTATTCATAAAACAAATTTCATATTTAAAGCATTTTGTGATATTTCTGTTATTCCTGAATGCTGTACATATCCCAGTGTGCTCCCAGTCCATGACCACTACACAGCAAGCAGTTGGGTGTAGGAAAAAGCTTCATTTGATGGAGATGCTCAGCCAGACAATGATGTCGCGTTATCCTCCGTAATGCGGCCACAGTATCACTCCGTGGAGCTCTGGCATTGCTCTGTTGTTTGCGAGTAGATCCATCCACTTTTTCATGTACAATTTTATTTACTGTGTCTGATCTTTCCGCTTTGAAAGAAGATTTTATTTTGAGTTTTGCCGAATAGAAAGATAATGGTGTTGTATTAAAATACATGATATTTAAAATCAAGCAGGGTCCTCTGAAATCGTTTTTACTCTGAGCGAGTTTTTCCATAACAGATAGAAAAGTTGTAGCACACAAAACTGAATGACACGATTTGTGTCATACACTATTTGGGTGAAAATCATTTCAAAGTAATTCCTTCTTATTTCTCTTATTTAAACTTTTTCAAACGGGAAGTGGTCATTTTCTTTATCTCTTGGTCATGCAAAGATGTTGGAATTTGAGAGCTATCGTAGAGAAAACATCTTTAAAATACATCAAGTTGATATGTGTTCCACATGTGAGGTTTTAAATGTGAAGATCACCCTTCATCACTCAATCAAAATGCTAAGCAACTACAGTTGCAGAACTGATTATCCATAAAAGACGAGCAGCTAAGTTTTACAAGAAATTGGATGAAGGAAAGGAAACATGCGACGAAGATGATACTGCAGCATCTGTAGTTTAGGTTTATATATAGATTATTCAGCTTCCAGTTTTGTCTGTACAGGAAATGATTTACCTGAGAACATTATGACTTTTTTTGTTCAGTATACATGACATCAAATCAGATCAGACACACTTTATTTATACCAGGAAAGTGTACCTGAACGAGGACCAGATGAGTTGTATACATTTTTGCACGACTACCTTACCCATCATCCACCAACTGCGAAGACGCTCTATTGATTTAGTGATTCATGCAAGGGTCAAAACAGGAATCCTACAGTTGTGCGTTTTTTATTATCATTGACAATGGCAAGAAGATTCAATGTCATTCACCAGAACTTCCCTGTAAGGGGTCACTCCTGAAAGGGGCCGTGTGACCGCGACTTTGGTCTCTGTTGCTATGATAAAGTGTATACACCATTTAAATATCTTTCTCTGATATTATCATCTGGGAAGCACCCAAATGCTTTCATGACAACAGTAACAGTCACTGCGAACCTCATAGACTTTAAAACCTGGTGTCAGAACTGTTTTGAGAAGACAACCAAAGCTGTTGCTGGTCCTGATAGTTCTCATTGTGCGTCTGGTATGACAGTTTCCAAGTATAAGCATCTAACTTGTGACAGAGAATATTATGGATACCTCACGACACTTAGCATTTTGTTGGGCTCGTCCACTGCACTTTATGTTGGCAAATGGGAAGCCACGCCCAGATCTAACTTTCAAGAAATTTTATGACCCAGCCTTTCTCCCAATCAACAGAAAGAAAATAGTAGATGTTAAAATATAGCACAATAAATCCTACATGAACATCTCCACTGCTACCAGAACATTTTGACATGGCCAAAGGCTGAAGTCGAGTAGGTGATGAGTAGATGCTGAAATTAATTCAGTAAGAGTATTTCCATATAGCACAATATGTTCATTAATCTCATTACAGATTTAATGCACGATTAGATTGTTTCATAAGTCCAAAAATGAAAAAATAACAGGCAATTTTGTTGTTTTGTAGTAAACATCCCATAATTATTATAAAGGGGAAATACGTCCATGGTATAAGACATGTCTATAGATAACAGTCATGCAAATTTGAGGTCATTGAGTAGTCTAAGCAATTACTAACAATTAGTTCTACAAGTTTTGTGTAAAATATAAGTGAACTAGATGCTGTCTACATTTTTAAGTTTTTTTCTCATAACTACAATACAAGGATCTAATTCTCTTTTCAAATCACCGATCAAAATGAAACATTTTTATATCTTGCTCGCTCTGAAACTAATTGTCATAGAGAAGTGATCGGAACGATATGAACATTACACCACTTCTGCGAGGTGGCTATGCTACGTATCCAAAAACGAACAGATGACACTCATTAACTTCCTGAACTAACTGGAGAAGCCTGTCTCACTCTCCGTCGCCCGCTTTACCCTCCCAGACGTTTACATAAACATTGCAGTATTCTGAGATACCGTTATATTTATTATAAGCACGTTGTGACTGTTTTTTTTAATTACGGCCTCCAACGTTAAGTAAAGTCGAAGTATGAATGAAATGTGTGAAACGGTTCTCAAATGATCCCAGATCCCATAGAGCTTAGTGTTAGCAGATATTTACCTTAGAGGGTAAGGGAAAGGCTGTATTCAGATAACTCACAGGGACCGAGATTCCAACTCGAGAAATCTTGACGTGTGCAGACAGGTTACCTCCTACGTTACAGAGGCAAGCATAAGTGTATTGTGTGGTCAGCTAACAACGTTATAGTAAGGAAGTAATATTTATATTGAAGTAGTGGCACTTTTTAAACATGAGTCATAGGTACCACACCAGATGGACGGGCAATATTGATAATAATGTGTGTAGCAAAATAAAACTAAAGGTTCAGCTCTAAGCTCTTGTTAAATAATCATAATGGACACGTTAATGATAATATTTTGAAGACATATTGTGTAATCATTTTGGACGACATGTCACATGTTTCGAATAAACCTCTCTGCTTCCAAACGACCTTTTCCATATTACAATTAATTTTTCTACATAATTTCCATGTTTGATTTAACTTTTGTCATCCAACGGAATAAATAACGATATATGTTATTTTTGTATACAGCAACACAAATATGCCGTCATATTTAATTTCTGTAAACTAGTAAAATATTAATAACTTCAAACATTCCGAGGATTACCAACAGCTTTAAACTTCTTTGAATTCAATTTCATAATGGCGCGCTGCTATGGTAGCTCAGTGTTTAGAGTAAATGGATCCGTGGCCTTAAGATCCATGGTTCAAATCCCGGCTATAATAGATATTGAATTTTTCAGGCTGAGTCTGCCTTTCAAAATTTAAGATTAGAGAGTATTTCTACCAAGTTTGTACTGAATGTGCTCTATGCATTCGAACTTGTATATCATTAGCTCATAACGTACTTCCCTGGACTCTTAGAAATTATGTAATACTTTCATTTACTCTTTCTATGCATTGTTGAACAAACTATTTTAAACAGCTTATTGTCCCATTTGTTTTACAAAAATCGAGATAAAAGTTATTTTATAAATAGCTTTTTGACATATGTCCTTGTGGTTACAATGTATATGAATACAGTTAGTATCCAGTCACCGGACATTTCCTAAAGACACCATGATGAACTTTCTGTGATCGTATTAGCTTTTAAACTTAGTGACTCCACCACTAGGAGCGTATGTGGTCAGGTAGTTAACCAACAGCCGATAGATGGAACTGATGTAAGAAATTGGACATTATGGGTTAAAAGTAGCAAAAAAAGATGACGCAGTTATGGATTTAAAATATTGCTTTCATTTACGGTAAATAAATGTTTATCAGCTTTCGTTTCCTTAGTAAAAATGGGGGATAGATGTTCACACCTGAAAGAAAGTGTCACTACAAGTCCGTCGTTATGGAACAGGAAGCTACTCTTCCATCTACTAGATTACAATACATGACAAATTTAATTTTATATTAAGGTTGAAAATGCAGTCTCATCTGAGATATAAGTTTATTGCTATGTTGCACATCCGTTATATTCAGACGTTACGCGTTATGCGGATTCGAAAAAGCTTCATGTACCGCATATAGAAAACATTTTCATGCCCACTTTGCCATATTTGTATTTATCTTAAACATATAATAATGCTGGTACTCTACTTGTTCCTTTTTCCTTCCTGCTAACGCAACACGTACCTACTATATTTCAAGAAAGAAAATTTACATTTTCCGCGGGTCATTATCATTCAGGGGTTCTCCGACCAGAGAGTATGGAAACTTAATTCTCCATGTCGTATATGTATGGTGTTGTGGCGGCCAGTTTAGCTTGTTACTAACTTTGTGTATATAGAAGATTATATTAAGCCACCATGATGAAAAATGGCTAAATATAACAATGTAGCAATTCTGTTGCATCTGAGCTATTAACTACACGGTGTCGCAGACAATGCAAGAAAACGGAACACCCTTGTAGAAATGAGTTTAACAGAACCTATATGTATGTTGTATACAAGGAACGGTCTATCAACTGTTCTCGTAGGTCAATGACAAAACGCAGGCTGTGACAAATAGCGCCAGGGTTGACGGTTCGATACCTAACGTGTGGACATACTTTCTTTCTCCAAATTGTTCACTTTGTTAGACGCTGTAACCAACTAACTTACAACTGTGCCCTTGCAGGTAAACTATGGCATTGCAGAATATCAAAGAAAATGGTAAACATATGGAACGCTGACTTTTATAGAACCAACGTTACATTTGAAATTAAGCGGGATTTATAGTTAACCACTATTAGGTCAATTAATGGCCTTTTATTGTTCTTTCACTCTAGCCGTGTGTAGGACGCACTATGAAAGGGTAGTGCCAGACAGAAAAATTCAAGCGGCTGGGCGGAGACCAGAAGATCCATGGTTCAAATCCCGGCTATGGCATTGAATTCTCTAGTCTGACCCTACCCATTCAACAAAGATACTGGTTCTGTTAAAATCATAATTCCAAGGGTTTTCCGTTTTCTTGCATAGTCTGGTACGCTATATAGTTAATAGCTCAGATGCAGGAGAATTTTACATGGCTTTGTCATACGCAATCTTCCGTCATATTGGGTTAATATAACCTTAGAAACATCTGAAGTGAGTAAGAGGTTAAAACGGCGTCCACACATTATACAACCGATTTGTATTCATTACCTCTAGTAAAATAGAATATTTATTTCTCATATTTCTTTATACATACATTCAATAATGCATTACCATTTACACATTCCTAACACATAATAACAAACTTCTTATTCACATCGAATATACTCTTACTACCTGCTTGCCCTAAACTTCGAGCTGAATACACACAGCCCCTTGTTTTCCGGATATTCATGATCCGCTGTTCTCTTTCATCTCTTGTTCTCATTTCTCTAAACTTAATTTTCACTTATTTTTAATCATTACTCGCCATTTCTTTCTGGCTTTTCCCAAATAATCACCGATATTTCTTACATTACTTTCTCTTCTTACAGACAATATTTCCCTGATTATTAGTACCTCTCCCCCTCCTTAAAAGAGTTATATTTGAGTTGACAAATTTGTTCTATTCATACCTTTGTTTGTTTGCAATATATTATGCCGTGTTAGTCTGTATCATCATCGCCACACATTGGGAATTTCGCTTTTACCTTATCATGTCTAATTCCTTTCTAAATCCTAACTCCTGTCCTCGCTACAGTTAATCCTTCTCGCCCTAGCTTATTACACATATTATGTACTTTTCCCTCCCACACACTATTCCCTATATATCCTCAAAGAGTCTTTCTCCCTTGTACAAGTAAAAATAACTTGACTATCAATATCTTCTAATCTTGATTCTACTTGTTTCCAAAAGCCTCTATAATAATACTCCCCATTACTCCAAATATGTACCATTCTTCTCTGTTCCATTAATTTCCTTACATTGTGTATACAAAATCCTTTGCATTTGGTTCTCGTTTGCATAATAAACATTTTAAGTAGTATTATTTTCGTACAAGTTAGCAACTCTATACAAATATTTCATTATCCTCTAGACAATTTTGACCTTAGTTGAATATATTCCTTACTCTAGTTGTGATGTCCCGTTAGGTGATGCTACCGGCAAGCCTAGAATATATTTACAAAAGGAATTGTTAGTAACGTCCGCCTCTGTCCATCTCATCTACTCCCTATATTACCCTCTAGTAACGGAACGACTGAATGATACAGAACCGTGGAAAATGTACATTTTTCTTCTTGAAAGATAGTACGCATCTATTTCAAGATATTAAATTATGTTATACAAAGTCAAATCGAAATAAAATGTTCACTTATGTTGCGATTGAGGTTTAAGGAGAGACAGAACCTCTGTAGTGTTGGTAACTTCTTATGATTAAATTAGTTTACTAGTGATTTTATTTTTTCATCGCGCTTGAACATGAGTAATAGAGATAAGACATTAATGTGTGACTCATAAAGGGAATTTTCTATTTAAATATTTTCTGAATACCACTGTTTTTTTTTTTTTAATTCAATCTTCTACATTTACCTTGTCAGACATGGCACCTTTGTTCAATAATGAAGTGGCAGTGATTTGGACGTACAGCACGTCACTATTAAACTCTACCGCGGGAGAACACACAGAATATAATGATGAACAGGATAAAACGTTTTCAAGATCGAAACTCTCCCCCGATTTTGTAGGAATTGTCCCTACTTTTGTATAATTGCTCCATGTCTCTACATGAGTATGACGGGACATCTTCAGATCTCTACTGCTGATATACTTTAACTTCATGGCAAAGAATAGTGGCACATTGGCTTTTACTGACGAGCGCTACATTGGCTGGTTATCTTGTTTATTAGAACAGCGAAGTATTGGTAGAACTGGGAAATTCCAAACCATAACATATTGACTATATATTCTTGCTAACTATCGGCAGTGAACTGACAACTGAAACCAACTGGAAAATATAAATGATAATACTGAGGGTAGTAATATTTAGCACATGGTTCTGTGTTATATATGTGAGTATAAACGTATGGTTTTTGACGTAACTCGGTCTGTGAGGAATGTGCTGACGTAACAACTCTAGCGTTATCTGAGAAAGATTACGGCTCTACCTTTAACAAATCAACATTACTTACTGGCCTCTCATAAAGCATTACACCAGCATGTTCAATACGAAGTAAATGAACAGAGATTGTTTTCCATGTCGATCGTACATCTACCTATGACGTCATCGCTAGCTGATCTTATAGTGTCTACCCACCACAAGAAAGCAAGGTAGAGGAGTTTGCAACATAATCACTTTTGCAATCTCCACGGTGTTTATGCTAGCCTTGCTAGTATCACAAGGATGCTAGGTCCGTTTAAAATGCTCAAGTGTTGTGACATAACTCACCCGTACATAATACTGTCACGAGCCATTATTGCGATAGCGCAGCTGGCGCGCACAAAGGTACAGATAGTGCATTACGGAGATGAAAGGCTTGCCGAAACAGATAAAGGTAGGTGACTGCAAAGTTCGTGTATCTTCAGGAGCCGTCTTGTTTGTTACAGAACATTCGATTAATTTCTGTAAATCTGGGTAGAGGTATATAAAGATCAGAAACAGTGACATTGTCGTAATTGGAACTTGCTAATTGTGCGCGTGCAGCTGTATTTTGAAAGTGAATACCTTTCTTTGTGTTCGACGACCTTGTCAATCGTATTTGTGTATGTTACGTAATTCTGCTGCTGCCAAATGTGTACAAAGTGCATTTCTACGGAAATGAAGAACATTTGAATTTCTGAAAATTGGACCTTTATTTTTGCGAACGCACGAAGTCATAATACCTGTGACTACAGTTCCTGCAACAAACATTAGATCTGGCAGCATGGTAGACACATATGCACTTTCAGATACTCATTTCCTAGTAAACAGATCTACTGACAGAGTAGATAAACAGTTCAAACCCCTCGCCCCTTCTTTCCTCTCTTGCTCTCTTGTAGTGGGTAGACAGTAATTCCCCCTAACTCCTCCAGGAAAAGCATCTCCCGCACACGTTTTCACCTGAGAGCAAGTGTTAGTCTTAACGCGGGGAAGCGCCATCATTATCTACATCGATAACAATAACTGCGTAAACACGTATTCAGTGACTTACTAAAAGACAATATACCAGAATTCAGTAAGCAGCTTCAACAATGACTATACATATGTGTTTAAAAGAAAAAAATTGAACAAAATGAAACCAAAAGTATCTTTCCTAATAAATAACCAATTTACATTAAAACCCCAAACATACAGAGTAGAAGTAGACAATATTGTTCGTTTTTAAGTGAAAAGTATTTATATTGAATTCTCTACTCTGTGATGACGCAGAAAAGAGATGATTTTTCATCAATTTCTAGCCTAATGATAATTTAATATCTTTAGTCAGATAGTACACATTTGTATGTGCTAGAAGGAAAGAGAATGGAACAAAACATTTTATCAGCAATAAGTCTCTGTGTGATAAATATAAACGTGGGAAGGTGGTCTTGACAGTGTCTCTTATGCATGTAAAGATGTTATTTGTTTATTACTTCAAGTGTGTCATACTGTGTACGTTACAAGATAAATATGGTATAACGTTTATGTATCGATCTGATAATTATCATTACGTAAGTAGAAATCTTCTTCTAATTCACGGCTTTGCACTTCTTAGAACCGGTTGCATAAAAATCGCTACTTGCAATTCATTTATAATCGAAGACCAAAATTGAACTTAGTTTACGAACCCGCGTGGGCTGTAGAGTGATGATCTTAGATCAGATGAACGTCGTTTAGTACTTATCTGAGATCTCAAAAACAAACGAGCCAACATATTCAAAGATGTTGCAACTTTCGTGTTGTATCGAAAGTATTTCAGAATTATCGGTATTACTGGAAACTGTTTAATTCAGGTTCACAAAGTAGCCAATCTAGACATAACAAAAACTAAATAAATCTTTCGCTTTATGGTTCTTTGTCCTAGAAATAATATTATTTTAAATAAACAGTACAAGAATAAACTCCATATGAGACAGTGTTTGATAAAAGTTAATAATTTGACTTACTTTATCTTTATTATATGCCCAGTGTACATCTTTTTCCTTTTCGTCTGTTTAAAATTTAATTTTAGCCCTAACATAGACTAAAACTTGTCATGTTCCTTGATCTAGTAGACGGAATGGTAGCTTTCTGTTCCTTACCGAGATATAGCAGTCATTTATTTGTCAAGTGTAAACGTCTTTATCAAGTGTGTTTTGAAAGCAAGGAGTAGCTGCTAGACAAGTATTTGTCCTAAATGAAAGTAATATTTTAAATAATAAACTACTTTTATTTATTTGACAATTGCAATATGCAGCGTCCTAATTCTCCTGGGGCGGAATCTATCGGCAATAAGCTAACTACATGACCACAAGCGCTCCTAGTGGCGGAATTAGTGACTGTTGGTTTTATCATAGATGGCATTGGAAATTGTCCCCGTCCGATAACTGTATACTAACTCATGTTACCTTATGTCTTATTGATCATTTTGTGTATTTTTATATTATTTTTAAAGGAGGACAAGAAGGTTTTCAAACGTAGCTTTCCGCTTAAGCCATGCAAATCTTGAGCCCAGAATTACTTAGTACTCAGTTCTGTGTTATATGTGAATCAAATGACGTGTTGCTCTTCGTTTACTATTCTTCCAAAGGTTATTGTTGTATTTACGTTATGTTAATCAAGATAAATTTTCTGGAAAAATCCGAATAGTGACTTACTACTTAAAAGGGATGTACATGAACAATACAAAGAACAAGTCGGAAATGTTTAGCATGAGAGAAATGGAGGTACATAAGAAGAGAAAGAGAATTGTAAATTCTGCTCCAGTTATACAAATGATATTCATAATGATGGGAGCTGAAACTGCTATTCCCGGATAATTATATATAGTTGACATAATATAATTTGTCTTCTAAATGCGTTAAATATTTAGTATAAATGTCATTATATAAGGTTCATGAGAAAATTGAACAATAAAAAGTTGTTTCAATGTATAAGCTAATTTGTGATGAAGCATTTTCTACAAAACCTTCACATGGAAGTGAATGGTACCGAGATTTGACAACGCACTGAGTCTGTATAATTTAGTGAGGTGCAGAATCGAAAGTTTTTAAGAATCGTGTACATTTGTGAGAGTACTTTTTATTAAAGAACTTTCACTTCCAATTGAAGTTCCCCGATGTAATAGCATCTTCACCCCTCAGTCCCCATCCAGTTTGTTATCCATTGAACTGAACCTTTCACAGAAGACTTTTAGAACTGTTTCTATAGGAAGTGGCTAATGACTTGGTTTAGGAGGCGATGTTTAACATATAACAGATACCAAATGTAATCTTTTTTAATGCATTTTGCATAAAATGCAAACAATAATATTTATGACACAAATATATAGATCTCGTAAAATTAGACCATTTGTTACAGCTATATTTGTTGTGGATGGTAGTTTACATATATATTTTAGTTATATCATGTAACCTGTACACACAAAGTTTGCAGTAATAACTTACACACACGAACTAGGCAAGTAGCGAAACCAGCAAAACATTTGCACACATAACAACTGCCGTTTCCGTTCCACTTTGTTTGTGAGTGTTCATATTTCATTAAAATATATTGTAATTCTCCAAATAGTTCCTTTCTTTCTAATATCTTGTTATTTTCATTTACTCCTTTCTCAAATATCACGTGTAGTTTTACACATTTGTCCAGTTAATTGAAATACAGCCAATTTATAGTTGGGTAGAGAGCGCTAGATGTGTTATTAAATATGTAATGTAAATACTCACAAGCATTAGTTGTATACTGGAAGTCTTGGAATCAATATCAAAACAGAAGGTAATAGATTTTAGATTAGATTATATTATTTATTGTGCATATCCCAAAATTTTATAATTAATAACTTTAGGCTATATTTATTTGTCTCTACATTGTTGCTACTGTGGATTACATGACACCCTGGTCTTCTGCTCTGTCAGGTAGTTCTTAACTTCTATGCCTCCTTGTTCCTAAATTAGTCTCATTCTTCCCCCTCGTCTTCCTTTCTTATATTCCTTATATTTCTTGCCCATTTTTCTTTTACTTTCTGCAAGAACTCCCGAATACTTCTTACCTTCTTTTCCTCCCTGTCCGTTAACATCTTTATAGTTATATCCTCTTCTCTACTTTCTTCCATTTTTCCTCCCAAACCTTTTTTCTTCACATTGCGACCTCCTCGCATTCTGCTACATAGTGTTCTATGCTTTCTCTTCCCCTACATAATTCACAAATTCCCTTTACCCTACATCTTAGCCCTCTGATCAATTACGTAATACGTAATATCAAATATTATCAAAGTTCTCATCTTGTGACTTAATGGCCAAAATCTCAAATAAAACAGTCAACTTTGCGCTAATACAATCACTTACCAGTATCTTTAAAGCAATTTTGTCACATTTCCTTATCAACCAATTCTTACCAGGATTGACTTAGAGGCAATTTGCATAAAACAACATTGGTCTCAGCCCATACAATCTTCACTGCAGCACATTCAATATCGACAATTAGAAAAACTGTATTCAGTTGCAAGTTCATGCTGACACATCAGTCAGAAATATATTTTAATACTTAAACCCAAGTCTCTAAGTCTTCCCAGATAACAGAGAGCATTAAAGTCTTATCTAATGTTCATTTTGCTCTTCAGCGATGGTAAAAATTGTTTGAACTGCTTATTACAAATATTAATATGCCTTCTTAATGTTCTTAAAGAGACGTGGACCATCTAACCACTGTGCCTCATTGTTGAACAGAACAACTTTCATTTCCCATTTGTTTATGTATTAAGTTGTTGAATACATCTTGCAACTTACATAAAGCTTAGAGTTATCCGACATTCATTTTTCACCATAAGGAAAAACCCATTTAAGTAACTCAGCCTGATCGGGATGCAAACTAGGGCCCTCTTCAACTTGAGGTAGACCACACCACAGAGACAGGCAACATTGATTGCCTGTCATTAATTGTTATTTATGGCTTTTCATTGATTTTTCACTTTATGGTGTATATTCATTTTATTGTCATTTTGTTTTGATTTTTAAGTACTTAGATAAGTTTATCTCTAGGTATATCCATAATTTAGTTTTTAAAAGGGTACTCATGACCCAGCAGTTGAACTCCTTTATACATAAATCATCATCATTCACTGGCTTACGCTACCCATTCAACATACGTTTCCTAAACTGCTCAGTCTTCCATTTAGTTCACGTCACTCGAGATGATTGTTATTTAATAAATTGTTATATTATATATGTCTTTGTAGATACAGTGGATATGAATACAATAGGTTTAACTACAGGGAAGTGCTTTAAGAGCTGGAGACCAAGTGATAAATAAAAATTCTATTCTCCTTTCAAGTTCAGAAGCATCAAACACAAGAAGAAAACTAATAAGACCCTACTGTAGCAAACATAGTTATTGAAAAGCTAAAACAAATAAGCAGAAATGTCTTCGGAAATAGCTGCTCATACCAAACAAATGTTTGCATACATTATGCGTTTTATCTACATTTATATTGTAATGCTTTGTTTAGCTATTGCTGATTACCAGTTATGCAAACGTCATTCAGGATAAATGGAATTTCAAAAACAATTACTAGGAAATTTAAGACACATTGAAGTTTTCGTGAGCATTTCAAAAGAACATTGAGTTACTTTTCAAAATATTAAAAATTCGAAAAACGCTCTTTGTAAAAGTTAGTCTGAAATTCTACCCGCTAAGTCGTTCCTGGGTATCTCAGGAAGTGTATTAGGTTTACTTTCAGCTTCTTACGAGGTTGTTCCACTAAGGCTTTCAAAAAACTATTTTATACCAAATTCCCTTTTGCACTGTGCGCTCCTCGGTGTTTAGTCTTAACCTGGTTGCCACCGCGGTGTTTACTCTCTCTGGTCCGGCACGTTCAGTTTTCTGAGCGTACCCCTTTTCCGGGTCACGCTGGCGCCCGTGGATTGGCTGCTCGGTGGTGGCTGGGTGTGAGAGTGGGACACGGGTGTTGCGGCTGGTTTTGGTTATGCGTGAGCTAGAGGAGAGAGGTGACCTTGCTGGAGCCTGGTGTACCGAGTTTTTTGGTTCTTTGTGAACCTGGGTAAGTTGCGAGTGCCTTCTGTGCTTTCCTTGTTGGACTTACAGTAGTACAATTTTCAATCATTTTAGTTACGCTTTCCTTATTGTGGGTTTTCCTCCGCTTATAGTATACATTAGGTTGTCTTAGCTTTCATACTTTCTTCTGTTCTGGTGCCACACGTGTTTGTGCATACATTTAACTGTATTTTGAATATGGAATTCTCTGGTTTTGCTGTGCACGTTTCAGTTAATAAGGGGGAAAGGTAATTCAGAGAAATTTGACTTCAAAGTGTATATACAGTGATATAATTGTGATACAGTTAGGTTATATAAAATTGTTATATTATATCCTTTTATATTCCAACTTTTATAGAATTTATATGAAATGTGGATAATATCACGTTTCGTTACTTTTGTTTTGCGAGTATTGGCTTCGTGAAATTGCTACATTTGCATCTTATTATCATTTTATTAACGGCCTTTGCCATCTTATGTCTGCAAGATGCACATTCACTACAAGGTCTGTCCCATTTGATTTGTCATAGCAGCGGTCTAGTTTTGTTGTTTATTTATTTATGAATTCTGACTGTTACGTTAATTAATTCTGTAAATTTATTTCTATTAATCACTACAGGAGCAGATGTATATAGTGGATTTATCTTGTAGTGTTCAAGAACAAATGTCTCATTGGTTTGTATCTTACATTTCTAAGCTTTTATTTCCTTCTGGATTTTACTTTTTAGCTGTAGCAGCCAAAAGGAAAAAAAAAAAAAAAAAAACTGAAGTTTATTGCATATGCTATGTGCATGATGTTGGCTAAGTTCAATAAACACTTGTTGCATCAGTAAACTGGTTGTTCTAGCAACTAAACCCGTTTTCCTGTGTTCCTTCTTACAGTGAGAGGATCCTTATGTTTACTTCCTTACGTCACTTGAGATTGTTTCGCTGCTTGTCAGTCGTACAGGGTAGCTACGGGCTCACCTTTCAGAGAGAAGCATTTTTATCCTTCTATTTCCTTCCGATGCTCTATAGATTTTGAGTAGTATACAATATTAATTATAATTAATCGTTTTAACGTGTAAATGACTACTTTAAAGTAATAAGTCGCTATTCCTTTACTCTCTTGTTCACATATGAACCTGCCTTTAGAACTCCGCTATTACTTCAATTTACAGTGTCGTTGTTGCAACTACAAGGAAATGTGCAAACAATTAATGTAATTGTGGAAACGTTGAGTCAGACTGAAAAATTCAATGCCATAGCCGGGATTTGAACCACGGATCTTCTGGTTTCCGTCCAGCCGCACTACCATTGTGCTACTATGGCCAACGTGCCGATATGACATTAAATTCTCCAACTGACTCGTATTTTCCCGGTAAACCACTTAGGAGTTCTCATAAACACATGAGACAACTACCTTAATGGCGACTTACTACATGTAAGTACTTTAAGGCCCGGGCTTTATAGTTAACCACTATTAGGTTAATTAATGGAAATTAATTATTCTTTCACACTGGCCGTGTGTAGGCTAAATTGTGGAAACGTTGAGTCAGACTGAAAAATTCAATGCCATAGCCGGGATTTGAACCACGGATCTTCTGGTTTCCGTCCAGCCGCACTACCATTGTGCTACTATGGCCAACGTGCCGATATGACATTAAATTCTCCAACTGACTCGTATTTTCCCGGTAAACCACTTAGGAGTTCTCATAAACACATGAGACAACTACCTTAATGGCGACTTACTACATGTAAGTACTTTAAGGCCCGTGCTTTATAGTTAACCACTATTAGGTTAATTAATGGAAATTAATTATTCTTTCACACTGGCCGTGTGTAGGCTAAATTGTGGAAACGTTGAGTCAGACTGAAAAATTCAATGCCATAGCCGGGATTTGAACCACGGATCTTCTGGTTTCCGTCCAGCCGCACTACCATTGTGCTACTATGGCCAACGTGCCGATATGACATTAAATTCTCCAACTGACTCGTATTTTCCCGGTAAACCACTTAGGAGTTCTCATAAACACATGAGACAACTACCTTAATGGCGACTTACTACATGTAAGTACTTTAAGGCCCGGGCTTTATAGTTAACCACTATTAGGTTAATTAATGGAAATTAATTATTCTTTCACACTGGCCGTGTGTAGGCTAAATTGTGGAAACGTTGAGTCAGACTGAAAAATTCAATGCCATAGCCGGGATTTGAACCACGGATCTTCTGGTTTCCGTCCAGCCGCACTACCATTGTGCTACTATGGCCAACGTGCCGATATGACATTAAATTCTCCAACTGACTCGTATTTTCCCGGTAAACCACTTAGGAGTTCTCATAAACACATGAGACAACTACCTTAATGGCGACTTACTACATGCAAGTACTTTAAGGCCCGGGCTTTATAGTTAACCACTATTAGGTTAATTAATGGAAATTAATTATTCTTTCACACTGGCCGTGTGTAGGCTAAATTGTGGAAACGTTGAGTCACACTGAAAAATTCAATGCCATAGCCGGGATTTGAACCACGGATCTTCTGGTTTCCGTCCAGCCGCACTACCATTGTGCTACTATGGCCAACGTGCCGATATGACATTAAATTCTCCAACTGACTCGTATTTTCCCGGTAAACCACTTAGGAGTTCTCATAAACACATGAGACAACTACCTTAATGGCGACTTACTACATGTAAGTACTTTAAGGCCCGGGCTTTATAGTTAACCACTATTAGGTTAATTAATGGAAATTAATTATTCTTTCACACTGGCCGTGTGTAGGCTAAATTGTGGAAACGTTGAGTCAGACTGAAAAATTCAATGCCATAGCCGGGATTTGAACCACGGATCTTCTGGTTTCCGTCCAGCCGCACTACCATTGTGCTACTATGGCCAACGTGCCGATATGACATTAAATTCTCCAACTGACTCGTATTTTCCCGGTAAACCACTTAGGAGTTCTCATAAACACATGAGACAACTACCTTAATGGCGACTTACTACATGTAAGTACTTTAAGGCCCGTGCTTTATAGTTAACCACTATTAGGTTAATTAATGGAAATTAATTATTCTTTCACACTGGCCGTGTGTAGGCTAAATTGTGGAAACGTTGAGTCAGACTGAAAAATTCAATGCCATAGCCGGGATTTGAACCACGGATCTTCTGGTTTCCGTCCAGCCGCACTACCATTGTGCTACTATGGCCAACGTGCCGATATGACATTAAATTCTCCAACTGACTCGTATTTTCCCGGTAAACCACTTAGGAGTTCTCATAAACACATGAGACAACTACCTTAATGGCGACTTACTACATGTAAGTACTTTAAGGCCCGGGCTTTATAGTTAACCACTATTAGGTTAATTAATGGAAATTAATTATTCTTTCACACTGGCCGTGTGTAGGCTAAATTGTGGAAACGTTGAGTCAGACTGAAAAATTCAATGCCATAGCCGGGATTTGAACCACGGATCTTCTGGTTTCCGTCCAGCCGCACTACCATTGTGCTACTATGGCCAACGTGCCGATATGACATTAAATTCTCCAACTGACTCGTATTTTCCCGGTAAACCACTTAGGAGTTCTCATAAACACATGAGACAACTACCTTAATGGCGACTTACTACATGTAAGTACTTTAAGGCCCGGGCTTTATAGTTAACCACTATTAGGTTAATTAATGGAAATTAATTATTCTTTCACACTGGCCGTGTGTAGGCTAAATTGTGGAAACGTTGAGTCAGACTGAAAAATTCAATGCCATAGCCGGGATTTGAACCACGGATCTTCTGGTTTCCGTCCAGCCGCACTACCATTGTGCTACTATGGCCAACGTGCCGATATGACATTAAATTCTCCAACTGACTCGTATTTTCCCGGTAAACCACTTAGGAGTTCTCATAAACACATGAGACAACTACCTTAATGGCGACTTACTACATGTAAGTACTTTAAGGCCCGTGCTTTATAGTTAACCACTATTAGGTTAATTAATGGAAATTAATTATTCTTTCACACTGGCCGTGTGTAGGCTAAATTGTGGAAACGTTGAGTCAGACTGAAAAATTCAATGCCATAGCCGGGATTTGAACCACGGATCTTCTGGTTTCCGTCCAGCCGCACTACCATTGTGCTACTATGGCCAACGTGCCGATATGACATTAAATTCTCCAACTGACTCGTATTTTCCCGGTAAACCACTTAGGAGTTCTCATAAACACATGAGACAACTACCTTAATGGCGACTTACTACATGTAAGTACTTTAAGGCCCGGGCTTTATAGTTAACCACTATTAGGTTAATTAATGGAAATTAATTATTCTTTCACACTGGCCGTGTGTAGGCTAAATTGTGGAAACGTTGAGTCAGACTGAAAAATTCAATGCCATAGCCGGGATTTGAACCACGGATCTTCTGGTTTCCGTCCAGCCGCACTACCATTGTGCTACTATGGCCAACGTGCCGATATGACATTAAATTCTCCAACTGACTCGTATTTTCCCGGTAAACCACTTAGGAGTTCTCATAAACACATGAGACAACTACCTTAATGGCGACTTACTACATGCAAGTACTTTAAGGCCCGGGCTTTATAGTTAACCACTATTAGGTTAATTAATGGAAATTAATTATTCTTTCACACTGGCCGTGTGTAGGCTAAATTGTGGAAACGTTGAGTCAGACTGAAAAATTCAATGCCATAGCCGGGATTTGAACCACGGATCTTCTGGTTTCCGTCCAGCCGCACTACCATTGTGCTACTATGGCCAACGTGCCGATATGACATTAAATTCTCCAACTGACTCGTATTTTCCCGGTAAACCACTTAGGAGTTCTCATAAACACATGAGACAACTACCTTAATGGCGACTTACTACATGTAAGTACTTTAAGGCCCGGGCTTTATAGTTAACCACTATTAGGTTAATTAATGGAAATTTCCATTAATTAACCTAATAGTGGTTAACTATAAAGCCCGGGCCTTAAAGTACTTACATGTAGTAAGTCGCCATTAAGGTAGTTGTCTCATGTGTTTATGAGAACTCCTAAGTGGTTTACCGGGAAAATACGAGTCAGTTGGAGAATTTAATGTCATATCGGCACGTTGGCCATAGTAGCACAATGGTAGTGCGGCTGGACGGAAACCAGAAGATCCGTGGTTCAAATCCCGGCTATGGCATTGAATTTTTCAGTCTGACTCAACGTTTCCACAATTTAGCCTACACACGGCCAGTGTGAAAGAATAATTAATTTCCATTAATTAACCTAATAGTGGTTAACTATAAAGCCCGGGCCTTAAAGTACTTACATGTAGTAAGTCGCCATTAAGGTAGTTGTCTCATGTGTTTATGAGAACTCCTAAGTGGTTTACCGGGAAAATACGAGTCAGTTGGAGAATTTAATGTCATATCGGCACGTTGGCCATAGTAGCACAATGGTAGTGCGGCTGGACGGAAACCAGAAGATCCGTGGTTCAAATCCCGGCTATGGCATTGAATTTTTCAGTCTGACTCAACGTTTCCACAATTTAGCCTACACACGGCCAGTGTGAAAGAATAATTAATTTCCATTAATTAACCTAATAGTGGTTAACTATAAAGCCCGGGCCTTAAAGTACTTACATGTAGTAAGTCGCCATTAAGGTAGTTGTCTCATGTGTTTATGAGAACTCCTAAGTGGTTTACCGGGAAAATACGAGTCAGTTGGAGAATTTAATGTCATATCGGCACGTTGGCCATAGTAGCACAATGGTAGTGCGGCTGGACGGAAACCAGAAGATCCGTGGTTCAAATCCCGGCTATGGCATTGAATTTTTCAGTCTGACTCAACGTTTCCACAATTTAGCCTACACACGGCCAGTGTGAAAGAATAATTAATTTCCATTAATTAACCTAATAGTGGTTAACTATAAAGCCCGGGCCTTAAAGTACTTACATGTAGTAAGTCGCCATTAAGGTAGTTGTCTCATGTGTTTATGAGAACTCCTAAGTGGTTTACCGGGAAAATACGAGTCAGTTGGAGAATTTAATGTCATATCGGCACGTTGGCCATAGTAGCACAATGGTAGTGCGGCTGGACGGAAATCAGAAGATCCGTGGTTCAAATCCCGGCTATGGCATTGAATTTTTCAGTCTGACTCAACGTTTCCACAATTTAGCCTACACACGGCCAGTGTGAAAGAATAATTAATTTCCATTAATTAATGTAATTATCTCGATAAATAACGATAAGTTCATGTAACAATAGTAACCGCACAATAGAGAAAGTCATGCCAGAACAACAAATTACTTAAACACTATACGTGTTTGATTTACATATAGCTTGGTACTGTGCACTAAGTAAGGCTGTCCTCATGATTTACATGTTTTAAGAGGAAAGGTACATCTGAATACGTTTTTGTCCTCTTAGTTTAAGTCTACTATAACAAATATACAGAATGATCCGTTTTTAAGACATGAAGTAGCATGAGTTAGTGTCTAGTCACCGGAAGGGGACAATACCTAAATTAGTTCATACTAAATGCAGCAAATTGACTGTAATCCTGTTTGTATTTATAGCTGCTGCTTTCGCCACTAGGAGCGCATGAGTACAGTTAGTTAACCCAGAGATGATAGATTGCGCTATCGAAGAATCAGGAAATTGCGGATTACAATTGACCAAAAATGTTCAAGCGTTTTGTAATTTATAATATTAGTTCCATTTATAGTTAACAAATGTTCATTAGCTTTTCTTTCCTTTCAAAAACATTTAGTAAACATGTTTATATCTGAAAAAGAGAACTGTTCTCCGTCGATTAGGAACAGGAGGTTAGCGTGCTATCTACTAACTGACGGAGCATAAGGTTTTATTTCATATTAGCCTTCGAATGAGACAATACTTTTAATATTATTAAAACTTTGGTAAACGGATAGTATTACAATGGATTTCAGTAGATGTAGGATGATAAGCTGATATAGTTGCAAGCCATTGCTAAATACTGATGAAATGTGGAGTATAATTCTGGAAGACACGAAATACATTCCTGATTACCAACAAAGAGAATCAGTGGCAATATTTCCGCTAACTACTGGTTAACCACTCACTTTCATAAGATATAAAATACGCCCACTGTGTACCTTCTCCGAGTTTCCAAATTCAATGATGTTGGCAGAATCAGAACCGTAGGTTTAATCATGGGTGCCTTCAGAAATAATTATCCATTTCCGATGAGCGTATACCAACTCATGTTACTTCATGTCTTATAAATGGCTCATTCTATATATTTGTTATATTAGTTTTAACGTAGGGGAACAGAAACGTGTTCAAATGTACCTTTCCCCTTAGACCACGTAAATCTTGATGCTAGTATTACTTAGTACAAAGTTCTCTGCTCTATTGTGTATATTCCAAAATATTACAATTTACAACTTCTAGTTGCATTTATTTGACTTTACCTTGTTGCCACCTTGGCTTACATGACACCATGGTCTTCTGCTCTGCCAGGGAGTTCTTAACCTCCATGCCTCCTTGATTACTTAATTAGCCCCTTTCTTCCCACTAATTTCCCTTTTTGTATTGTTTACCCTTCTGGTCCATTTTTCTTTTACTTTTTGCAGGAACTCGCCAATACTTCTTATCTTGTTTTCCTCCTTTCCGGTTAATATTTTTATAGCTACTATCCTCTTCTCTACCAATCCCATTTTTCCTCCCAAACCTATTTTCTCCACATTGCAACCTCCTCGCATTCTGTTACATAGTGTTCTATGCTTTCTTTTCCCCCACACAATTCACAAATTCACTTTCCCCTACCTCTTATTCTTCTTAGAAATGTTGTTCCTGTTTTCATCCAAGCTAACCCTTCTCTCTCTTGCCTATTGCAGTAAAATACATATGATTCTCGTCCTCAATTTCGTTTTATTTGTTTGCAAAATTGTAATATTTCATTTTTTCTAAGCTTTCCCAAATTTGCTGTCTTTCTATATCTTCTATTATGCATTTTACCAGTTTACCCCCATAATTTGTATTCCTTTCCTCTAATCTCCATATACCTCCCATTCCTATTCTTTTCATAATTCCTCCTATCTCTGCCAACCAACTATTGGAGTTCTCTAATCTTTTTTGTTGTCTCATGCATCATTTGATAATTTCCTCTTCTTTGGCCAAACACATATACCAGAATTTTATTATTCTTTCCATTATTATTCCATTTCTTCTTGTCCTTCCTAATTCTACTAAAGCTACTTCCCTAGGTGCTGATCTAGGTAAGCCTAGTAGCTCTTTACAAATCTTTCTGTACTTTTGGTCCACCGTTTTGTATACTTCTGCCCCCCCACCCAGATCTTCACTGCACACAATACTTTGGGAGCAACTAGTTCTGTGTTATATGTGAATCACCTGATGCGTTGCTCTTCTATTACTATTCTTCCAAAGGCTATTGTTGTATTTACCGGAAGTAAATCAAGGTAAATTTTCTTCAGATTGTATAAATGCTGCTGTAATTGCAAGACAGATGTTAAATAAAACGATAATCATGTTTTAAAAATGATATCGCTGTGGGACGGCCGGCCCGCATCTGAACAAGTGAAAAAACGAATAGCGACTTGCTACTTAAAAGGGATAACTGTTTAAACGTATACAAAGTACTACTATGAAATGTTTAACACGAGATAAGGAGGTACATAAGGAGAGAAAGAGAATTTCTAAATATGCTTTAATAAGAATGAAAGGTTTTCGTTTAACAAGATTCTGCCAACTTCCTGCTCCGGTTATACAAATTGCATTCATAGTGATGAGAGTTTAACTTGCTATTCCCGGATAATTATATATATATTTGTCTTCCAAATGCGTTAAACGTTTTGTATAAATGTCATTATATAAGATTGTCAAGATAAATAAATATTAAAAAATCATTTCAGTGTGCAAGTTAATTAGTCATGAAAAATTTTCCAAAAACCTTCACATCGAAATTAATAGTAACAAGGTTTGAACCTGGTTTCACAACGTCAAAGTCTAGCACGTATCACTTCACTGCGGTGAGTGTACTATATGCCCTCAAGCAGTCTGTTGCGATTGCATTGTTACGTAACTGGTAAATCTAAGACAAACATAATATTATCGTAAACAAAATGAGAAATATTTCCTGCATCACTAAACACACGTTCACAGGAACCGATGTAGCTGTTACATAAAGTAATTTCTTCTCTATGGATGAAAGAATTGGCAACTGAATAGAACGTGTCTTCCACCACTGAAGAGGATTTGCAAAGTCGTCATCCAGTTCACCCAAAGACTTGTAGACTCCTTGTGGACTTTGATTCACTACTAAGTCCAGAAATCCCCTGTTAAGCTAACATATTCCGCATACTTTAATGTGTCCAATAGTTAGATATTTCAATATCGTATAACTTGTCAATTCGTCTACGTGCAACATCTTTTGATGGAAGATTATATCAACTGTTTCCACCGGCTTCTCTTAAAACTTCTTTTAATCTTGTGTTAAAAAGTTAAAATAAGGAAATGATTTAAAACACGTAAGTGCATTCATATGTTTTGAATTAGGTGCTGCTCTTCGTTTTGTGCTGAGTGGAATTAAAATTATGGCATACAAAAATTATGAGGGAAACTGTGTGTAGATTTTGCCTTTAAGCTAAAGGAATCTGGTAAAGTGTCTGACAGAATGAAAAGTATTTTGTAAAGTTTGTGGGAAATTATTTAGTTATAGTGGTAGTTGTAGTTTGAATTATCATTTCATACACATCCATCCATTTCAAAGTGCTAACGAATCATCTCCAACTGTTCCTCAGGCGTCACAGTCCAATCTAAATAATTTCATAGCCAAACCTATTTCTTCCATCAAGGAAGCTGAATTAATAATTAAAATCGTAAAATGGATCGTAAAGGGTAGCCGACCTATCAATATTGTTTCGGATGAAGGAATAAAATAAATATTGCCACCAAACGAACACTATCAATGCGAATAATTTTCTTGTTGGTTTAGCCAAAGTCCTTCAGCATCACCTTCTAATATTTCTGCATTTTCTCTGCTGGTTGTAAAAACAGAACAATATTTCGAAACCAACACTTGTCTACCTGATCTTAAAATAATTTAGAATAATTTAAATTAACTGTGCTCTCCAGTTCCCAAAGCATTTACAAGTAAATATTATATATAAAACCATTTATGCAACTGTTTATATTTACATCTAATAAATAAGAAAACAAGCTTTCTTAAGTACAGTTTATTAGAGAAAGTAAATGAAGGTATCACATCACGTATGTCCTCAGTACTATAATTAAATATTTCACCCGAATATGTACAAGTGTACCGAACTGAATCAACAGTTTGGTTACAGCAGAGAAAGACAGGTTCGAGAGTTGTGACGTATTTCAGCCGGGAGCGAGGCCTGCAGTGCGTGTGACGTCAGGCAAGAGCCGGGTAGGACCAAGTTGCCTATATAAATGACTCTATGAGTACAGTATCTGGGAGTTCAGTCAGGTGTAGCACACTCGATGACAATAATGTGGCTGCCACGTACCTAATGGAACTGTTAAATTTACAATGTGACGATTTATTGAAGGACAAATGTACACAAAAGAACGACTTATTATTTATGTGAAGAGGAACTACTCCCATTAGTCCTGAACCCGTAGGACCAAGGATCCGGGCCTGCTTCTACCCGGGAGCGATGTATATTCCGGAGCTCTTTCCATAGGGGAATACCTGATTTCTTAAAAAGCCCCCACCCCCGCTGAGTACAACGTCAAGACGTGATGGAAGAGGATACGCCACTTACGCGCGTCAACCCAGCAGGGAAGACTACCAAAAACCTCGGTGTGGCCGCCTGGTGATCTAGTACACCTTCTACTAATTCTGCAGGCTAGTACCCGGGACATTTTAGGCAACACTGTACCCCCTCCGGGCGGCGTTAGCCTTGCCGGAGGTACCCAATTCCCCGTGGGTGTCGGGAACACACTGCCCCCTCGAGTCCAAACCAATCCGAACAACTTCCCGACGGGAGGGGCTCGGCAGTTCGGCCCGAGGTTCCTCTGGTAACGTCAGAGGTACCACGAGTGCTAAGGTTCCGCAGCGCCCGCACCTGGGTAGCTGAAGCGGACCGATCCCCTCCCTTACGGGAACAAAAAAGACTTGGCAGATTTTTCAATAATGTCCCCCAAACCAGATTCCCGAGGTGATATTCACTTGCCGCACGGGCATTGTGTATGCTTGGCTCGACATATGTTTGCAAACAATTTTTTTTTTCTGTGATGAAATTAGCTAAGTCCAAATCCCAAAATACCTTGTCGTATCACAATCTAACATGCAGCCTTCGATTACAAATTTCCCAGACATTACGTCCTGACTTTGATAGAGTAGTTGAATAAAACCGAAACAAAGGGTGTCGGAAAATGTCCACATAATTTTCTTCTGAATGGGTCTCCTCTAATTTGGAGAGAAAATTACTTCATGTTTTATTTTACTTACTTTATAACATGCCTGACCTTCAGATAAACTACGAGTTGAAATTTTATGTATTGTCTCATATTACGTAGCGACAATGTAATTGTTTATAAACTGTGACGAATTGTGTAATTAAAGCTGTCAGCATTAATATTACAACCAAGTAAGTATGTAAGTTGTACATATTATTAACACCCAATACGTTGCATGTCTTTGCTACCCGCGCACATTAAAATATCCCTTCACCTTCGACAGCAGTAATCAGCGCGGTGGCGTCACACACTAACCTGTCTTTCGTTCGTAAGCATATTTAGAGGTGAGAGCTGGCAAAGCTGACGTCACAGCACTACTACCTATCTTTCCATGGGTTAGAGTATTACTACGCTCAGAAACTGATTGGTTCATGTACACTGAGGTACACCAAACCTTTTAACTAATCTACAATACATGTTATTGTCAATAACAAATGTAATCACTTCATGGATTTTATCTACCATTAATAGGTTTCAAACTTAAGTTATATAAGCAGGCAAGAATTTAACAATGCAAGGTATGAGTGTGTAGGGCCAGATTGAAAAATTCAATGTCATAGCCGGGATTTGAGCCACGGATCTCCCACTCTCCGTGTTGTTGCTCTAACCCAATGAGCTACTATGGCCAACATTCCGACATGACATTTAATCCTCCAACTGACACATATGTTTCCCGCTAGACCACTAGATGCTCTCATATGCTATGATACACGCACCTTTTGTGGCGACTTACTATGTTGTAAGTACTTAAGTCGCCCCAGGCTTCATAGTTAAACCACTATGTTACTCAGGTAAATTGATGGAAATAATCATTCCCACACTAGCTTTGTGTAGGCTAAGGGGGAGATCCGTGGTTCAAATCCCTGCTATAGCATTAAACATTTCAGTCTGGCTCTACTCATTCAAACCTTAGCCATCTATCGGCTTGTGTGGAATTAATGATTATTTCCAATGCAAGGAATGTTTAAATGCCGATCTTGGACTTCAGTGCAAAACTGACGGCTCGTAGTAATGATTGACATATTCGAACATCATCTCTTACATCACCGGAATAATACAAATTCCTTAGAACTACATTAACCGGCGTATTCATAAGGACAGGTGCTCTGTCTTCGACCGCTATTGTTGCGAGGAAGCGCGGCCGACGCACTCAGACAGATTGTGCAGCTCGGAGATAAAAGGTTTGCCAAATCAGATAAATTTAGATAACTAGAACATTCTAGTTCCGCCTTGTTCATTCTAGAGATATGAGTAGAGGTATATATATATAAGAAATCTGTACACGCCAGGAGACAGAGTGTAATCGGAACTGATTCGTGTGCCTCCAGCTGCATTTTGAAAGTGAACGCTTTTGTATATGGTCAGCGACCTTGGAACATTGTATTTGTGTATGTTACGTAATTGTGCTGCTGTAATGGTTGACCAAAGTGTATTTCTACGGAAATAAAGAATATTCTGAATTCCTGCAACTGTGACTTTTAATGTTACGAACCCAAAAAGCCACAGTATGTATCTAAATATCAAAGTATCTATCTGTCAATATATTTTGAACAGGAAGACGAGAGTTTGCTTCTTATCAATGAACAGCTTGTTCCCTTCAACCAAAACCTACAACCCCATGTCAGTAGATATGCTTGCATGTAAAAAAACTCCTATGGGTCAAATTCCGGCATATCGGCGGCGTTGGTAGGAACCTGGGAACTGACAAAATCGTTAATAATAGTATATTGCGATACTAAGTGATGAGCACTGTATACGGAACGAAGAAAGGTTTGTAAAACAAGGAGCTTGCCTCGAGTTTTTTTCTCCTTCAATTTCCGAGATTACGTTATGTGCTTACCGCATGTGTATTGGATCCTATTTTTTGGCGTATTTATATCAATCTGAATTTTAGTAGTTAAGATATTAACTAAGATATTAATAAATATAATTGAAGATAAACGTTAGATTTTAAAACATGCATCGCATACATGTACTGCTTTGGAGAAATTACTTAGCGCACTAGTACGAGAATGTCAAATTACGATACATAGCAACAATAACGCTAAGTATGGAATATTAGTTGTATAGTGCAAAAATTATTTGAAAGAACGCACACATTTGAGGACTCTACGATGCTTTGAATGTGTAAAAAACTTATTTTTGTTTTTGAAGCAGGCTAATAAAGGTTAAATATGCATGTTTTTGTTGAAATGTAATAACCTCGAATGTTTGTTTATTTCATGTGTTGAGAGGGCAAAGAGGGGAGTATGAGTAACTTAGTTCTAGGGCACATTGCAGAAGCAGATGACCTATACGTATCTTCTTTTAAAAATTAGACTGTAGCACTAATTTGGGACCCAGAATCAGCTAAACTTTACTGTAATACTGATATGATATCGCTATTGTCACCCCCGATTGCAAATAGACGGTTATTGTCAGTTTCCCAGAGAATATTTGATCCTCGGTTACTTATGCCCTACAACCTTAATTCCCAAGCATTTACTGCAAAAATTCTGGTAGGAGATGTATCGTTGGGATGAGAGTTGCCAGATCATATCACGGAAGAGTTGGGTTATGGACAAAGCAAATACATTGGCTGAAACGGTGTGGTATTCCGAGAACACGCTCATCAGACATCTCATGGGCAATTTATATACTCTTTGAACGCATTAAATAATGCTAAATAATGAGTCGTATACCACGACAGCAGCCAATGAGTGGAGATTAAATCACGTCAGCGTTAAGAAATACGACGTAAGCTGATTTCAAAACAAGGAATGAGTATATAAGTAGAAAAGCATGACAAAACTTCCAGTAAATGGAATAATACAGTCTTAAATGCCAAAAAACCATAAAACAAGTGTGCAATTGACATTAAGCTTGAGAGTCTGAAAGTTTTCAACAAAACATAAGTTTTTCCTTAAGACAGCATTGGAAAATCAATCCTCAAGTGAAACAAAAATTGTCATACTCCGTGAACTACTAGACATCTTCGTAGCCTTCTGTTTCATAAGGATGGAGAACAGTGACTTACTTTTCAGGTGTAAACGTCTTTATCAAGGATCTTTTGCAAATAAGCAAAAGGCGCTAAAGATTTATTCGTCATATATGAAAGCAATGCTCTAAAATGTCTGTTTGCAATTTCGTTTTTGACAGTTCCAATTCCCAGCGTCCTGATTCTCCCATCGCGCGATCTGTCGGTCGACGAGTTAACTATGTGACCACATGCTCTCCCAGTGGCGGAATCATTGATTGTTTCATCATGGGTGCCTTTTTAAGACAAAAGCGTGTTCTAATGTACCTTTCCCGATAAACCATGCAAATGTTGAGGCCAGCATTACTTAGTTCAGAGTTGTGTGTTACATGTTCACCGCTACACGCGATTTTACCTCCATTACACGCGCGCTGACCGAGAGTCCGCATTAGCTTCTACGGAACTTTGATTTACCATTATAATATTATGGTTTCGAAATATAAAATATCTACATCTGAACAGTATACAAATGGAGGGAATCTGCAAACATTATATATTTAGGCATCATTGCTGAAAATAAATAATTTTAAGTCATAATTTACCATTAATTCACTAAGAAAATTTATTATAGTCACTGATATTAACGTTCTTACTATTTTACTTACTTTAAGGATTACACACGAAAACAATTTGTGTAAAAATTGTCCAGAAAGTTTATTTTTATACAAATAATTCTCACTGTCAATTTCAAGCAAATCATTCACGGCGGTTGTTACTCTCACTGTATAGATATACGGAACATTTGCCAAGCATGCAAATTTTCTGTACAGTCTACAAAAAAAGCTTGTTTTTCTGTTTGTATTGCTGTCAGAGAAGCTGCATCTTCCTCGGATAGTTGTGGAGCTGTGTAAGTAAATTCAAGTTTCGGTAAACCCAATATTTCCCTGATGATGTTCTTGATGCTTGTAGGAGTATTTAGCTAAATGACCTTCATTTACGATAAATAATTCTACTTCACAGCTTTGGATTTTTCAATCCGTTCCGGTTCCAATTTGGTCTGTCCATCTTTTCTTCGACCCTCTCTGGTTGCATCTACCTTTGCGTTTGTGGCTATTTTAGGTATTTTGATATTATTCATTAACATACTTTCCCACTGATTTCTCTCGTTAACTATAAAATGATTTATTCATTTCATTTGTAATACTTTTCCTAATGTCTTGACACTACATTTTATCATACTTAGTGCACCCACACATATATTACGTCTGCAATGTCTGTATTAAATAAATGACACCAAAGTATATGTCTATAATAAGTGGAAAGGTATGAGAAAACTTGTAGAACAACACGGCTCTTGACTGACAGCAAATCACAAAACTCCTTTGTTATGGATGCAAGATTGAAATGATTCAGAATTTTCAACAGAGCAATATATTTTCCTTGAAACAAAAGCTCAAAAAATTGTAACCTCTAACATGGAGTAACACATGACATGCGCCGTGAACTAGTAGACGGCACGCTAGGTTTCTGTTCCTAACGGACGGAGAGCAGTTTTTTATTTTTCAGGTATAAACATCAGTATCATCAGTTCTTTGAAAGGAAGCAAAAGCTACTAAAAATTTATTTTCTATAAATGAAAGCAACATTTAAAATCACTAACTCCTCTAAGTTCTTTTGACAATTACAATGCGCAGCATCTTGATTGTCCCTTAGCGCAATCTGTCGGAAGAAAGTTAACTACTTGACCACATGCGCTCCTAGTGGTGGAATCAATGACTGTTGGTTTAGAGATAGTCCCGCTCCGGTGTCTTCATTCCTTATAAACACATCATTGTGTAAATTTGTTATATTTTAGAGAAGGAGGACAAACACATGTTCAAATGTACATTTCCCTCTAAACCATGTAAATTTTAAAGTCAACTTTATACAGTAAACAGTTCTGTGTTATGTGAATCAAGTGATGTCTATCATTATTCTACCAAAGGTTATTGTTGCATTTACCTTAGCTTAATCGAGATATATTTTCTTCGGATATTTATAAATTTTCTCATAATTACAAGAACAATGTTGCTAAATAAAACGATAAACATGTTTTTTAAAATGATGTCGCTATGGGACGACCGAACCTCATCTGACCAAGGAAAAAAGCGAATAGAGACTAGTTACTTAAAAGGGATAACTGTTAGAACATACAAAAAGAACAGCAGTTTAGAAATGTTTAACCCCAGGGAGAAGGGCAGAAAGGGAATTTGGAAATATGCTTTAATAAAAAGCAAATGTTTTGGTTTATTAAGATTATGCCGAATTCTTTTTATATAAAGAGACTCACAAGTATTAGTTGTATACTGTACGTCTGTGGTAGTAACTGTCAAAATGTAAGGTAGAACGATCAGCTTATACATATGTAATAAATAATCACAAAATATATCAATCTTCTCACCTCGTGACTTAATGGACAGGGTCCGAATAAAACAGTCGTTAACTTAGTGTTAATGTAGTCATCTGTCAATATGTTTAAGTCAGTTTTGTCACATTTACGTATCAACTTGTACTTACAATGATTGACTTAGGGACAATCTACATCCACGACATTGGCCTCATCCCACACAATGTTTATTGCAGCACGTTCAATATCAGTAATTACAAAAAAACTGTATTTAGTTGCAGGTTCATGCTGAGACATCATTCAGAAGTCTATTTTAATATATAAACATAAGTTTCTAATTTTCTTAAGTGTTTACCTTAAAATCACAGCTGCACGGACACGATTACCGAGTCCAATTATGACTGTCCCCCGACAAACTGGCCGCGGCTTCTTTTATATCTCCACTCATTGGTCTAGAAATTTGTGGAATGTTCTCTAACAATCAAGACGGCACCTGAAGAAGGACGAACCTTTCAGTCATCTGACTCTTTCTTTCTGCGCTTCGGCAAGCTTTTATCTCCGCAGTGCACTATCTGTATCTTTGCGCGCCCCAGCCGCTCCCGTCGCAACAATGCCTTGCTACAATACTGATTATACCGTGCTGCTCCCTATGGGCAGTGTGCCGAAAACTGAAACCAAGTTGGAGATAGAAATGTTAATACTGTCACCCAATTAGCGGAAGGTATGACGGCACAGCTGTGAGGAAACCAGAGGGAGCTGAGCCACGCCTCCCATTAGTCTCTGTCACTAACTGAAGGGTGGTTAAAGGAATGTCACCCGTCCCTGGACGTTTCTCTCCCCTTCTTCTATCATATGGAATATTCGCCTGGAAACCAGAGAAGCCGAGAATACGACGAGATGCCTATAAAAAGGGTTTCAGAGAGACAGACAGTCAGTGTTAGTGCTGGACGTGCTAGTGAAGTAGCGCCGTGCAACGGAAGCAACTGTACGTGCATCGGAACGATAACGGACGAACTGGTGAATCGTAATTGTGTGTATTACGTAATTTTGTGTAATTGGCAAGTGTTTAACTGTAAGTTTGTGGAAATAAAGAACATTTTTGAGTGGTGAAATTGGACTTTTCATGTCACGAACCCACAAAGTCACACTGGTGTCAGGAAGCGGGAAGATAACATCACCGAACAGTACAGCCATGGAATCCGCATTGGAAATGCTTTTGGCGAAGATGAACGAGTTAACAGAGAAGACGGAAGCGGCAAATAACCTGGCCGCAGAACTGAAACTAATGAAGACGGCTAACGACAACATCACCGAGAAGATGCAAGAAATGAAGGCCGAATTAACAGCGAAGACGGAAACGGCTAACAACTTGGCCACGACAATGACCTCAAAGATGGCCGAACTGACCACGGAAATGAAGGTGGCGAACGAGGCTCTCGCCGCCAAATTTGAAGAACAGTTGGCCGGCGTGAGGGATGACGTGACGGAGCTGGGCAAGCGGATGGGCCAAGTGGACGAGCGCGTCGAGGACCTGGCGAGCCGCGTTAACGACCTGGAAGGGAAAGCCGACAGCAGCGTGAAGTCCCTGAACGCCATGGTGGAGGACGTCGTCGGCAGGAAGCTGAAGGATTTGAAGGCCGACGCGCCGGGACGCTACACAACATCTGCGCACGTCAAACCTCCCAAGTATGACGGCGCGTCAACGTTTGAGGTCTTCCGCCGCCAGTTCGACACAGTGGCCAGGCACAACGGATGGTCACTGGAGGTGGAGGCCACACAGTTAATAGCCAGCCTCCAGGGAAGAGCCGCGGAAGTCCTAAACGCGGTGCAGACGACGGCGGCGCCCAAGGACATCTGGGAAGCCCTGGAGGATCGCTTCGGGAACCACCGCTTAGCCGCAGCATACCGCAGCCAGCTAAAGGCAAGGTCAAAGCAGCCGGGGGAGACGCTGCAGGAGCTCGCCATTGCGATCGTGCAGCTGGCTAGCAAGGCCTTGGTTGACCTGCCACTGTAGTTCGTATCCCGGGAAGCCGCCTACAATTTTGTCGACGGGGTACGGGACACGGAGATTCGTCAGCGCCTAATGCTCGGGGAATATAAAACCATCCACGAGGCGCTGACAGCGGCATTAAGGATGAAGGCGGCCAAAATAACATCCATTCCGACGTCGAGAACGAGGAGTGTCCGCTACGCCAGAGACAGAAGACCAGCTGAGGGACGCCGGCGAACACCTAGTGGCCTGTGTTGGGGGTGTGGACAGCCCGGACACCTGCAGAGAGACTGGCCACACCAGGAAGAGCAGCCGGAAAATGAGTAAAGGCCGTCGTGGAGAGGGGCACGTCGGCGCCATCACCACCATCCCCTCGAGTGACACTGCGCGCCGTCAGCCGGCGTATGGATGACAGGCTCATCGCGGACGGTTGGGTAAGAGGGAAGCCGTGCCGCGTGCTGGTGGACACCGGGGCGGCCGTGACCATCATCAGACCTGACGTGGCGAAGGGTTTGCCGGCAAGGAATACAAAACCGACCATACCAGCTTGTCACGGCATCGAGCGACACCTTGCCTGTGGAGAAGGAGGCCCTGCTGGAGCTGAACTTGGGACGGAGTGCCGTGCGTCTGTGGGTGTTCGTCGCGAAGGTGGCTGAGGAGGTGATCCTGGGACTGGATGCCCTCAGTAGCCATGAGGCGATGGTCGCCGTCGGCAAGAAGGTCCTGCGGCTTAACGGAGAAGAGGTTATACTCCGTCAACCCGAAGAGCGCCTTGGAATTTGCAGGGTCGTCTTGGACGAAGACGTGGTTGTCCCCGCGAGGAGCGAGGTGGTGGTGACGGCGCGACTGGAGGGCCAGAGCACCAGGAACATGATTCTGGACCAGAAGACGCCTGTAAACGGACTGTGTGTAGCCAGGGCATTGCTGCCGTGCCGAGAGGAGGTGCCCGTGAGTCGGCTAAATCCTACGGACGCCAATCACGACGTCCAGGCCGGGACGGAGTTGGGAATGTGCGATCCCGTGGTGAGCGTAACAGCTATCGACGAGACACTAGAGCCGGCACCGAAGCAACACCTGGGGCCCCGGCTAGAAGGCTTGGGGAGAGGGCGGCCGACCACCTGACCACAGAACAGCTGGAGAAGTTTCGACAACTGCTAAGACGGTATCAGCGCGTCTTCAGCCAAGGTGATAGTGACTACGGCCGCACGGACAAAGTGCTTCACCGCATCGACACCGGAGACGCCCGGCCTAATCGGCAACCACATAGACGCGTTCCGCTGGCGAAGCAAGGGGCGGTGCGAGACATGCTGGAGGACATGAGATCCAGGGGAGTGATTGAAGAGTCTGACAGCCCTTGGTGTTCCCCTGTAGTCTTGGTGACAAAGAAGAATGGCGAGTTGCGCTTCTGCGTAGACTACAGAAAGTTAAACGCCGTCACCCGGAAGGACTGTTTTCCCTTACCCCGGATTGACGACATTCTGGACACGCTAGCTGGTGCACAGTGGTTCTCGACCCTGGACCTGAAGTCGGGCTACTGGCAGGTAGCTCTAGACCCGAGAGACAAGGAGAAGACTGCATTCTCAACGGGCCAAGGGCTCTGGCAGTTCACGGTTATGCCCTTTGGCCTCTGCAACGCACCAGCAACCTTCCAGCGCCTCATGGAGTCAGTGATGAGAGGGCTGACTTACGATGCCTGCCTGCTATACCTGGACGACATCATCATCGTCGGGAAGACTTTTGAAGATCACCTCGAGAATCTGAGTAAGGTGCTACAGAGACTGCAAGCGACCAACTTGAAGCTGAACGCGAAGAAGTGCCAGCTCTTCCGCAAGGAAGTTAACTACTTGGGCCACATAGTCTCAGCAACCGGAGTGGCCACAAACCCGGAGAAGACACAGGCTGTGAGAGATTGGCCTCGCCCAAAGGATAGGAAAGAGTTGCGCAGTTTCCTGGGGCTGTGCAGTTATTACCGCATCTTCATAAAGGCTTTCTCCAACATCGCAAAACATTTCACCCACCTGACTGAGGAACACCGGCCTTATGTGTGGACAGAGGACGCCGAAAACGCTTTCCAGCACCTAAAGGAGACCCTGTGCAGTGCTCCAATTTTGGGTTTCCCACAACCGGGTGGCGCCTTCATTGTGGACACCGACGCCAGCGACCATTGCATTGGAGGTGTCCTATCGCAGATCCAGGACGGCCATGAGCGGGTGGTAGCCTATTACAGCAAGACGCTATCCAAGGCAGAGAAGAACTACTGCGTCACACGACGGGAGTTACTGGCGGTAGTAAAGACATTGGAGCACTTCCAGAAGTACCTGTACGGTCAGCCATTCCACCTGAGGACTGACCATTCCGCCCTAACCTGGCTATTGCCCTTTAAGAACCTGGAAGGCCAGACAGCACGTTGGGTCCAGAGGCTGCAGGAGTACGACTTCACCTCGGAACATCGTAGAGGGAAGAGCCACTGTAACGCAGACGTCATGTCCAGAAGACCCTGTCCAGAAGAGTGCGGCCAGTGCACAAGAGTGTAAGAGAAGGAGCGTGCCGCAGCAGTCCGAGTAGTTGTGGCAGTGCCTGCGGAGGGTTGGAATAGCGCAGGCCTGAGGAGGGAGCAGCTGGCGGACGCAGACTTGGCGCCGCTCTTAAGGGAAGTGGAGGCAGAAACGAGACCAACCTGGGAGGACATCGCAGCGAGGAGCGCCACCTACAAGTCGTACTGGGCCCAATGGGACTCGTTGAGGACCAGAGAGGGCGTGCTGTTCCGGGTATGGGAATCACCCGATGGGAAGACGCAGAGAGAGCAGTTGGTACTTCCCCGGAGTAAGGTCCCGGAAGTCCTGGAAGAAGTGCACGCCGGTACTTCGGGAGGACACCTGGGAGCGAACCGAACGATTGACAAACTACGGCAGCGCTACTACTGGCTGAGGCTCCGAGCAGATGCTGAGAGATGGTGCCGTCAGTGTCACGTGTGCGCGGCGAGTCGTGGCCCCCAGACGAGGAGCCGGGGTCGCATGCAGCAGTACAACGTCGGAGCGCCATTCGAACGGATCGCCGTTGTCATTGCTGGACCGTTCCCAGTTTCCGACCGAGGCAACAAGTACCTAATGGTGGTCGTGGTCTACTTCACCAAGTGGCCGGAGTTGTATGCCATCCCAAACCAAGAGGCAAAGACAATCACAGTCTGCCTCGTGGAGCAACTGTTCTGTCGATTTGGGGTGCTGTTAGAGCTACACAGTGACCAGGGTACCAACTTTGAGACTAACCTAATGAAGGAGGCACTACAGAGGCTTGGGGTGAACAACACTCGCACTACGCCTCTACATCCCCAATCGGATGGCATGGTCGAAAGGTACATCAAGACCTTAGAGGAACACCTGAGGAAGGTCGTGGCCAGCCATCAGCGAGACTGGGACGTCAAGTTGCCACTGTTCTTGCTGGCCTATAGCTCGTCTACACACGACACAACTGGGATGACGCCAGCCAGCTTAATGATCGGTCGAGAATTACGTCTCCCTTGTGACCTAGCTTTCGGAAGCCCTCCGGAGGTGAAGCAGCCGGTGACCGAGTATGTGGAGAACCTGGTGGACCGCCTCCACGTCATGCACGAGATGGCTCGCCAGAACATCCAGAAGGCGAGCGACCGCATGAAGACCAGATATGATAGGCAAGCCAACAGCCAAGGGTTCCAGCAAGGTGACCTGGTCTGGTTGTACCGTCCTACCCGGACCAAGGGACGCTGCCCGAAGCTCCAGCAGCCATGGCAAGGACCGTACCGGGTGGCGAAGAGGATTAACGACGTGGTCTACCGCATCCAGAAGGTTCCCCGAGGAAAGATGCTGGTGGAACACCTGGATCGACTAGCCCGCTACGATGGTGCTGTTCGGGACGACCAGCTTTGAGGAGGGAGCAGTGTCACCCAATTAGCGGAAGGTATGACGGCACAGCTGTGAGGAAACCAGAGGGAGCTGAGCCACGCCTCCCATTAGTCTCTGTCACTAACTGAAGGGTGGTTAAAGGAATGTCACCCGTCCTTGGACGTTTCTCTCCCCTTCTTCTATCATATGGAATATTCGCCTGGAAACCAGAGTAGCCGAGAATACGACGAGATGCCTATAAAAAGGGTCTCAGAGAGACAGACAGTCAGTGTTAGTGCTGGACGTGCTAGTGAAGTAGCGCCGTGCAACGGAAGCAACTGTACGTGCATCGGAACGATAACGGACGAACTGGTGAATCGTAATTGTGTGCATTACGTAATTTTGTGTAATTGGCAAGTGTTTAACTGTAAGTCGGTGGAAATAAAGAACATTTTTGAGTGGTGAAATTGGACTTTTCATTTCACGAACCCACAAAGTCACAATACAGAAGGTAGTATTCCATAGAACATAGTTCTGTGCTATATATGGAATATAAACGTATGTTTTTTTTAATACAACTGCCTCTATTTACTATTCTTGCAGAAGTTATTCCATATTTTGTCTATTGTTAATCAAGATAGCTTTCATTAGATATTTCCACATTTGTACGTACAAGAACGTACAAATGACAAAACTACATCGCTATACATTCCATAAGTTTTGCACATCTTGTATAGCAGGTATTTATCCACTTCCGGTTTCGATTGTACAGTAAATGCAATATTAGTGTATATTATTTTATGTTGTATATAACACATTTATGGCAGTATCTGTGTACAAGACGTATTCTGTATTAATTAAAATCACTAGAGTAATTTGTTGTGTACACAAAATGGTAGAGGAAGTATTTCCAAGTAAGAAGCAATTTAAATTGAAAGGAGTTTCTTCAAAAACATAGTATCTTATCCACAGAAAAGGATCAATTAGAGTGTAATATTGTTTTAGGTGTGCAACTTCTATAAATTGTCTCAGCTAGGCAGCTTCGGGTGCAACATTTCTGGTGCACTGTTGATGGATTGGATTTCAAAATGAGTGACTTAGTCTGAACTCCCAGACAAATTCAATATGTGAAGAAGATACAGTAGCTGTAGTTTGGGATAATAAGTGGAATATTCAGCTTCAAGCTTTGCCTGTACAGGACATGTTTTACCTCAGAAAATTATGGCTTTATTTGTCAGTATATATAACTGAAATCGGATTATGCACACCTTTATTTATACCACGAATGTGTGACTAAACGAAGACCAGATTAGGTGTATACCTTTTAGCGAGTTTACCTTTCTGTTCTTCCACCAATTGCGAAGACGCTCTATTTATTTAGTGATTTGTGCGGAGGTCAAAACAGGAATCATACAGTTGTGCGACTTTTATTATCATTGACAATGGCAGTAAGATTCAATGTCCTTCAGCAGTACTTTTTAGAAAGCGGTCACTCTTTGTTGCCGAGTGACTGCGACTTTGGTCAACGCCGCCATGATACAGTGTATACATCATTTGAATATCTTTCTCTGATATTGTCAGCTGGGAAACGCCAAAATGCTTTCATGACAACAGTAACAGTCACTGCGAATCTCATAAACTGCAAAACATGGTGCCAGAACTGTTTTAAGAAGACAATTGCTCGTCCTGGCAGTTTTCATTATGGGCCTGGTGTGACACAAAATGATATATATATGTATATATATATATATATATATATATATATATATATATTTCATCACTTTATCTACGCCTACCGGATTTGAGGCACGCTGTATAAGGCAACACTCTGCTAACAAACTCAAAAACTCTCACCACATGAATGACGTAGAAACTCATTATACCGAATTTTGGCAACTAGGGAACACAATTTAGAGCTTCAAGTACGTTTGTTCGAGGCTGACTTTTGTCATTCTCAGCGAATGTCGCTTCTAGCAAATTTAATTTCACCTTATTTATTTCACAATTTTTAAAAGCTGCAGGTTTTTTACTATTTCACCGCGAGAGGGCAGGATCAGCATCAAACTCAGCTTCTCTATACACTCGCGAAACTGTGTAACTAACGTCGGGAAGCAAACAATGGCATTGCAGTCATAGATGTGGTTCTTGCTTACAGACATTATAGCAGGAAGTGCACTCGGATAATGTTTTGATTAGTAATAATTAATGCTTAAGATAATATCAAAACTCACAATTCTTCACAGCTGAAATGCAACTTTTAAATTGAAAAAAAAAGTCACTGTCTTCCGTACAGTAGTAGCTATCATGGCGGATTTCAGTTTCATTTTCACAGAGTAAGAAGTTTCATTTTCACATGTCAAGGTATCTTTATTGCGTTTTGTTAAGAGTTCATAAAGCCGGATTAAGATAAATTAAATGGTAAAAGAACCTTATGTCCTGAACTAGAGGATGATGTTTTTTTTTGGCTTTAGTTTCACTAAAGTACATATTCACCTCTGGCGCTATCTATCGGTGGCGGAATAACCACATGAGATCATACGCACCTAGTGACAGATTCCGTAACTACATCAGTAACCAAGATTACAAAGACCGCTAGTAGATATCGACTTTCACACAGAAATCAGGGATTTAATGTCTTCACATACAGGAACGTTAAGATTTACTGCACCTAATAACAAGTATAGTATTGGTGTGATTCGTACCTTCAACTTTGTCCCTAGATAACAGTAATATACCAGGAAATTATATCACGTTACGTTTGTATTTCTGAATGATTAAGGATCATCCGTATATTGTTTAAATGTTGATATTTTTGCTGTTAAATCGGAGGAGAAACAAGTTGACGTATCTGGCTTTCGAACAAATATACATATCTAAAATAAATAACATAAACCCTGAATGTTACATTCATCTGACTTTCTATACTTACTCTTCTATAACTATACTTGCAAAATGAATGCTCTTGTTTCTACGTCTTGTCAACTGAGACAAACTTTCATTAGATATTTACACATTTTCTTGCAGTTACGAGGACGATATTGTAAACTGAAGCGATAGTCACGTTTTTAAGTTGTCGATCGTTATATGATGTCTTTGAAGTTGCATGATCCTTAACTAACAGGAGAGAAACACGAATAGCGACTTACTGCCTGAAAGGTATATTTATATGAACTTTCAAACCTTTAATAAAGAATACTACGAAGACTTATAGCAGCAGCAAATATTTTACGTATTTTTCAGGGAATGTTACTGAGTATTTTGGAGCAAACCCAAGCGAGGTAAACATAACCTACATTAAAATTGTTATGCGTACGTAAAATGTAGTATAACGAATTGTATTACTGTGTTCTAGCTCTGTCTTTAAGCTGAACTTTGATGAATCTATAAACAATTGTCAGTCAGATGAATTATTTTAAGTTCCTAGTTCACACTTCAGATGTTTATTTCGAAACGCTGTAATTGTATCAGATGTAGGTAATTTTCATTTCGCAGTGCGTTGTTTTCAATTTTACGTACACCCGTTATGCCATTTGACGATGAATGAGATGATGTTCAAATGAGTTCAGGGTGTATAGAGCTTATGGTTACCTGACATACATATTTCAGGATAAGGGAAAACGCCGGGGAAGATTGGAACTTGGGACCTCATCAATGTGAGTCAGACCATAGCCTGCTCACATCCCTTTAAGCCTTGGCACTCGCCAGCTGGGAGTGTTATGAGTAAAACTTGCAGATTTTGCCACTACTCAGCGTATGGCATTGGCTGATGTTCCCTCTGCAAACCTCTTCCAGCAGACAGCTGCAATGAGTTGACATTACAAACGCAGAACTTTCCGATGCAGTGGCTTACAGTTTAGGAATTTACCTTTTTCAAACACTTCCGTTGTCGCAGTTTCAATGCACCTTAATATCACAGGAATATAATGTTTGCATATCAGTTCACTTAGCAGTTCTGAGTGCTTTCAGTTCTCTGCACACACGAGTTAAGAACAATGTTGCATTGCTGGCATTATGTCTTCCTCTAGGCTTTTTCTCACACATACTTTAGGTAGCTTAGGTACAGCAGTTGTTATAAATTTCTCTATAACTGCCAAAAGAGAAACAAACTCTGGAGATGGGAGTTTTCGTCCCTTTTCAATATTAGATTTTTAAGGGATGCTGTACACCTGGCGATAGACACTTTTGTAAGAAAGGTGGCACAAGAGCATTCGGCTGCTATTGTTTATACTATAAAACCTCCTATATGTGCCAGTGATGATAAGTGGACTGTTTCATGAACCAGGGCTGTATAGGAAGGAAAGAAAGGAACTAAGTAAAAAGTTAAAAAAAGTTTAACAATATACGTTAGTAGGTCTTAAGATGGAAATTCACATTACCTTTAATGTTGTTCAATTCACCCAATATTACGATTATTGTTCCTGGAAGCTGTGTTGCAGTGTACAATGGTGTCTCCCCCCCCCCCCCAAACACATTTCCAAATCGGTATACTGCTGTCGGTGATTTCTACATTTACTGAAGATGGTAGCTACAATATTCCAGTTTTCATTATTTTGTTCATGCAGAATATTACAGCTCTAGAATCCAGCATATCATTTGCTCCTGCCATCTGTCTCAATCCACTGAAAAATTTCTCAAGAGGATCACTGTCGAATGCCCTGGTTAAGACGAAGTGATAGCCATTGGAAATTAAATATCGCACATAATTCACAGCTGAAGTCGTTGTAAGAATACCTCCTTCGTAAGTTTCTCCACTTATGAAATCATTTTCAGTTTCTTTGCTTTTTGACATTGTTGGTTAAATAATTTGGGAAGTCTTTCTCCAACCACTCGAGGCTTTCATCATCTAAGCAAGGAAACCGTCTTCTGTTTGGATTTTTTGACGTTATATGATGGTTCGTGGTGCAGGTGTCAAAAAGCGTGAACCATTTTGAAATCCTTTCCAGATACTGAACTGTGGCATTTACAGATAAAAATGAATATTGTTCCGAAGAGGGATTTTCAGCCAGGAACTAAAGAGCTGCTATTATTTCAGCTGAAAAAATTCTTTAATTGGCTTCAAGTTCATTTTCTCGAAATTTGCTGGCTGAATATGTTTTCTACTTAAAAACGGTACTACTTTCACTAGTGTAGTGGCTTGGATCTCATACAATTGCTATATGTGCTGACCACTAATGTATCCTGTGCCATCAAACATAGTTCGTTCCAACAGCTGTGTTCTTAGATCCTTTAGGAGATGACATTTATCGAATGCCAGAAAGACTGTGGCCGAGAAGGATCTGCTGGATGTTCAGTAATATTCTTCATCTGTTTCTCACAGGAAAATTTGTTCATCATTGCCACGTTAGTCTTGTGGCTGTCACTCACAAGACGAAGAACAAAATGACATGCACTGCTAGTGTGTGCAGTTGCTGTCCTGTCAGCTTCTTTGTAAAACTATATGCTGATGGATGTCTGAATTTTGTAGAAACTCCAGATATTAGAAAGCACAACAGACGGTTTGCTAAAATTGGCTTATCGTTTGATGCATTATTAATTTTATACTCATCAGTTTTACCAATGATATGATCAGAGTTCTTGCTGTTAATAATTTTAATCTCATGTGTTGCATCCTGCTCTCCAAAAACCGTCATCCTTTTGGTCATACTGAAGCTACTGTTTAATAGATATTTCGTCTATAATCAGACTACAGATCTGTTCAGCTTTATTTAAGTTTTCAGCTTCAGCACTAAGTCTAGATTTGATTAATGATGTCACTCCGGTTTCTAGACATATATCTCCCACAAAACGCGAGAGGGTTCGTACGCTTGGAAGTTTTATTATTTGCTTCCTTGCAAATTTATACCCTCTCGGTGAGCAATATTGCCATAGTACGCACTGCTTAATTGTGTCTTTACTCCATCTTGGAGACAGCTTACTGTAATTAAGCAACTGATCCAGTAAAAATAGGCTTTGGGGATGATCATTATGTTCTTGGGAGAGCAATAATTGAATTGATTTATGAAAATTATTGGTTTCGTAATAACGCAATCTTTCTTCATTTGCTTGTTGCTTGTTTAGAAACTCTTTGTGCCTTGTATTTGCTCTCCATAATTTACATCTCAAGGTGTTATTCTCCCTATCCAATCTCTTTAATTTGGAAATTATGTCTTCCTCAGTCTGAACTGCAGCGCAGTTATAAGTACGTGCATAATCTAGCGCATTAACATAAGCAGCACTGTTAACGTTTTCTCTGCTAGAACTGCGTCTCCGTTTTCTGTTTTCTGTGTGTGAGCGTATTTTTGAAATTTGTTGCCTTGGTGTTGCTTATTTCACTAATTTATATTCCGGATAGTTCGGAAAAATGCTTGGAATATTTCCTGATTTCAGCAGTTTAATTTTACAGCCTGGCTTATAGTGGTCCTCAGTAAAATGCAAACTGCACACGACTGTTGAATTAGATTTATCATTTACCACGAAATTAGAGCGCGATATAGCTTTCAGCCATTGTGTATGTAGTTCTTCTACTGGAAATTCATGGAAACTGACCCTTTTTAATTTTCGTTTCTTACTTTTACAGAAGGATATCAACAATACACCATCTGAAATACAAAGTATTGAGCTCATAATTCCTGCTATGTTGTTTGTTGTAATTATTGCTAGTACTGTTGATGTAATGATGATGATGATGATAATAATAATACGTAATTGTTACATTTGGAGCATTGCTATGTGTGGTTCGGAGACGTGGACTTTGGAAAAACGGAGAGATTTGAAATGCAGTGCTGTCTATTGTAAACTTTTTTACTATGAAGCAGTCATGGAAAATATACCTACTAAGATAATGAACTGCCACTATTTACGACACAACAGTAGAAGTAATAATAATAATGAACAATGATATTCTGTGTGCATTCTTATGATTATTTATATTACTCTTATTCATACCCAGTTTGCTTGTTCGCTTAACTTAGAATGTTGGCAACAGCACTTCATGTAAATTTCGCGTTCAATATTAATTTGAAAACACTCAATTGGTTCACCTGTCACCACAAAACTTAATGTCACAATGTTACTGACGGATACACGTGGATGCTTTAGGGGTCAACTTTGAGAGCTCCAAGCGGCAGAAATTGCAAACAACGCTCGGTCGCTTATATGGGTAAGCATCCAACGGAGTGACGAGGCTTAAAGAGATGTGAGCAGGCTATAGTATTACCTCTTAAAGTTACTGAATCCGCCAGAAGGAGCGGTTGGGGTCGGGTAGTTAACCAGCAGCCAATAGATGGTAGTGATGTAAGAATCAGGACGTTGCGGATTGAAATGCCATACAAATTCAAGCAATTTGGGATTTTAAGTTTCAGTTTCATTTACCGTAAATAAATGTTTACCAGCTTCCATGTTCTTAGAAACGGTGGGCTATAGATGTTTACATCTGAAAGGAAAAATCACTGCAAGTCCGTCGTTATGGAACAGGAAGCCACTGATCTATCTACTAGATCACGAAACGTGACAAGTTTTGATTTGTATTACGGTTGAGACTAAAGTGGTGTATAACTATTTTGAATACTTGTCATCTTCAGCCTTTACTGGTTATTTGAATTCCAAAAGACTTCATGTACCACATATATATAGTAAACATTGTTTAGCCCACTTTGCCATATTTGTATTTATCTTACATTTATATTAATGCTGGTAAATTCCTTGTTCGTTTTTCCTTTCTGCTAACACAGCACGGACCTACTATCTTTCAAGAAAGTAAATGCAAGTTTTCCGCGAGTCAGTATCATTTAGGCGTTCTCTATCCATATAGCATGGAAACTGAATTGTACATATTCGTAGATGCATGGAGTGTGGTGGCGGCCATTTTAGCTTGTTACTCACTTTGTGTATATAGAAGATTATATTTAGCCAGCATGATAAAAGAATGGCTAAATATAACAACGTAGCAATTCTCTTGCATCTGAGCTATTAACTACACGGTGTTGCAGACAATGCAAGAAAACGGAAAGCTCTTGGAGAAATGAGTTTAACAGAACCTATATGTATGTTGTATGCAAGGAACGGTCTATCAACTGTTCTCGTAAGTCAATGGCAAAACGCAGGCTGTGACAAATAGCGTTAGGTTTGGCGGTTCGAAACCTAACGTGTGGACATACTTCTTTCTCCAAATTGTTTACTTTGTTAGACGCTGTAACTAACTAACTTACGACTGTCCTCTTGATGTAAACTATGGCATCGCAGAATATCAAAGAAAATGGTAAACATATGGAACGCTGATTTTTATAGAACCAACATTACATTTGAAATGAAGCGGCACCAAATCACGGCTCTCGTAGCTCAATGCACAACGCACGCTGTATCAAATCGAGGTTTCGCGGTTCATGACAATATTTGGTTCATATTAGGGTTTAGTTTATCAGCACTGCCGACAGCAAATTTGTTGCTCTGTTGAACATTTTGAACAACTGATATCAGGCGCTACAGGTTACATGGGCTTCAGAAAACATCATATGTCAGAGACTCTCAAGCACACTTTCCCATGTTTATATTTATCTCAGAGAGTTTTTGCTGGTAGAATCTTCGTTCCTTTTACTCTTCTCCTATCATATCACGTATGTGTCTAAGACAAGATATTAAGTTATATTACACAAAGTGAAATATAAATAGAATGTTCATTTGCTTTGTGGCTGAGGCTTAAGGAATAACAGATGTTCTGTAACGTTGGTTACCTCTGATGATTAAATTAGCTTTTTAGTGGTTTTATTTTACACTACGTATGAACATGAGTAATAGAGATAAGACATTAATCTGTTCTTCATAAAGCAAAATTCCAATTTAAAACATTTTCTGTTCTATCTCCTCTTTTTATAAATCCAATTTTCTACATATACTCTGGTGGACATAGCACCTTTGTTCAATAATGCAGTCCCACATATTTGCACTTATAGCACGTCAAACGTTGTTAAACTTTACCACATGAAAACATACAGAATATAATGATGGAAGGATAAAATGTTTACAAGATTTGAACTCCTTACCGAATTTGTAGGGATTGTCCCTACTTTTCAATAACTGTCCCATATCCCTACTTGAGTATGACGAGATATCTTCAGGTCCCTAATGTTGTTTTACTTTTACTTCATGGCAAAGAGATGAGGCAACCTTTACTGACAAGCGCTACATTCACTTGTTATCTTATTTATTAGAACAACGGAATATTAGAACAATTGGACTATTTCAAATCACAGCATTTGTGACTTTGTGGGTTTGTGAAATTTAAAGTCTAAATTTGCAGAAATTTAAAATGTACTTTATTTCCGTAGAAAGACACATTTTTACAGCCCTGAGCAGCAGAATTACGAAATAAAACAAATACAACCTTCAAGGTCGTGTACCACTCGACCACAAACAAAATAGTTCACTTTCAAATCACAGCTGCACGAGCATGATTATCGAGTCCAATTACGACTGTCCCCCGACAACCTGGCCGCGCTTTTTTTATATCTCCACTCATTGTTCTAGAAATTTGTGGAATTTTCTGTAAGAATCAAAACGGTACCAGAAGAAAGACGAACCTTCCAGACATCTGTCTTTTTTTTTCTAGATTCCGGAAAGCTTTTATCTCTGCAGTGCACTATGTGTCTCTTTACGCGCGCCTGCCGCGCCCGTCGCAACAATGCCTCGCTACAATACAAGTTATACCAAGCTGCTCCCTATGGACAGTGAGCTGACAACTGAAACCAAGTCGGAAATAGAAATGTTAATACAGAGGGTAGTATTCCTTAGAAAAAGTTCTGTGTTATATATGTGAATATAAACGTATGGTGATGTTTTATACAACTGGATCTATTTACTGACAGCCACTTCTAAACATCACACTTATGTGGTGAAGCGGGCTCAGTTTTATGCCGACATGCTGACCGGTTGGTTTACTACCTGGCGCCTAAAAATAAATGCTACAAAATCTCAGGCAGTTACTTTTACCAGGCGAGTACTTCAAGACGTCCCCATTCTCCGGCTAGCAGGAGAAGTACCATGAACCAAAACGGCGACTTAGAGGTCAGTCTAGATATGGAGCTTACATGGAAGACCCATATAACAACTTTGGCAAATAAAGCCAACAGGAAGATGGTAATGCTGTACCCGCTCTATAGTAGAAGATCCACACTGGCACTCAGCAATAAGATCCTTTTGTATAAACAGGTTTGCGACCTGTAATCACATTTGCCTGCCAAGTCTGGGGAGTTGCAGCGAAAACTCACCTATATAGACTGCAGATTCTCCAAAACCGATATCTTCGTACCGCTACACCATCTCATTGGTATATTCCCAATGAAAACATTCACTCAGACCTTAATTTTCCAAAACTCACAAATCGCATCTTACACCTCTCTCGAAGCTTCTATGCTGAACTTCCTTCAAGTTTCAATCACCATACACGCGGTCTCGGGGAGTACCACCTCGACCCCAGAGAAACTTACAAAAGTCACAGACTTGTGGTAGGCCCATCATAAACTCATAAAATCACAACTTACACCTCCAAAACTTTCTTAGAACTTCCAAAATACTTCTCTAAACACTATCTCCACCATTTAACCCCCACCCCTTAGTTAAAAACCAATCTTTATGCCAATAAGGCACGTAGTCCTTTGTGGCAATAGTCGAAGGATCCTCCGTTGCGGAGGAGGACTCCCTTGAACGACACCTCTGTGCTCTGTGTGGCTCGACTTAATATTCTTGCCGAATTTATTCCATATTGTGTCTGTTGTTAATCAAAGTAGCTTTCATAGATATTTCCATATTTGTACGTACAAGAACGATATTATAAAAGTGACAAAAGTACATCGCTATATATTCCATAAGATGTGCACTTTACTGAGATGTAGAACATCTTGTGTAGCAGGCATTTATCCACTTCCTGTTTCGATTGTGCAGTAAATGCAATATTAATATATTAATTTATGTTATGTATAACACATGTATGGCAGTATCTGTGCATAAGACGTATGCTGTATTAATTAAACTCAGTAGAGTAACTTGTTGTGTACATAAAATGGTAGAGGAAGTATTTCCAAGTAAGAAGCAATTTGAGGTCAAAGAAAATTCTTCAAATCCTTAGTATCGTATCCTCGGAAAATGATCAATTTAAATGTAATATCGTGTTAGGTGTGCTGTTAAAGAAAGTAGCAATTTTATAAATTATGGCAGTTAGGTTTTTTCGGGTGCAACAGACCTGGTGCACGGTTGATGGATTGTATTTCAAAATGAGTGACTTAATCTTGAATTGCGGACATATTTTGTAGCTCAGGATTATATGTAGAATATTCAGTTTCCAGCTTTGCCTGTACGGGAAATGTTTTACCTCAGAAAATGGTGGCTTTATTTGTCAGTATATATGACTGAAATCAGATATGGCACACTTTAATTTATACCACGAAGGTGTGGCTAAGCAAGGACCAGATGAGGTGTATACCTTTTAGCAAGTTTACCTTTCTGATATTCCACCAATTGCGAAGACGCTCTATTTATTTAGTGATTCGTGCGGAGGCCAAAACAGCAATCATACAGTTGTGCGATTTTTGTTATCATTGACAGTTGCAGTAAGATTCAAAGTCATTCAGCAGTAATTTCCAGAAAGAAGATAATTGCTCATCCTGGCAGCTCTGATTGTGGGCCTGGTGTGACTGTTTCCAAGTATAAGCATGTAACTTATGATAGAGAACATTATGGTTATCTTGCGGCACGTTAGTATATTGATGGGATCGTCCAGTAATCTTTATTTTGGCAAAAGGGAAGGCACGTCCAGATCTACCAACCAAGAAATTTTATGACACAGCTGTGCTCTCCATCAACAGAAAGAAAATAGTAGATGTTAAACAATAACACTATACATCCCACATGAACATTTCCACTGCCACCAGGACATTTTGACACGGCCAAAGACTGAACTCAAATTTGATGATGAGTAGATGCTGAAATTAATTCAGTAAGAGTATTTCCACATAGCACAATATGTTCATTAACCTTATTACAGATTTATTGCACGATTACATTGTTTCATAAGTCCAAAAATGAACAAATAACAGACAGTTTTGTTGTTTTCTATTAAATGTTCCTTAGTTATTATAAAAGGGAAATTCATCCGTTGTATAGAAACATGTCTGTATATCATAGACATGCAAATTTGAGGTTACTGAGTGGAGCAAGCAATTATTAACGATTAGCTCTACAGTTTTCTGTAGAATATAAGTGGACAATATTCTGACTGTCTACATTATTAAGTATTTTTTTCTCAAAACTATACCACAAGGACTGATTTGTCTTTTCATATCAGCGATTCAAATGAAACATTTTTATATTTTGCTCACTCTGAAACTAATTTTCGTAGGGAAGTGATCGGAACACCATGAACATTATTCTACGAGGTGGCTAAGCTACCTATCCAAAAAAAGGAAGATAGCACTCATTACCTTACTGAACTTACCAGAGAAGCCTGTCTCACTATTCGTCTCCCTCTTTACCCTCCCAGAAATTGTACATTAACATTGCAGTAGTCTGAGATACCGTTATATTTATTATAAGCACGTGATTATAAATTGTAATTATTAAATAATAGAATATCGAAGTTTGTATTATGCCTTTTAAAAAAATTATTACGTCCTCCAGCGTTAAGAAAAATCGAAGGATGAATGAAGTGTGTGGAATGGTTTTCAAACGAGCCCAAGGCACATTAAGCTTAGTGTTACCAAATATTTACCTTAGAGGATAAGGGAAAACTTGTATCCAGATAACTCATACTGACCGACATTCCAGCTCGAGAAATCTTGTCTTGGGCAGACAGGCTACCTCCTACGTTACAGAGACGAGCATAAGTGTATTGTGTGGTCAGCTAACAACGTTATAGTAAGGAAGTAATACTTATATTGAAGTAGTGGCACTTTTTAAACATGAGTCATAGGTACCACACCACATGGACGGGCAATATTGATAATAATGTGTGTAGAAAAATAAAGCAAAAGGTTCAGCTCTGAACTGTGTTTGATGTTAAATAATCATGATGGACACCTTGATGATAATATATTAAAGACATATTGTGTAATTATTTTGGACGGCGTTTCACATTTATCTCTAATAAACATCTCGGCTTCCAAACGACATTTTCCATATTAAAATTAATTTTGCTACATAATTTCCATGTTTGTGATTTAACTTTTGTCTGGCCAACAGAATAAATAATGATATATGCTATTTATGTATACAGCAAAACAAATATGTCGTCATATCTAAGTTCTCTAAAATTTTATGATGTTAATAGCTTTAAACCTTTCAACGATTACCAGCATTTAAAACTTCTTTGAACTTAATTTCATAATGACATGTTGTTATGGTAGCTAAGTGGTTAACGTAACTGGACGGAGAGTGGGATATCCGTGGTTCAAATCTAGGTATTGAATTGTTTAGACTGACTCTGACTTTTAAATTTAGGATTATACAGAATTCCTACCAAAGATTTATTTAATATTCTCTGTGCATTCGACCTTGTATATCACCAGCTCATCCGGCACTTCCTCGCACTCTTAGGAGTTAAATATTACTTTCATTTATTCTTTTTATGCATTCTTGAACAAACTATTTTAAACAGTTTACTGTCCTATATACTTCACATCACTCGAGATAAACACTAGAGTATAAATAGTTTCATTATATATGTCTTTGTGGATACAATATATATGAATACAGTTAGTATCCAGTCACGGACATTTCCTAAAGCCATCGAGATAAACTTTCTGTGATCGTATTACCTTTTAAAGTTAGTGACTCCGCCACGAGGAGCGTATGGGGTCGGGTAGTTAACCAACAGCCGATAGATGGAGGTGATGTAAGAATCAGGACGTTGCGGATTGAAATGCCATAGAAATTCAAGCAATTTGGGATTTTAAGTTTCCGTTTCATTTACCGTAAATAAATGTTTACCAGCTTTCGTGTCCTTAGAAAAGGTGGGCTATAGATGTTTGCATCTGAAACGAAAAATCACTGCAAATCCACCTTTATGGAACAAGAAGCCACTGTTCTATCTACTAGATCACGAAACGACAAGTTTTGATTCGTGTTAGGGTTGGAAATCTAAAACCACTGATCAAGTGCTTTTATAGCTATTTTGAATGTTTGTCATATTCAGACTTTACCGTTTATATGAAGTCTAAAAACTTCTTGTGCCACATGTAAGGATTGTCAAGTCCACCTTGCTATATTAGTATTTATCTTACATATATTTTATTGCTGGTAAATCCTTTCTTCCGTTTTCCTTCATCCTAACATAACACTTACCCACTATCTTTCAAGAAAGTAAATGTACATTTTACGCGGTCAGTCTCCTAAGCGCACGGGTTCGCGGTTCGAAATCTAACCTGTGGACACACTTTCTTTCTCCAAACTGTTTACTTTGTTAGACGCTGTAACGAACTAACTTACAACTGTACTCTTGCAGGTAAACTATGGCATTGCACAATATCAAAGAAAATGGAAAAGATATAGAAAGCTCATTTTTAAAGAACCAACGTTACATTTGAAATTAAGCGGCACCAAACAGCGGCTCTCGTAGGCCAAAACGAACGCTCTATCTAATCGAAGCTTCGCGATTCGAACATCAGATGGAACCAAAATATTTGTTTCAATACTTTTAGTTAGAGGCAGTAACGACGCTATTTAGACATGCGCAATTATTAATACCTGGCATTATAAGACATTCAAGAACAGGAAAGAGAAATGGAACGACGTTTCTTATAGTCCATATTTTATATAGTCTACGGTATAATATCGGTTGTCATAGTTCACTGATGTTCAATTATGAATACCCAATTCTCTGGAGGTTTGCAAGGCGTTTTCAACATAAGTAGCAGGGCCAACAATTTCATTCTTTTGAGCTGCTGTCAGCTCCACACAACCCCGTGTAGTTGCATGGTACTTAACTGTGATAAAATGTTAGTTGAAGATTCCATTGTAATGCACAAGTAACTTCCAGCAACATTTTCGCATGCACAAGAAATACAATATGAAAAATTTGGAATAAAAGCTATAACTTTGAACTGGGTTCGAACCGTAAGCCCTCTGCACTCTTTACCAAACGTGCATTTTACTACTGAGCTTTGACAACATGTCAGAACATAAGTTATATACAACATAGATGCTGGTTCTATAAAAACCTTCTAATACTATGTAGTAATAACTTCGCTGTAAGAGAACATTTGTAAATTGGTTCGTTACAGCGTCTAACATAGTAAGAGTTTTGCAGACATCTTCAGGTCGCTACTGTTGCTTTACTTTTACTTCATGTCAAAGAATTGAGGCACATTGACTTTTGCTGAGGAGCGCTACATTTCCTGGTTCCCTTATTTATTAGAACAGTGAAGTATTAATAGAATTGGGAAATTCCAAACCACAGTCTACTGATTACACCATGCTGCTATCTATCGGAAGTCAGCTGTCAACTGAAACCAACGCGAAAATAGAAATGTTAATACTGAGGGTAGTATCCCTTAGCACATGGTTCTGTTATATATGTGAGTATAAACGTATGGTTTCTGACGTAACTCGGTCTGTGAGGAATGTGTTTTAACAACTGTAGCGTTATCTGAGAAAGATTACGGCTCTACCTTAAATAAATTAACATTGCCTACTGGCCTCTCATAAAACATTCACACTTACACCAGCGTGTTCAATACGAAGTGAATGAACAGAGATTCTTTTTCATGTCGATAGTACATCTATTTATGACGTCATCGCTAGCCGATCTTTTACTGTCTACCCACCACAAAAAGGCAATCTATAATCTATCTTAACCTAGTTTAATCCTGCTGTAAACATCTGGACGGGAAGAGAGACAAAGACGGAGATATTGACACAGAAAACGGCTAAGCTGTTGATTGGTTTAGCGAAGTTAAGGGATGTTTCATTTTATTTGCATACGCACGATAAACCCCTCCTCTAAGTACAGTACTGTAAGTAGTTTTCTGATCACTGCTCTGTGGGAGCTAATTTCGGAGAGAGAAAGGTATGCATATGTTTCGATTATTATAAACGTAATAGCCTCACATTTTAACATTCTGCTTCATATATCACATGGATATATACAAATTAGACGGAATATTGGTGAAATTATACAGACTATTAACTTATGTTAACAATTTATGTTATTTAACAATTACTAGAGGACTCTGCTATTATATAATATTTTCCTATACCAGGCACCTCTCTCACAACGAGGTCTGTATCGAGTTGAATGCTGATTAAGATGTTATTGTTTATAGTGTGGAATTACTGTAGTACATCTCGTGTACCTCACAAGCCCAAGAACACATATTTACATGCAATTTAAAATCAGTAAGCTCTTCATTATGAAGCAGGCCGGTGCTTCAGACGAAATAAAACACAATCGAGGCAAACATTTGAAAAGTGGCGAGAGGTGAATGATCGCGCATTGTTTTGCGGTGCTTAAAGAAACAAACCTGGAATCATCTATAAAAACATTGAGAAAGAAACTGGTGATCTCCTTGGCGTTTCCGCAAGTAGTATACATAGTGTTAGAATGGAACAGCATGCGTCCAGAGCTCTAAGAACATCGGTAAAATAACGTAAATGCAAACAGCGCGTAGAGAAACACGAGGATTTTAAGAAAAGTGCCATACGCAGTAAAGTTCAGGCTTATTTTTTCAGAAGTGAACCAACTCATATATTTAATAAGTTAATGTTAAAGCTAACACTATTTATTTATTGCCTAGAAGGTAGTGCTGCTATATATACTGCTAGTGTTGCAAAGCTTATGTGCCTGCATGTAGCGTCTAACACGTGGCCAGTTGAGGCAGTTCCGCCTTGTTTACAGCAGGATTAAACTAGCGTGAGATAAGAGTATCGAGGAATGTCCAACTTCATCACTTTTGCTGTTTCCACGATGTTTATGCTCGCCTTCCCAGGATGACAAGGAAGGAAGATTCGTTTAAAATATGCAAGTTTTGTTACATAACTCACCCATACATATTACCTATCACTACAGTTACTACAACAAACATTAGATCTGGCGGCATGGGTGACTCATATGCACTCTCAAACACTCATTTGCTAGAAAACTGATCTACTAACAGAGCATATAAACAGTTCACAACCCTCGCCCCTTCTTTCGTCTCTTGCTCTCTTGTGGTGGGTAGACAGTAGCTCCCCCTAACTCATCCAGCAAGGGCATCTCGCGCACACGTTTTCACCTAAGAACTAGTGTTCTTCTTAAACGCGGGGACGTGCCATCATTATCTACATCGATAACGATAACTGCGTAAACACGTATCCAGTGACTCGCTAAGAGACAACATACACCAGAAGTCAGGAAGCTGCACCAGCAATGACTACAAATGTGTGTTTAAAAGAAAAAAATGAACAAAATGGAACTAAAAGTACATTTCTTAAGAAATACCACTTGACATCAAGACCTCAAGCATGCACAGTAGAGTTACACAATAATGGTTCTTTTTAAGTGAAAAGAATTTATATTGAATTCTCTAATCTGTGATAACTCGGGAAAGAGATGATATTTCATCAATTTCCCAGCCTAATGATAATTTAGTGTCTTAAGTCAAACACTGCACATTTGTCTGTGTTAGCAGGAAAGAGAATGTAAAACAACATTTTATCAGCAATACGTTTCTGTGTGATCAATACAATCGTGGAAAAGTGGTCTTGACAGTCCCTCCTATGTATGTAAAAATGTTATTTATTACTTCAAGTGTGTCATATCGAGCTTACTACAAGCCAAATATGGTGTAATGTTTGTTTATCGATCTGATAATTATCATTACATAAGTAGAAATCTTCTACTTCACGGCTTTGTACTTCTCAGCTTCGGTTCAGTAAAAATCGCTAACTGCAGTTCATTTATAATCAAAGACCAAAATTGAACTAAGTTTACGAACTCGCGTGGGTTGTAAAATGCTGATTGATCAGATGAACGTCGTTTAGTACTGACCCGAGATCACAAAAACAAATGCTACAACATCACCAAACATGTTGCAACTTTCGTGTTGTATCGAAAGTATTCGAGAATTATCGGAATTACTCGAAACTGTTTAATTCAAGTGCGCAGAGTAGCCAATCTGGACATAACAAAAACTAAATCAATATTTCTCTTTATGCTTATTTTTCCTCGAAATGTTGTTTTAAATATACAGTTTAAAAATTTACTCCATATGAAACAGTATTTATCAAATGTTAATTATTTGGCTTACTTTATCTCCATTACATGCCCAATATACATCTTTTTCATTTTCTTCTGTGAGTTGGAAAACATCAACAACTGAAGTACAAGAAAAAGAGAAGACGCGTTCCGCTAAATTTAAATCTATCACAAACTTTCTTCCTTCACCCTTTTCCATAGGAATCCTGATGAAATGAGATCTTAAAGCAGCAATTCACCTTGTAATTTTGTGTATTGTTCTAAACACAGTCCCTTTATTTATATTGAATATATTTCTAATCACCATCTGGAAGATTTCAGTTGCATTGAACCGTAATGCGAGTAGGATCATAAATATTGCATTAAGTGCGTAATTCCTTAGGTTTTGTGTTCTTAATTGTGCCAGTAGCCCATGCTCCAATTGTTTAATTATATGCTTTGATAGTCCAAATCTCATTTTGAATTTTCTGTCATTTAGTTCTGTGATGGGATTGCCTCTATGTTGGAAAACACGAGGGGAACTTTCTAATTGAAAATTTCAAACAGAGATATCAGAGATATCACAGTAATCTAAATTCTGCAAATATATAGGTTATGAACACAAATAATGTACCATTAACATACATTTGTGAAATAAAGAGGCTAATTATTTATACAAGTAACAACAAAAATGCTTTATTTACTATTTATTTATAGCTGTACTACTTATTTCTTCTCAGAAACTATTGTGTAAATTCTGCAGTTCTGCTGATCTAAGTTCAATCAGGTTAACTGGAGAAAATTCACCAGTTAGATTTGATCTTAGATCAAGAGCAAATGAACTTAGATCACTATGTAAATACGCAAAATTCTAAATTCAGCTAGACTGATAAGTTTCATATGCTTGAACTTCGATTATCTTTAATGCAACCGGGCCTCAATCCGTTGCGGCTCCAATTTGATCTGCCCACATTTTCTTCGGTCTTCCCCGGTTTCTTGTACATTTGGGTTTATAGTTTCTGACTATTTTACGTATTCTGTTGTTAGTAATATTAGGCTGATTGCTTCTATTTTTAATTTCTTTTTCTGTGCATGGAGTCATTGCTATTGCAAATTTCATCTCTGATATCCGTATTAAGTAGAAGTGAATAGAATATTTCTAGAACAAGGAATTATATGGTGTTACATAATAACAAATCATAAAAACAGAAATGTTGCATATGCGACTGAACAGATCCAAAACTTTTAATATAACAGCATTGCTGCCCAATAGAATACGAAGGGATTGGGAATCAAAATTAACAACAAAACGATTATGCCTTATTAATCCTTTTGGCCTAAATAGGTAACCCTAACATACAGTAAAACTTGTCATGTTCCGTGCTCTAGTAGACAGCATGGTAGCTTTCTCTTCCTTACCGACGGAGAGCAGTCATTTATTTTTCAAGAGTAAACTTCTTTATCAAGTGTCTTTTGAAAGCAAGGAGTAGCTACTAGACAAGTATTTCTCCTAAATGTAAGTAATATTTTAAATAATAAACCGCTTTTATTTATTTGACAATTGCAATATGCAGCGTCATGATTCTCCTATGGCGAAATCTATCGACGGTGAGTTAACTACGTGACCACAAGCGCTCCTACTGGTGGAATTGGTGACTGTTGGTTATATCACGGATGACATTAGAAATTGTCCCCGTCCGGTAACTGGATACTAACTCATGTTACTTCATGTCTTATAAACGGATCATTTTGTATATTATATTAGTTTTAAAGCAGCAGGACAAGAAGGTTTTCAAACGTACCTTTCCCCTTAAACCATGTAAATTTTGAGGCCAGAATTACTTAGTACTGAGTTCTGTGTTATAATTGAATCAAATTACATGTTGTTCTTCTGTTACTATTCTTCCAAAGGTTATTGTTGTATTTACGTTATGTTAATTAGAATACATTTTCTGGGAAAAACCGAATAACGACTTAGTACCTAAAAGGGATGCACTTGAACGTACACAAAACAATTCGGAATTGTTCAGCACAGAGAGATTGAGGTACATAAGGAGAGAAAGAGAATTGTAAATTCTGCTCCGGTTATACAAATGATATTCATAGTGATGGGAGTTGAATCTACTATTCCCGGATAACTATATATAGTTGACCTAATATAATTTGTCTTCTAAATGCGGTAAATATTCAGTTTAAATATCGTTATATAAGATAATTGAGAAAATTGATCAATAAGAAGCTGTTCGAATGTATAAGCTAATTTCTGATGAAGGATTTTCTACAAAACCTTCACATGGAAGTGAATGGTACCGAGATTTGACTAGGCAAGGATTCTGTATAGTTTAGTGAGGTGCAGAATGGAACGTTTTTAAGTAACGTATACAATGCGTGAGAGTACTTTAAAGTAAAGAACCTTCATTTCCAATTGAAGTTCTCTGATATTATAGAATCGTCATTCCCCAGTTCTCACCCTGGTTGTTTCTATAGGAAGTGCCTAATGACTTGGATTACGATGCGATGTTTAATATATGACAGATACCAAATATAATCTTTTTAATGTATTTTGCATAAAATGGAAACAATATTAGATATTACACAAAGATATAGATGTCGTTAAAGTAGACCGTTTTTTACAAATATATCTGTCGTGGATGGTAGAACAAATATATATTTTAGTTATATCATGCAACCTGTACACACAAAGTTTGCAGTAATAACTACACACACGAGCTAGGCAAGTAGCGAAACCAGCAAGGCATTTGTACATATAACAACTGCCGTTTACATTTTGTTTTGTTTGTGAGTGTTCTTATTTCATTAATATACATTGCAATTCTATACATAATTCCTTTCTTCCTTAAATTCTTGTTATTTTCATTTATTAGTTCCTCAAATATCACGTGTAGTTTCACACATTTGTCTACTTATTTGAAGTACAACCAATTTATATTTGGGAAGAGGGCGAGAGATGTCTTATTAAATATGATATGAAAAGACTCACACGGATTAGTTGTGTAGTGGAAGTCTTGGAGTTAGCTATTAAATTGAAGGTAGCACATCTTAGATTAGATTAGATTTATTCTGCATATTCCAAAACTTTACAATCTACAACTTTAGGCTTCATTTATTTTTCATTACCTTGTTGCTACTTTGGCTTACATGACACAGTGGTCTTTTGCCCTGCCAGATAACCCTTAACCTCCATGTCTCCTTGTTAATTAATTAATCCATTCTTCCTCCTCATTTTCCTTTCTTACATTCTTTACATTTCTTGTTCATGTTTCTTTCAATTCCTGCAAGAACTCACGAATACTTATCTTGTTTTCCTCCTTTCCCGTTAACATTATTATAACTACTATCCTCTTGTCTACTTTGTCCCATTATTCCTCCCAAACCTTTTTTATCTACATTGCTACCTCATCGCATTCTGTTAAATAGTGTTCTATGCTTTCTTTTTCCTAGACAATTCACAAATTCCCTTTTCCCTACCTCTTGTCCCTTTCAGAAATATTGTTCCTGTTCTCATCTAAGCTAACCCTTCTCTCTCTTGCCTATTGCAGTAATTTACATATGCTTCTCGTCCTCAATTTCTTTTTACTTGTTTGTAAAATTGTAATGATTTCATAGTTCCTAGAATTTCCCATATTCTGTCTTTCTATATCTTCTATCCTGCATTTTACAAATTTACCCACATCGCATATATACCTTTCCTCTAATCTCCATATATGTCCCACTCCTATATATCCCATAATTCCTCCTATTTCTGCCCACCAACTGTTTAAGTTTTCTAATCCTTTTTGTTGTCTCGTGCATAATTTCATAATATCTCCTTCGTTGGCCAAACACTGATACCAAAATGTTATTCTTTCCATTATTATTCCATGTCTTTCCTAATTCTACTAAAGCTACTTCCCTAGTTGCTGATCTTGGTAAGTCTAGTAGCTCTTTACAAAACCTTCTGTAGTTTTGGTCCACCGTTTTGTTTACCTCTGCGCGGTGATAAAAGGCTTACCGAAACAGATGAAGTTAGATAACTTAAAAATTCTTGTGCCGTCTTTTTCATTCTAGAAATATGAGTAGAGGTATATATAAGAAATCGCGACACGTCAATAGACAGGGAGTAATCGGAACTGTATCGTGTGCCTGCAGCTGTATTTTGAAAGTGAACCCTTTTGTTTGTGGTCAACGACCATGGAAAATTATATTTGTGCATGTTACGTAAGTCTACTAATGTAAGGGTTGACCAAAGTGTATTTATACGGAAATAAAGAATATTTTGAATTTCTACAAATGTGACTTATAATCTTACGAATCCACAAAGCCACAATATGTATCCAAATATCAAAGTACCTATCTGTTAATATATTTAAATAGTTTTTGTCAAATTTCCTTATCAAACAAAATTTACCAGGACTGCTTTACGGACAATCTGTACTCAACAAGATTGGTGTACGTTCAATATCAATAAATACAAAATATGAACTCAGCTGCAGGTTCAATCAGAGATATCAGCCAGAAATTGACCTTAGTATTTAAAACATAATTTTCTAAGTTTTCCTAGATAACAGAGAGTAACAAAGTTTAATGCAAATTCCATTTTGTACTTCATGAATAGTTAACAATTGCTTAAATACTTATTACAAATGTGAACATACCGTTAAGAACACTCTTGATGAGAGGTGGACGATATAAGCAATGTATCTCATTGTTGTACAAATAAACTTACACTTCTCCTTCATGGATTTAACTTGTTCAACACTGCTTTTAATTTGTTTATGTTCCTGGACAAATTTGGCGGTTGCATTGTACGTCGATTGTTGTGTTTACTTCTACGTATGTAATTGATTTCTTCTAAAATGTACTTTCTGGAGTGTTACGTATATGTGTTATGGTAGGAGCATAGCTCCTACAATAAGTGTAATATACACTAATAATACCGTTTACTTACGTCATTCAACGTTAAGGCATATCAGACGATGAATGAAATTGATGAAATCATAGGCTAGGGAGCGGAGGGTCCATAGATCTTACAGTTACGCTAGTTCCTCTATCATGATAAGGGAAGCCGTGAAAAAGACCTTATCCAAATGACTAATCCGACCGAGATTTAAACTCGTGACTTTTTGTGCATAAGGTATATCAAACCACAGTGAAGGCCAATATTGATAATAATGTGTGCGGCAAAATAAAGCTAATGCTGAGCTATAAATTGTGTTTTATGTTAAATAATCATGATTATAATATACAGAAGGCCCATCTGTTATTTATTTTCGACGGAACTTCGCATATCTTTAAGAAATATTTCGGCTACAATTTTGCTACATGATTTCCATGTTCGTGAATTAACTTTCTTCTGAGCAGAATAATAATTTAGAATAATTAATGTAGAAAAACAAAAGATGGCAATTTTTGCTATTCAGTAAAAAAAGACAATAAATGTTAACGTACTAAGTAGTTATTCAAGAGAGTTGGCGAATTACTCGTCGTCACTCCGGCCGACATCCTCACCATCGTCACTTGCCGCATTGCTTTGGTCCAGAAACCCGTAACTCGTGCAATGTTCGCAGGAGTTTCATTTTTGGCGTAACAATCATACTCCTTTCCTTAAGGAATTTACGACCATCATTGGTTTTCGTGTATCTAATTTTTTTTTCAAAATTTTTGAAGTGGAAGAAGTAGAACATGTATAAGATATTTTCCCCCCAAAAAGTCGTTAACTTTTTAACAATACATAACTTGAACGTTTGAAAACTTCTCTGCGAAATCGTATAAGAGAATTGTTATGTTAATGTGTATTCTAGCAAAGACAAACATTTTAGCAGACTTCTTTCACATCTGTTTATCACTGAATTAATCCAAGGAACAGTGACTTGCAAGTACAAGATTGAGCAGGCCCAATTTTTTTTTCAACATAACGTTCTCATCGTATTGAACACTACCGAATAGAAAGCCTAATGTGTTTAAAAAGCATCAGGCTCCATGATCTAGTACACATTATGGTAGCCTCCTGCTCCATACGGAAGGAGAACATTTATTTATTTTGCAGGTTTAGGCGTATTTATCGAGAATCTTTTGAAAGGAATCAAAAGCTGCTCAATATTTACTTTTTGCAAATAAAAATAATACTGCAAAAATGGCTAGTTAAAGATTTTTCTATTACAATTCTAATCCGCAAAGTCCATGTGGTCTTATGGCGCCATCTATTGGCGATGCCTTAACTACGTGAACACCTGCGCTCCTAGTGGTGGAATCAGTGACTCTTTTGTCATGGGTGCCTTTAAGTTTTAAAGCAGAAGGACAAAAACGTGTTCTAATGTACCTTTCCCTATAAAACATGTAAATGTTGAGGCCAGCGTTACTTAGTACAGAGTTCTGAGTTATATGTTCACCGCTACACGCGCGATCTTATTACCTCCATTATACGCGCGATGACATAGAGTCCGTATTAGCTTTTCCAGAAGTTTGATACATCATTTTAATGTTATGGTTTCGAAATATGACATATTAGTTTCTGAAGGATATAAACTTTAGTAAGATTGCAAACATAATATATTTAAGCACCTTCCTGAAAATAAACAGCTTTAAGTCATTATTTACCCCTATACTCACTAAGTATATTATTGTAGTCACTGATATTAACGTTCTTTCTATTTTACCTCCTTTTATGAATACACATTAAAATATTTGTTTGTAGAAAAATTGTTCAGAAAGTATATTTTTTCATACAAATAAATATCACTGTTAATTTCAAGCGATTCATTCACTTTGGTTGCTGTTATCACTGTACAGATATGCTGCTACATTCTCCAGGCACGCACGTTTACTTTACAGTCCACAAGGAAACATTGTTGGACTGTTTGTCTTCCTGTCAGACAAGTTACATCTTCCTCGGATATTTAGTTGTGAAGCTGTAGAAGTAAATTCAACTTTCGGTAAACCCAATATTTCCCTGATGATGTTCTTGTTGCTTGTAGGATGTTATTTAGCTGAATGACCTTCATTTACGATAAATAATTTTTCTAAACAAATAAAGAAACATTTTTTCTAAATTCTATAACTTATATTTTGTAATATTAAAAGGAAGAAACCTCTCTTACCTGCCAAACAGAATTGTGAAAATTGATGATGGAACAGACTCACAAGAATACACGTACATGTAGCCAATAATGACTGTCTACAATATTGTCAGTGATATCTTAAGGAAGGAGGGAAGTAGAAAAAGCCGCTTACGGAAATCTTAATTTTTTTAATCAACTTTTAACGTGCAATTAAAACTGCGGACTGACATTCCGCAGCGCGTATAACGGAGGGTTAAGTGATGTGTTTGTACTCAAATGGCTGTACATATTCTAATGTTATTATTGTTACATAAACTCATTATAGTTAAGCGAGATAATTAAGTTAGATAATTGTATATTACTTTGCAGATGCAGCGGTATTGTACAGTAAACTGCTTGCTAAAGTATAACGATATGTGATGTTTAGCTGAATGAGAGAGTAAACGAATAGCGACTTACTACATGAAAACTATACATAAAATTATAAGTATCAAATATAAATATTTGATGAATGAAATAACGCTCAAATCTGTTCAGGGTCCATAAAGCTTAGGGTTGCCAGATATTTACCTTTCGAATTAAGGGAAAACCCGTTGCAAACTTCGTTCAGATAACTCACCATTAAAGAGGCCGACACGTTACAGAGGATGGCATAAGTGCATTGTGTGATCAATTAACCGCAACAAATGAACAATGGTGTTATAAATTCAAAACTAAGTCCATGTTTATAACTCAGATTTTCAAGTGCTGCATATCATAATTGTAAATGGATTGTAGTTATATCGGTCTAAATGACGTTATCAATGAAAATAATACATTGTAGTATATTATGAATAAAAGCTTCACCATATCTTTTAACATATATAAGCATGGGCTCAGTAATGACTGACAAGTTAATATCATATCATTACATTTTTTCGTTAACATCGAAGTAAAATCCAAGAACTTTGAGATTGAATACATTATACTGACGTCATTGTAAAATTACATATCGAATTAAACAAATGACAAACACCCACACCTGTGATGGTCGTGACCACGTGTTCAAAACGTCCAGAATAAGGACAGGACTGTTTCTGTTACACTTTGTGATGCCAGACAGTGATACACTTTCTCTACCCTTATCTTACTTGAGGCTCCCTGCACAAAGCCATTTTCTGTTAACAGACTTAAAGCCTATCCAAAGAATAATGCCGTAGAAACTCGTTGTCCTCAATTGTGACAACCCGGAAATAAAGCATATACTCATTTATCCTCAAGACGCTATGCTATAGAACATTTGTTCAGATGTTTCGTTTACCTTTATAGACGTCAAATGTACAAAAGACTAAGAATAGTGTGTTGAAGAATGGGTAGAGAAAATCAGTGAAAGTACGACATCAGATTCTCGTTTACACAAGACCTGAGCACTTCACTTGGATAACTATAGGTGAACTGAGCTCCCAGTTCGAACATACAGTCTGATTTTTAAAAGAAGATACCTGAAGGTCATCAAGTAAAAGACTCGAAGGGTAAGAAGGGAAGGTCGTTGGTACGGTAACGTAAACAAAGATTGCCAGATTGTTATTCTGGTGAATCGCATACTCCTCAGGTCAGTTATCAAAAGTTGTATGCGAGGAAACAGAGTTTGCTTGAGTGTCCAGTTTTGATGTGTATTGTTAGCCTACTTTGTTAAAACATAATCTCCGAGCGGGCTCTCTTTGCTACGTGGACGACAATGAAGTGATGAATGTAGCTGTTTTGCGTAGAATTAATGGAATAAGACGATGGAGGAAAACTTATCTACCAAGAATAGAAATTATTACGAAGTACGACGACCTAAGCTTCAAAAGCAGATACAGGTTTAGTAAAGCGAACGCCAGAAAACGGATAGAAATGATTCGTCCTAGCCTGTGCGTCAGGGACGATAACCGAGGCCTGACACTCAAATCCTAGCAGCAATTCCGTATTATACAAGAGGAGGATATCAAGACAACGCTTGCTGACCTGCATCAATAAGCCGCATTGTCAGTAAACTCGTTATAAATTTCCGTCAATGTTTCCTCCTTTCTCATATTTGTATTCATAGACATGGATTTATGTTCTGTCATGTTCATTATTTTTTGGACTAGAGAAAACATTGGTCTTCCTCTGACCAACTGATACCGCGCTTCTTCATATTATTCATACTCACAGAACTCCAAACTTTGTTACGGAACCTCAAACAGCAGCAGCAACCGTAAGAATGATTAAGAAACAGCTGCGAAACTACCACAGAGATTTATAAAGTTGTAGGTTCACTGTGGTATATTTAGTACTCGATGGCACTTGCGCATGCGCAGAAGAACCTTTCTACGTCGTGTAAAATTAGCTCCGTGCTGGTCTGAGGCTTTTTATCGTCTATGAATGCCAAAAAGTTAGACTGCCTTTAGTCCGAAACAAATTAGTCGGAAGATAGTCTAGATCAAAGTGATTACTGTGAATACGCGCTGGGGGGTTATCACGCCACAAGGCGCCGCTTCAGGCGCCATTGGGTACCGCGTATAGCTTGCGGACACCCTAGATAACCAAGGAGCAACTAAAGCTGAGCTCCATTAATCCAGTCAGAGAGTGTTGGCCTTTAAAATCATCCCTTCAGAACATAAAACTATTTACACCAAGGTGTACGGGTTTTGCCTTCTATAAAATCAGCTTAAAAGGTCAAAACTGCAAATTTATCTCAACTCCCATCTAAACTATAACAGTCACCCTACACTTCCCCCCAAAAAAACCAACCTGCGGTTAAACCCTTTTAAGCGTGGGCAAGCAGAACAATTATTGGACCTTACCAAAGCAACCCAGCAGTGAAATACGGGATGTCGATTGTGATTTGTTCTGTATTGTCTTTTCACCTTGCTAGTAATATGTGTTATTCAGTTGTTCAGCTACTTCTAAATTCATTTTTGTTTCACTTAAGTAATTAGTGACTTAAAGCTCAAGTTGTTCTTGGGAAGCAAACCAGGGAAAAAGACGATTAGAAATCCACGTTTCGGGAGTGAATATCTCTCCCATTATCAGAATATTTATTAAATGTTATAACCACAAATAAATCACTGAATATAACACAAATATAAGCAATGACAGAACACTTTAAAAATTCGCATTACTGAACAAAAGACTGTTTTCAGTAAATTAAATACCAGGTCAGGAGATGGCATGAGTATAGAAAATTAATTGAGTCAAAGAAACGTAGCCACTTAACTTCATTACCATGCTGTATAGATCTGTGGTGCTTAAGTTGACGGATTTCTATTTTAAGGCCGGTTTCCAAGAGGAACTCAACTGAAATCTAGCGTCACGATTAAGCATGCCCCGCTTACGCCGGATCACCAAAGCTAAGAAAGGGAAACTTGTAATACAGCAAGCGTCAGATAAGCCTACCGCTACAGCCTGCATCCCGTTTACCGGCAATCTATCCGGCAGAATCAGCAGAATTCTCGCCAAATACATCACCAGGACGATCCACAAGCCATCTCCGAAGATTAAACATCTGTTGAGACCAGTGAAAGACAAACTGGACTTCCAAGTTCCGGGAGCGTACCACATTCCCTGTGAATGTGGGACACCGGATATTGGAGAAACAGGAAGGACCATCGCTACCAGAATAAACGAACATGAACGGAGCATTCGTTTAATGCAACATGTGAAGTCTGGGCTGGTTTTGGTAAAGACCATAGAACCAGGTTTCGGGAGGCAATATGCGACAGTTACTGGGAGCGGAGAGTTAAGGAGGCTTTGGCCACTTCCTAAGAGGGGAACCTCATATGCTTAACGAAAGCATCCTTTAATGTTTTGGTTTCTCTAACTTCAGTGTCCTAACACATTCTTGGCTTCCCCTATCGGTGGTCGGTCAATACCTGACTTCATGCGCACCTAGTGGCGGAATAAGTGACTACATAAATTGTACAGATTGCAAAGAGCTCTAACTGGTGTATTCTGGCACAGCATGGACACGTGAATTGTAGGTTTAATATCTTCACATACAAGAAAGTGTATAATTAAGTTTTAGTACGCTTAACACCAAGAATAGCATAAGATGTTGTTCTTATTTTCATGTTTGTTACCTTAGATAACAAGAGCATAGCAGTGTGGTAAATAACCTACGTCAAATACAGAAACTACACAGCAGCTACAGAACTACTCGCTTTGTAAATGTTGATTGTGATTTGTTTGTACATTGGTTGCTAGTAATACGTTTTGAGATGTACAACGACTTGAAAATGCATTTACTTTCGCTTAAATGTTAATATTTGATGGATTATGTACTGTGTCTCATACATATTTAGGTACTAGGTGAAGGTCATACATTTAAGGAAACTTTTATTGTAATAAAGAACCATTGTCATTATTAGGTTCTCTGGTTAGAAGGATCGCCGGTCGTCTGGAACACTCCTATACTCAGAAAAACTCCCCTCTACTGTTAAGAAGAAACATTTATGGAGTGTTGTCTACTTCCAATGTACCTATAATAACAATTGTAATATAACGACTATCACTTGTCTCGTCTATTGAAACAAACATATTTTTATTTCCTCACAAAGATCACGTAATTTACTATTGTCTCTTCTTAACAACTAACCATTTCTAAGGACAGATTCATCTGGGGTGTTCTGTCCCTATACTGCTGCAGAAATTGCCCCAATGTAGCGTTATTTATTTTTGCTAACCGAATATTGGCCGAAACCAACGTTCTACAAAGATGTATACTAAAAAGAGATTTTTTTCGATGATTCCTCCGTGGTTTGACTAAGAAGTAAGTGGGTTGTCTTACTTTCCTTCGTACACACAACTTTCTTTGTGTTCCGCACCCAATCTGATGACGCACAGTAAAATGCATTTTCTGCACTCACTTTAATTTTGCACAACGTGTATAACAGTATCTTCTCCTCTGTAGAAAACACAGTCACTAAAGCGAGTCACTAAATTTATCAAGAAACTCTGTCCACTTTCGTTTACTTTTGCCATTCTTACGTCTTCATTTGTGAGAAGTAAAATGTTGATTGAATGAAGGATGCAGTTGCAGCCTGTGTTCCTCTCACGAGAATACATCTATGAGGAATATGTAGACATAATAACTCTACCGTTATCTGAGAAATATTACGGCTCAACCTTCAACATAGCTTACTGGTCTCCAATAATACATTCGCTCTTCCACTATCAGTACTCAATACAGGATACGAGCGAATGTTCAGAGATTGTTTTCAATGTAGACAGTACACCTATTTATGACATCATCGCGAGCTGATACTACACTTCCCCCTGACTCCCCCAGGAAAGGCATCTCCCTCACACGTTTTCACCTGAGAGCAAGTGTTTGTCTTAACGCGGGGAAGCATCACCATTATCTACATCGATAACGATATCTGCGTAAACACGTATCCAGTGACTCACTAAGAGACCAAAACAATACTGCACACACAGCAGAATTAAGTAAGCAGCTTCAACAACGACTATAAATGTGAATAACCTCAAAAAGTGTGATTAAAAGCAAAAAGAAGGAACAAAAAGCAAAAAATACATTTTCCTTAAATATGAAAAATTAACACTAAAGCACCCAAATAGAAAATATGTTATCAATTTTGGTTCATTTTTAAGAGGGATAAATTTTATATTCAAACCTGAAGTGTCTATGAAGACAGAAAAAAGATATTTCTTGAAATTCCCAGCCTAATGACAACTTAATATGTCGAGTCAGACACTGCACATTTGTATGTGTTATTAGGAAAGACAATGGAACAAAACATTTTATCATAAATAAGTCTCTGTGTGATAAATACAAAAGTGGGAAAGTGGACTTGAGAGTCTCTCCTATATATGTAAATAAGTTATTTGTTTATTACTTCAAGTGTGCCATAGGGAGTTTGTTACAAGCCAAATATGGTAAAATGTGTGAGTATCGATCAGAGAATTACTCATGCGCTAAGTAGAAATCTTCGTCTACTTTACGACTTTGGGCTTTTCTCTCTGTTCCGGTTGCAATTTGGTCTGCCCATGTTTTGTTTTTTGTTTCCTAGTTTCTTGGATTTATAGTTTATGGCTATTTGTGTTCTGTTATTATCCAATCTTTAGGGCTGCTTTTCCTTTTGATTTCTTTCACTTTTATTTACTTCCTAACATCCGGACTCCGTTTCTTCTCCTATTTTAGTGTACACAACTACTGCGCTTATAAATTTTTTTTTCTGTAATGTCTGTATTAAAAAGACCACATATAAGGTTTGTTTCATATAACCTTGCCCGTTGAGAGTATCTTTCCGCGTTTTACTGGATTCCCCTTCTCTCTAATTGGCTAGTGTTTTCGGCGCCGTAGGCGATGCAGTGTCCGACATATACAGTTCAAAGCAAGGTCAGCGTTAAATGTCATACAAACAAATACCAATACCTATAACGCACCTGCCTCGTCAGTCATACCGAGAAGCAGGTTTGAAGCAAAATGTCCTCTATTTATTTTAAGAATTGCCATGTGTTCCAGATAAATTAACTCTGTTGCTTAATATATTTTATTCACAGTGTTATAAAAATATAAATTTGAAAATTCTCTTTTAATATATTAAGATATATCATGTTAAATAATGAACTCATCTTAACCGCAAAACATTCTATACTGCGACAGTAGCCAATGAGAGGTGATTACGTCACGCGAGCGTCAAGAAGCGCGTAATAAACTTATGCAAACAAGAAATAAGTACTGCCTGCAAGTAGAATTGAATGATAAAACCTCCAGAACGTGAGCTTATGCAGTCTTATGTGACAAGTCATATAACAAAAGTGTAATTGGCATTAGATATATGAGGCTCAAAAGTTTCAACATACCATATTTCCATTAATATGAATTACTGGAATGCCAATCTTAATACGCATTAAAATTTGTTATACTCCGTGATTTAGTAGACGTCATGATAGCTTTCTGTTCCATAAGGACGGAGAACAGTAATTTATATTTGAGGTATAAACATCTTTATCATGAGTCTTCCAAAAGGAAGCAAAAGCTGCTAAAACTTTATTTGTCGTTAGTGAAAGCAATACTCTTAGGAATGTCTTTGTGAAGTATGTTTGACAATTCCAGTCCACAGCGTCTTGATGCTCTTATTGCTCAATCTGTCGGTTGACGAGCTAACTACGTGACCACATGGGCTCCTAGTGGCAGAATCAGTGACTGTTGGTTTTATCATGGGTGCCTTTTAGGTATAAAGTAGGAGTACAAAAACGTGTTCGAATTATACCTTTCCCCATAAACCATGTAAATGTTGAGGCCAGCATTACTTAGTACAGAGTTGTGAATTATATTTTCACCGCTATACACGCGCGATCTTTTACCTCCATTACACGCGCGCTGAACGAGATTCTGTATTAGCTTCTACAGAACTTTGATATACCATTTTAATAATATGGTTTCCACATATAAAATATCTGCATCTGAACGGTATACAAATGCAGGGAATTTGCAAACATAATATATTTAAATATCACTGCTGAAAATAAGTAATTAGAAGTCATAATTTACACCTAAATCACTAAGAACATTTATTGGAGTCACTAATATTAATTATCCTACTATTTTAACTGGTTTTTGGAATACAGATTAAGGGCACTGGGTGGTTATTTTTACTCAGACAAGGCTAATTTTTACCAATATTAAAATTTGAATATGTAGAAAACTAAACATTATCAGAAATTGATGTCGTATGATTACAGCATACAGATGTGTGCATTTACCTACTGTATAATATTTAAATTACGTTCACATAGGTCCATGCAAAAGGAAAATAAATCACACCGTGTGTCCTGAAAAAAATATTGCACCCTATATTTCAGGTGCACTTGACTTGTAGGGATTTAAAGCTATATGTATGTATGTATTTATTAACTGCAATTGGGTACTACCTGGTGGCAGAGTTACGAATACAGTTATATCCTAAGTAACCTTAGATAAAGTTTGATAATATACGCTAAATGAAAATCGCATATTGTTTATATTATGCACATGAACAATTAATTAGTTTTAAGTAACAATAGATAATATTTTCAATGACTGATTATTTGTTTTCATCCATTTTATAAATCACACGAATATAAATGTTAGACGAATGTGTTCAAGGAACATTGACAAATAACCACTACAGATTTTGTGTCAATATCGTTTGTAGTTTTTGAGAAACATGCACATAAAGTATGAAAAATCAAGGTTTTGGGAAATCACGATCAAATATTAAGCACCATTGTCAGGAAGAGTGCGTGTCATTATGCCGCCATGTTTAAATTGACGAATTAAAGGACTTTAATACCAGCTGACAACCTATGTTATATATATATATATATATATATATATATATCAATTTAAAGCTTAAAAATTATAAAATTTTTAACGTTAAAAACAAAAAATGGATTTTTTCAAACATATCGACCTCCCTTAAAACATTTATTTGTAGAAAAGTTGTTCAGAAAGTTCATTTTTCCTTACAAATAGTTTTCGCCGTCAATTTCAAGCAAACCATTCACGGTGTTTGCTGTACTCACTGTACATATATGCTAGGACATTCTCCAGGCACGCAAATTTACTGTACAGTCTACAAGAAAACCTTGTTGGTCTATTTGTTTTGCCGTCAGAGAAGTTGCATCTTCCTCGGATATTTAGTTGTTTAGCTGTAGGACAAAATTCAACTTCCGTTAAACCCAATCTTTCCCTGATAATGTTATTGATGCTTGTAGGAGTGATTAGCTGAATGACCTTCATTTACGATAAACAATATTTTTTCTAAGTAAATAAATAACAAACTTTTCTAAAGCTTATGTTTTATGTTTTGTAATATTAGAAGGCAGAAACCTCTCCTACCTGCAAAACAGAATGGAAAAATTTGATGACTGAACAGACTCACAAGAGTACACACACATGTAGACAATATTGATGGTGATTCGTTAAGGAAGGATATTGGACTGTAGGATATTGTCGAGTCCTTAATGCTGTACCTGAATGCTTCACCTGATTATGCTCACGTTCATGAATTCTCGTTTGAATATATCCCAAGTACAATATTGAATCGCATCAGTTACATTGGTCCAGATATATTGAACTGTGTGGAGATCTTCGTTCCAATAAGCTTTGTCCTAAGTTTGATTGATGCTCACATCTTAAAGGTAATATGTAAACCTTCATACTTGTGTAGAAGAAGGACGAGGTGCGCTGACTAACAAATATCCTGTGAGATAATTCCCTAACCAGGACGTAACATGAGTATAAGGCATACAGATAAAATATATTATCTACACGTCGTCAACTTCTTTCCATATTAAAGCTAATCAACTGTTCCCAAATAAATTAACAGAAGTTAGCCTATTTTATTGAATAGTAACAAATGAATAGTGTCAGTATAATACAATTCTCTATATCCTTTGACCAATCTATAGCAGTTTTTCTTCCTCTGCTATCGTATTACAATATATAGGGAAAGTATGGTACTCCAACCAAAAATGTTGTACCGAAATTTCAGTTAAAATACATATTTCGTTGTCCCCAGTATCTTATATAAATATTGTTAGAGAAAGGTTAGCTACAATGTGTGTCTTTCCCTGAACATTGTATCTAATAAACAAGAAGTCGGTAAAATACCAAATTTGGTAGATACATAGCTTCAGTATCCTTCAAAGATATGACATGATGATTTTCAGGAAATCGTTCCATGCCGGACTATGTACCATAGTATGGAAATATTTTGACTACTTTGATTAACGCAAAAATATTTCAAGACATTTATTAAAAGACTATATCTTTATGACTGTTAGGACTAATAAGATATCCTGAATGTCGAAGTATATCTTCAGAAGTCATCTTTACTCTGGGTGACCTTTTCCTTCACAAAAAGACAATATTATAGAAAAAAATGAAGATCTCCTTAAAATATACAACTTGTTTCATACATGTTTGGTGGAGGTATTGCTTGTTATTTGTGAGATCTTTTCAGCAAATTACATTTTTATTTCAAACGAGAACCTGTCACTTTTTTCTTTATCCCTTGGTTACACAAAGATAACGTAATTTAGAGTCATAACAGACAAAGCACATTTAAAAAATCTGACAATCGCTTATACTACTACATTTCTGTATTACCTTTTACGTACAAAAATGTTATAAATTCAAAATTAAAATCATATCTATAACACTGACTAGCTACTGAATTTCAAGTACAGAAAATCGCAGTTGTAAATTGGATTGCAATGAAATGAATTACTCTACACACGACAGTACATTTTTTAACATACATTTGATAAATAATGTCTTATTCTCAGTGTATCCGAGAACTTGAACTGGAATATATTATTCCGACTACGTTGTAAGATTAAATGACGATGTAAGCAAATGACATATACCGACGACTGTGACTGGAGCGACCACGTGATCTACATATCCGGGATACCAACACGACTGTCTTGTCTCTTACCGATGTTATGTAGCGTCAGTTGTATTTTGTGGTGACACAAAGTGACATATTTTATCACTTCATCTACGCTTATCGGATTTGAGGCACGCGATATAAGGCAACACTCTGCTAACAAACTCAACATCTATCCCCACAAGAATGACATAGAAAATTATCCAAAATTCTGGCAACCAGGGAACACAGTTTAGAGCTTGTGGTACGTTCGTTCGTGGCTGGGTTTTGTTCTTCACAAGAAATAGAACTTCTAATTTACTGTCAGCTTGCTTTTTTGCGTTGCTTAACAAATTACGGCGATTTCTATTTCACCGCGAGAGGGCAGGATTAGCATGGAAATCATCTTCTTTATAGATTCGTGCAAAGTTATAAGAAACGTTGGGAAGCAGACAATTGCGTTGCACTCATAAATGTGCTAATTTATTTGGGTTCCAAAGACAAACTAGGTAAAATGTAAATTCTAAACCAAAATGTCCAGATGTCCAGAGGTAGTCCTAGTCGGGCGGGGCTTTCCCCGTCCGGGTGTCATATGCCGCAGTACCTAGCCGCTTTGCGGCTTAACCTGCGAAATAAACTAGTAGATCCATGTTCTGCTGGGGTGTTTGAACTTGTTTACTGTTTGAAATTTTGGAGAGGTTTGGAATGGGTTGCCCCTCTTTGTCGTGGGCAGCTGTACTTAATCGTTCTCCCTTTTTGGGAGACACGAATTAGTTTTTTGCCCCGTTTTGGATACGGGTTGTGTAGAGCTTGTCTTTGGCGTAGAAGTTGTTCCCAGAGACATATGGGGTTTTCCTTGGGTTACCCAAGGGGTCCCAGGACGTCTCTCGGCAGTCTGAAGGACGGCAAGCGCCTTTGATCTCTCGGGTCATACCTTCCCAGGGAGTTCACTAAAGGGTTGGGGTGAATTTGGATTTTCTCGTACATTGATCGTGCCCTCTCGCGAATGACATCGACAATGTACGGGATCTGGGAGTGCTCATGTAGGATATGAGCCGGGAATCTCCAGCCTGTATCGTAGATGATGCGTAGTGCCTTGTTCTGCAGCGTCTGGAGTCTGACGAAAGTGGTATTAGCCACTGTTCCCCAGATCTCACAGCCGTACAGAATCATAGGCGGAATGATCGCCCGATACAGTTGGAGTTTGAGACGGATCGGCATGGTTGATCTGAAGATAGGGTATAGGCTCCGGAGTGCGACGTGCCCCAGCTGGACCTTGCCCTTGACGTGCGGAACGTAAGTTAACTTGCGGTCCAGCGTCACCCCGAGATACTTCGCCGTTTGCACCCAAGGGATTCGACGGCGCCGTAAAACGAAGTTCTGCTGCAACCGGTTGGCTATGGTTTTCGCCAGGAGAATAGCAGAGCTCTTCTCCGGGTTAATTGCCATTCGCCATTTTGCGCTCCATTCGCCAATGGCCCGGAGCTGGGTTTGGATTTGCCGGAAGCTGTACCGTGTATTCCTATTGACTGCGAAGATCATGAGATCGTCCGCATACTGACAGGTTTGGGTGTTGTGATGAGTTGGGATGTCGGCCATGTAAGCTGCGAAGAGCGCCGGCGACAGCACGCTGCCTTCCGGTACTCCAGCGCCAATGGGCCGCTCGGTGGACAGCTTCCCCTCCATCTTTACTCGGAAGCTTCGGTTTCCGAGGAAACCGGCCACCAAGGAAATGTATGGACGGGGAATTTCATGCTCCAGGAGTTTGTAAATGAGTCCTTCATGCCAGGTAGTGGCGAATGCCTTCTCCACGTCGAGCAGCACTGCTACCGTTTTAGACCTTTCCTGGAAACCCAGGGAGGCCTTCTCGGCAACCCGCAGTAGCTGCTCGGTCGTGGAGTGGCCAGAACGGAAGCCAAACTGGTGTTCCGGGATTAGGCCCCTTTCCTCCAGATGAGGAAGGAGCCGGGAGAGGAGCAGTTTTTCGAATACCTTCGATAAAACTGGGAGAAGGCTGATTGATCGGTAACTGGAAGGAAAAACCGGATTTTTCCCCGGCTTTAAAACGCACACCACGCGCGCCTCCTTCCAGATAGCTGGAAAGTGGCGCATGTATAGGCACGCGTTATAAATCCGGGTTAAGTGAATCACGGCTCTTCGTGGAAGGTGCTTGAGCATTTCCGCTGTCACACGGTCCTGCCCAGGTGCTTTGTTGGTTCTTAGAGAGTTAAGCGTGGTCGCTAACTCTCTAGGGGTAACGATGGGAATGTGGAACTCCTCGTGGTCAGGGGGCGGAGCTTCTAGGAAGTCCTCCACCACCTGTTCCACGAGGTCAGCATGGTCATCGTCCATTGGCTCTACCCTGGGTTGGAATTGAGCCTCCAGATAATCTGCTAGCGCCTCTGCCTTTTCTTTCGACTCGTAGACGAGTCGACCTCTAGGGCTATGTAGGGGGTGCTGGTGTACGGTTTTGTTTTCCGCAGGCTACGGACTATTCGCCATGGTTTTCTCTCCTGGAGATTGGTTTGCCTTAACATGTTTTCCCAGGCCTCTTTGCGGTGTGCTCTTAGGAGTCGTCTTGCCAGGGATTTGAACCTCTGGTGTACTTCTCCTATCCTGGGATGGCGAAATCTCTGCCACAGCTTTCTTACGGCGTTTTTAGCCCTTATGAGTTGTTTGATGGGTCCTGGGATATCTGTGGGGTTTGGCGTGTCTATTGGGATGCGGTGTGTGTGAGCACGGACCGCGTTGAGGATGGATGTGGAGAACTCCCTGGCTGCCGCCTAGAGCGACTCCACAGAGTCGATTCGAGGGCAGGCTTCCACGGAGTTTTGGATGTGAAGAATGGCGGCATCCCAGTCGACTTCATCCACCCAGTCAGCCGTTGCCAGAGCTGCGACGGTAACGTCTGAATTGATCACAACTGGGTTGTGGTCAGAATCCAGAACATTCACCGCCGTGAGGTCCAGATGAAATGGAATATTCTTGGTGATTGCGAAATCTATGACGTCCGCCCTGCCACGAGGCGGGAAGTGCGTTGGACCCCGCGGGCCATGCGCATGAAGGGTTGGGTCTCCGCAGATGAAGCGGTAGATGCTCCTTCCCCTATCATTCTGGGTTCGGCTGTTCCATCCTGGGTGTTTGGCATTGAAGTCACCGGCTATGCACACTCGGTGGTCTAGGTTGAGGAGTGCCCTGTAATCCGCTTCATAGAAGGGATGGTTGGGCGGGTCATACACCGCCACAAGCACTAGGTCTGAACCGCCCAAGGAGAGCCTTATGGCGGTCGCCTCCAAGTGTTGAAGCGGGAGGATGGTAATGGGAGTATGGGTGATGTGATTTTTGATGAATATAGCTGTACCGCCGCCCCGCCGGCCGACTCTATCGGCTCGGTGGACGGCGTAACTTGGCAGGTTAAATTGTACACCAGCATGCAGATGCGTTTCGCATACCATAAGGAGGTCAATCCCGTGGTCACTTACAAACTCCAAGATGCCCGGTCTCTGTTCCCGGACTCCGTTTGCGTTCCAGAACGCGGCTCTCAATGTTCGCTGAGTTCTTCTCAACGCCATTTACGAGCTGGAGTCAGGGAAGAGGAGCCGTGCAGTCTGTTGCAAAATGCTGTGCTTTTGCAGAGCAGGGATGCGGGGATCCGTCAGTTGCTCCCTGCAGCGCCTCAGAATGGGGAGGGAGCGATGAATTAGTTCGGCGAACCAGGCAGAAAGCTCATGGAACTCCGCCAAGTCCTCGTTTGAGACGCCAGTGTCCCAAATCGGCGCGGGTGTTGTAGCGAGGGGTGCCTCTCCCTCATTGGCTGTTGCTGCCACTGTAGCTGGAACTGGTAGAGGGGGGAGAGCAGTTGCAGCAGGGCCGCTCTGTCTCCCCGCAGATTCTTGGGCTGGTTGCCCGGCCGTTGCTGCCGCAGTTGCCGGCGGTTTCTCCCGCCGGGCTGCGGTGGCCTTCTTCTGGCGAGGAGGCCGCTGTGGCTTTGCTGCAGATGCAGCTGGTGGTTGTTTGGCGGTAGATCCAGAGCTTACTGACTGGGTCGCTGCCGGAGTCTGGCTTGCCTCGGCCTGCTGCAGCACTTTTTCGTGCTTGCCCAGCGCCTGGGCAAAACTTACTCCAGGCCGAACCTGTGCTGGCTCCCTGTTTGCGTTCCTGCCCTGTCTTGCCTGCACAATGCGCAGTCTAGCGGGACAGCCGCCGTAGATGCCTATGTGGGCCTCTCGGCAGTTGGCACACTTTTTCTCCTCTCTGGGGTTCGGGCATTCGTTGACATGGTGAGGGCCTGAACATCTTATACAGGCGGTCTTCCTCTCGCACGCATGGCTCGAGTGGTGGAAGCCCAAGCATCTGTAGCATTGGGCTGGCCCCTCCCTGCCATGGTACGGTTCGATTCTGATCTTAGTGTTGTAGAGGTGGGACACCTCGTCAATTTTGGGGAGACCTTCTCCACTATTACGAGGAATAGTGGCATGGGGGTCCTTACGGGCTCCTTGCCTTCCTCGCGGACTTGCCTGGTCAGCTGGACCACGGTACGCGGCGTAATGCCGTGTTCTTCCGCCAGGCCCACCTTTATGTCCTCCGGGTCGGTGTCAGAGCCAAGACCTCGGATGACTCTGCGCACCAGGTTAGGTCGCTGCAGCGAGAACGTGTGGAATAAACCAAAATGTCACTGTCTTCAATACGCTAATAGCTGTCATGGTGTATATTAGTTCCGTTTTCACTGAGTAAGAAGTTTTATTTTCCCATGTCAAGGTATTTTCATATAGGTTTTGGTAATAAGCCATAAAGCCGGTGTAAAGCTAAATTAAAAGGTAAAAGAATCTCATATCCTGAACTAGAGGATCATTTTGTTTCTTGGCTTTTCTTTCACTAAAGTATATATTCACTCTTGGCACTATCTATCGGCCATGGACTAACCACTTGAGACCCTGCGCACCTAGTGACGGACTCAGTAACTACATCAGTTATGTACATTACAAAGACCGCTAGTAGATATCGACTTCGACACAGAAATCCGGGTTTAATGTCTTCACGTACAGGAACGTTTATCATTAATTAAGATTTACTGGACCCAATAACAAGAATAGCATTGGTGTGATTCGTACCTTGAACTTTGTCCCTAGATAACAGCAATATACCAGGAAACTATCTCACGTTACGTTTGTACTTCTGAATTACTAATGTTCATCCGTATATTGTTTAAATGTTGATAACTTTGCTGTTAAATCGGAGGAGAAACATGTTGTTGACATATCTAGCTTTAGACTTATATCTATACGGAAATAGAAATAGTAATCTTGAAGATAACATTGCTTAGTATGGAGTTGGTGTTATATGTGAGTCAAAGAAATATACATATCTAAAATAAATAACATAAAAGCTGAATGTTACACTCATCTGACTTTCTCTACTTACTCTTTTATAACTATACTTACAAAATGAATGCTCTTGTTTCTACGTCTTGTCAACTCAGACAAACTTTCATTAGATATTTACGTACTTTCTTGCAGTTACGAGGACGATATTGTAAACTGAAGCGATAGTCAGTTTTTTAAGATGTCGATCGTTATATGAGGCTTTCGAGTTGCATGATCCTTATATAACTAGAGAAAAACACGAATAACGACTTACTGCCTAAAAGGTATAGGTATATCAACCTTCAAACCTATAACAAAGAATACTCCGAAGATTGATACCAGCAGCAAATATTTTACGTAAGTTTGAGGGAACATTACTACCGAGTGGAATGGCTTAAGCGTTCTCGTCTGTGGCCCGCATTTGGGAGGCCTGGGTTTGACTACCGTGGCCGACTTACCTGACCCACGGTTTGTTCGGGGTTCTCCCGTGTTGATAGGCGAATTTTGGGTAGTTTCATTACATACCCCGAATTTCCAATTCATCTCCATTATCAATTCACATCATCTCTCATCTGGGGATTTCTTTCATGGTAGAAGTTTCAGTGGGTGTCTCGGCGGTGCATGGCAGGATCATATTCTCTGAGGAAAAGTACTTCCTCCTCCGGTAGGTCGGTTGGCGGTCTCTGTGCCTCTGCTGGGACCATTTCGTGACCACCAGCCAGGGACCTTTGAAGCTCGGATCGCCTGCCTGGGACCTTTAGGGCTTGGCTGCTGGGATCGTTGTCGTTCCACTGTAGGGGAGCGAGTTCGTTGCCCTGGCCTGTTGGGGGAAGTCTCTATCCAGGTAAACTGTAGATACCCTGCCCTCTGTACTGTCGTGGCTCCTTGGTTCGGCCACCCTCTGCCTCCTCTCTCCACATTCTTCCTCCCGGAGGTACTCTCACTTGGGGGTATAGGAACAATGGGCCCAGCATGATGGCCTAGCTACCGAATCCCCTCCGTAAAGAAATCCCAATCCCAGGGAACGTTACTGAGTATTTTGTCACAAACCCAAGCGAGGTAAACATAACTTACATTAAAATTGTTATGCGTACGTACAATGTAGTATAACGAATTGTGTTACTGTGTTCTAGCTCAGTCTTTAAGCTGAACTTTGATGAATCTATAAACGATTGCCAGTCAGGTGGATTGTGTTAGATTCCTAGATCACTCGTAAATCATTGATAACTAAACAGAAACATATATTTTCTTTCATAGAATTAATACTTTCCAACTTTCTGATCGTTATTTGGAGACGCTGTAATTGTGTCAGGTGTAGGTAATTTTCATTGTGCAGTTCGTTGTTTTTAGTTTCACGTCCTCCCGTTATGTTATATTAGACGAAGATTGAGGTGATGATCAAATCAATTCAGGGTATATAGAGCTTATGGTGACCAGACATACATATTTCAGGATAAGGGAAAACCCCAGGGAAGTAGTTCATTCAGTTAAGACATCTGACCGAGATTAGAACTCGGAACCAGTTCAATGTAAGTCAGACATGATTGAGAGGCGAGTATAAGAGCATTGTGTTATCAGTTAGGTATAATGTTATAAATTCGAAACTAATCTTGGAGAAACTTTCTTTTGTGCGAAGCGAGAATATTTTCTAAGTCCAAAGGTGCACATATACGCATGCGCAAGCAGACGATCAGCCGGTTCGCGCGTTGTAACCAACATGAGAGAGATATGTAAAACTTGTAGCTAAAGTCTGCAAAAATGTACCAGACTTAGGTGACGCAGTCCGTGTGCAAAGGAGCATGGTGTGAGCACGCTAAGTTATTGCCCGGTCAAATATTGTTACTCATGCACTGCTTTGCACATAAACAATCCTACGACACGGAGATAATGGAGTGCTCCCTAGGAGCACTCGTCGTCCTATTTTGCATTCGTCGATTTGAACGACGTGACCGGGACCGCTAAATTTTCCCCTTGCAGTGTACTTGGTGTCATTTGACAACAAGAACACTTCGTGGCAGTAGCCGAACCAGTCCGATACATTCCGTGAGCTCATACATGTATTTCCTACGGAGCACTCCATTATCGTCGTGTCGTAGGATTGTTTATGTGCAAAGCAGTGCATCAGTAACAAAATTTGACCGGGCGATAACTTAGCCAACCCAAACATAGTATCATTTGGGGACAAGTAAGACTGTTGGCAGCATTACGTCCAGTGGAGAAACAACCACAGTTTGGCTGCACTGAATTCTTCAATATGGCTACAACATGTATTAAGTAAATAAACAACCAATTAGTGACGTCAAAAGATTGCCCTACAACACGAAGTTGCACTAACAGGTAAAGAAATGATCTAAAAATTCATGGTTGTACAGAAAAGCATAAAAAATCTGAAGAAATTGAAAAAAAAAAAAACTCGCCGCGTCGCATATTAGAAGGAACAGCCCTAATTTTATATTTATAAGCCTTACGTGCTACTGATTTGCAAGTACATCATATAATATTTGTAATTTGGAATGTAGTTATATCTATATATACGAGGCTAACAGAGAACTGTATTAATGTATACACGATAATAAAAATTGAAATATACGTAAGCATGTGGTCAGGAATGACAGACATCTGATAGGTTAACAACCAGATCCTCATACCATAAAATGAGAACTTGACCGACTCCGTTGTAAGAATACTTGGCGATATAAAGGAATGACAAGCAACGAGGTACGCATTTGGAGTAACCACGTGATCAACATGTTCAGAATGATAACAGTCTTATACCGATGTTATTGTAGATTCAGTTGTCTTGCTCTTCCGTTGTGTGTCCAGCATACTTGGCTTAGGATAAATGTTACATTGTTTAAAACGTTTATTGTGAACAATTGAAACTTTGGATTGTATCTGCTCATTTGCCTATATCTAATGGTTCATGAGAAGGAAATTAAAGGACTATAATAGAATTTTCTTGAATGCTTATCAATGTTCTGTTTTCAATATCAATAGTTACTCAGTTGGTTCATTATACTCCTAAGTACACATGTCGAGGAATATACATATATGCAAAAAATTTTTGAGGACTTCAATGTCTATAGTATTTTTAGCATTAAAATATGCTACAAATTGGACAGGAGAAAGTTCTAGTTAGAAGCTCTAAATAAAAACCATTTTCTTTATATACTTTAAAACCCTCCTACGCTAAAAGAAGGTCCCTAAGCTATTTTCTATCATAATTTAGTCAACTTTGACTACTTCCTAGTACATTTATATGCGGTCAATGATCCTTAAGCACCGTGGTTTGACTTTCACGTATCCCTAATACTACTAATTCTGTTGCTAACAGAACTGATTTTACCTACTGTAACATTTCCCTTAATATTTAGACTACCTTTATAGCCCATATTAAATTCACTGGCAACTGCAGTCACTTCAATTTGCAATTTCTTTCTAGCTACAAAATGCTCTTTTTGACATTTACAGCAAAATTTCATTCAATTCTGTGTTTTTCCAGTTTTTTACAGCTCTCCAGTAGATTAGTTCTAACTAATCCCTTAACTTTTTTCTGTGAGATGGGAAATGTAGGTATATCAGTTCATGCAATTCATACTCATGGTCATACAAAACTGCTACATAGAAGTGTGGCCCTTAACAATGCCCAGAAATGCATAAGCCATTCTTCTATTTACATCAGAAGGTGGCTACTAGAAGCAATGGTACCACTGTAGCTGGTATATATTTTCACATAAGATTTACCAAAGCTGAGCATTCTATTATCGCTTTACCAGCTAACATTGAAGTTTCAGTACACTTTGTCTCCAAATAGCCACCTGTTGATATACGTACTCCAAAGTAAACTTGGTATGAATTATATACTGTTACATCAAGAAAGAAATATACATAATGTTAAATAAAGCTTTGTTTCCGTTCTAAACAATACTTACCTTAATATAAGCTGCCATACTCGGCTCCCCTTTATCTGAAAACCACATTTCACAATCACAAACACAAAATTGTGGAAATGTTTACTTTTAGAGCAGGAACTAATTTATACAACTGGAAGCCGAAGTGTACAGTAGCTTTCACAAATTTTCAGAAGATGCCTGTGCACATTACTGTAAAGAATATTGATCCTGGAATCTAATCGCCTAGTTGAAATGTGATTTGCACCTATAAGGAAGAGTTTAATGTAGAAAGACTTCCAGTCTAATTCTCGGATAGGTATGATTTTGAAGTTGGAATAGCAAATTTATTGTTAGCGGTTATGCCCGCAAGTCATGCGGAGATGCCAGTGGCGCTTTAAGCGGCGTTTATTAGGTCGATAGATCCCAAGAAACCTAACCAGGGAGCTCTGATGGTAAGGCGAACTCACGTAGAATTTTGCGGCACGGTGCCTAATGACACCTCCACATAATGGAGAGATGAGGCTCAGTGCCCCACAAATCCGTCACTACGTGGTTAAGTCCGTCTGGGACAGGTACACGCATGACACACAACGCGATGGCCCTCAGCCACCAAATGCCGTGGCTCTTTGCAACAAGCTACCAAAGGTAATTTAAATGGTCACTTCCACCTCCACATGGGCATTTTGGTCATGACGTGGTTGTTCTTTAAATGGCACTAGGGCGTAACTGTAGGCTGATTCAGAAACTACAATGTTTCAACATAATTTCAAAGCAAAAACAGGAAAATGCCACATTTTGCCATTTTTGACGAAATTTCTCTGACGCTTCCCGTAAAGTGTACTTTCTGAAGTGTTATGATGAAGCTGCTCCAATACCTAACTGTAATATACTCTAATAATTTTGTTTATTTAGGTACTCCCCACATTAGATCATATCGGACGATGAATGAAATGGGTGAAATGAGCCAAGAGAGCATAGAGCTTAGAATTACCCGGGATTCATTTCTAAATATAAGGGAAAACCCAGAAAAGAACTTTACCCAGATAACTCATGCTGACTGAGGTTCAAAATCGAGACCTCTTGAATTTGAGGCATACCACATCACATGGACGGGCAATATTGTTCATAAACCGTGTACGAAAATAAAACAAAGGTTTCAAGTGTACACTCTGTTTGATTTTAAGTAATCATAATGATCCCATGAATGATCAATATATTGAAGACATATTTGTGTTATTTTCGACGGGATTTCACATATTTCTAATAAACATCTCGTCTTCCAAACGAAATGTACCGTATTACAATTAGTTTTGCTACATAATTTCCATGTTTGTAATTTAACTTTTGTCTGGCCAACAGAATAACGATACAAATTACTTTTGTTTACAGCAATACCAAATACTTCATCATATTTAGGTTCTCTAAACTTGTAAAATGTTAATAACTTTAAACCTTTCAAAGGTTACCAACAGTTTGACAATTCTTTGAATTGAATTTCATAAAGGAATGTTGCTATGGTAGCTCAGTGGTTACAGTAACTGGAACGTTGACCGTGAGATCCGTGGTTCAAATCCCGGATAGAGTATTGAATATTTCAGGTCGAATCTGCCTCTCAAAATTTAAAATTATGCAGAACTTCTATCACGGATGTAGTAAATGTGATCTCTGCACTCGACCTTGTATATCACCTGCTCATCCGGTACTTCCCTGGACTCCTAACAATAATTTGTTTTTAATTGATCTTTCTAATCATTCTTGAACAAACTATTTTTAAACACCTTACTGTCCCATTTACTTTACATCACTCGAGATAAACGTTATTGCCCAATTAGTTTTATTATGTATGTCTTTGTGGTTACAATGTATATGAATACATTTAGTATCCCGTCACCGGACATTTCCTAAAGACACCATGATAAACTTTCTGTGATCGTATTAGCTTTTAAAGGTAGTGACTCCGCCACTAGGAGCGCATGCGGTCAGGTAGTTAACCAACAGCCGATAGATGGTGCTGATGTAAGAATCAGGACGTTAATAATTGAAATTCCATAAAAGTTCATTTAATTTGGGATTTAGAGTATTAGCTTCATTTAGGGGATATAAATGTATAGCAGCTTTCGTTCCCTGTGATAGAGCGGATGATAGAGGCGTTTACGCCTGAAAGAAATGAACACGGCTCTCCGTCGTCATGGAACAGGAAGCTACGATTTTGTCTATTAGATAACGGAGTGGAAATTATTGATTTATGTTAGGGTTGACTATTTGAAATCATTTGTGAGCAAGTTTATTGCAATGTTGAACTTTTTGAACACACATTACTGGTTATTTGGGTTTCAGAAAACGTCTTGTGCCACATATAGCAGAGGTTCTTAGGCAAACTTTCCCATATTTGTATTTATCTCACAGAGACTTATTGCTGGTAGACTCTTCGTTCCTTTTACTTTTCTCCTAACATAATACGTACGTGTCCAAGTCAAGATATTAAATTATATTATACAAAGCAAAATCGAAATAAAATGCTCATTTGTATTGTGGTTGAGGCTTAATTATTTTGGCAAGATTGGTTATATTTATATTCCTTCCTTCCTTCGTTCCTTCTTTCCTTCCTTCCTTCATTCATTCATTAAGCAGCTGGCGGCTGACTGAGGGTAAGCACGAAGTGTGTCATTCGTGTACCTGTCCTACACTGACTTAACTACTTAATGACAGGAAATGTGGGGTTTTGCAGGGTGGTGCTTTGAATTTAGGTGAATGAAAAAAGGGAGGTAGCCGTAGCTCCTCATGGTAGCCAATTCGGTTGCAACGCTTGTGTGCACCGCTGGTGTAAATATGTATATTGCCTCTTAGCATAATACTTCTAGCAAATTTGTTGCTTTGTAGCACATTTTGAACATCTGACACATTCAGACACTGATGGTTATTTGGGTTTCAAAATACATGTGTGCTGGAACGGAAAAAAGCAACTTCTATAAAGTTGGTCAGTTAGGCAGTTTCGGGTGCCACAGTCCTCGTGCACTGCTGATGGATTGGATTTCAAAATGAGTGACTTAATCTTGAATTCCAGACAATTTCAATATGTGAAGAAGATGATTCTGCAGTAGTGTATTATGTGCAGAATATTCAGTCTCCAGTTTTGTCTGTACAGGAAATGTTTTACCTGAGAAAATTACGGCTTTATTTGTTTAGTATACATGACATCAAATCAGATAGCGGACGCTTTTATTTATATCTCAAGAGGACCACTTGAGGTCTGTACCTTTTAGCAGTGCTAGCTTTCTCATCTTCCACCAATTGCGAAGACGTTCTGTTTATTTGGTGATTCGTGCGGAGGTCAGAATAGGAATTATACAGTTGTGGATTTGTATTATCATGTACAATATCAAGAAGATTCAATGTTATTCAGCAGTACTTTCCAGAAAGCGGTTACTCTTTATTGCCGTGTGACCGCGACTTTGGTCTCCGTCGCCATGATACGGTTAATACACCATCTTAATATATTTCTCTGATATTATCTACTAGGAAACGCCAAAATGCTTTCATGACAACAGTTACAGTCACTGAGAACCTCTTAGACTTCAAAATCTGGTTACAGAGCAGTTTTAAGAAGACAATCGGGGCTGTTGCTCGTCGTGGCAGTTCTCATTGTGCGCCTTGAGTGACAGTTTCAAAGTATAAGCATCTAACTTGTGACAGAGAACATTATGGATACCTCGTGGCACTTAGAATTTTCTTGGGCTCGTCCAGTGCACTTTCATGTTGGCAAAGGGAAGCCACGCCCAGATCTATATTTCAAGAAATTTTATGACCCAGCTTTCCTCCCAATCAACAGAATGAAAATAGTAGAAGCTAAAAAGTAGCACAATAAATCCTACATGAGCATCCCCACTGCCACCAGAACATTTCGACATGGCCAAAGACTGAAGTCCAAGATGATGATGAGTAGATGCTGAAATTAATTCAGTAGCACAATATGTTCATTAACCTCATTACAGATTTATTGCACGATTACATTGTTTCCTAAGTCCAAAAATGAACAAGTAACGGCCAATTTTGTTGTTTTCTACTAAATATCCCATAATTATTATAAAAGGGAAATACGTCCGTGGTATAAAGCTTCTCAGTACATCACAGACTTGCAAATTTGAGATCACTGAGTAATAAAATAAATTACTAACGAATAGTTCTACAAGTTTTGTGTAGAATATAAGTGAACCAGATGCCCACTGTCCACCATATTAAGTATTTTTACTCAAAAAAATAACACAAGGACTGTTTGTCCTTTCATATCAGCGATTCAAATGAAACATTTTCATATTTGGCTCACTCTGAAACTAATTATCGTAGAGAAGTGACCGGAACACCATCAACATTATTCTACGAGGTGGCTAAGCTATCTACCCAAAAGAGAAACGATAGCACTCATTACCTTCCTGAACTTAACAGGGAAGCCTGTCTCACTATCCGTCTCCTTCTTTACCCTCCCAGAAGTGTGCATTAATATTGCAGTAGTATGAGATATCGTTATATTTATTATAAACACGTGATTATAAAGTCTAATTATTAAATAATAGACTATCGGAATTTGTATTATACCTTTTTTTTTAAAAAAAAATATACATCCTCCAGCGTTAAGTAAAGTTGCAGGATGAATGAAATGTGTGAAATGGTTCTCAAACGAGCCCAGGTTACATAAAGCTTAGTGTTACCAGATATTTACCGTAGGGGATAAGGGAAAACTTGTATCCAGATAACTCACACTGACCGAGATTCCAACTCAAGAAATCTTGACGTGGGCAGACAGGCTACCTCCTACGTTACAGAGACGAGCATAAGTGTATTGTGTGGTCAGCTAACAACGTTATAGTAAGGAAGTAATACTTATATTGATGTAGTGGCACTTTTTAAACATGAGTCATAGATACCACATCACATGGACGGGCAATATTGATAATAATGTGTGTAGCAAAATAAAACTAAAGATTCCACTCCAAACTGTGTTTGATGTTAAATAATCATGATGGCCACGTTGATGATAATATATTGAAGACACATTGTGTAATTATTTTGTACAGCATGTCACATGTTTCGAATAAACATCTCTGCTTCCAAAAGAGATTTTCCATATTACAATGTCCTTCCATTTTACATGAAAAGCAGGTAGGAACATCAGAAGAAAGGTATAATCCAATAGGATGTATCCTCATGATTTATCTGTAAGATTTAAGGTAACTTGGCAAAGTCATCAGGTTTTACATACATTTGTCGGCGAAAGCTCATGATGTGTGTATATCCAGGGATAGTTATTCTCGCCCTGATATACGATATAGATGACACAGGCTTAATTCCATGGGCCCGAAGGTGTTCTTCAATAACATGATTGGGAATAACAGGGCACACATTAGAGAGTATCACTCTTTTATATATAGTGAGAAGCGGCCTAATTTCCAAGTACAAGTTGTTCACCTTTACTTTTGGGTGTTTAGATACCAGTTCATCTACTAGTTTTTTATTGGCGAGGTAGATACAGATTCTGGAGTTCGATATTCGAGATACAAATCGAATGTTGCTGGGGTTAGTTAGGTTACCTATTGCTGTTACGTATTCTTTAAGTGTTATGCCGTCGTGGGCTTCGATTATTATGGCTTGTTCTTTATTGGGTCCCGTTTGGGTTATAGCTGAATAACTGGGAGCTGAGTTATACATTATTGGGTTGTTCACATTGCTTTTTTCAGCATCTTGTTTTGGTAGGCCTGTGGCCGCCATAGAAGAGCAAAACTGTTGATTTTATGTGAATATTGATGCGCAGTTGTTTAATCGACAACTGGCATATATTTTCGCTAACCTCAGCCCTAACGCTGATATAACTTTATTGAATTACTACTGAAATATAATTGTAACAAATATACCTTTATTTACACAGCAACTGCAGTAGACGTTCTTGTATAATTCGTAGAATGACTACATATAACACTGTTGTTCTTGAAATATAACTCTTAGAACAGGAGTATTACAAATTCTGTTAAGCCAAGGCCACGACCTTCACTTGTTCAAGAAGTCAAATTATTTTGATGAATTCTTATTTTGTTATATCTTAACTAAACAAGACTAAAGAACATATCACTCTCCACAAGATTATTGAATTCTCGTAACTAACAAGATTGAAGAACATATCTCTCTACTAAATATTATTGAATTCTCGTAACTAACGTGATTTCTACTTAATTTTGTGATTGGCCGATCCAATGGTACGTCACCACATTACGTCATATTACGTATTATAATTATTATTTCCGCCAATCACGCAGTTACATACATTTTTACATATTTAAATTCATAATTTCTCCGAACATAACCCAAAAATACTGTTACAAGGCTAAGAATTTCGATAGATAGAGTTAACATGAAAAATTCAATTCAACGGCCGGTATTTGAAACACGAAACTCCTAGTTTCCATCCAATCACTCTAAATCATTGAGCCATCATTGCCAATTTGCCGTCATGACACTAAATTCTCCATTTGACTCATATATTTCCCCGGAAAACCAATAGAACCTCTCGCATCTGAGATGCTACGTTTGTAGCGACTTACTATCGTAAGTACTTGAGTCCTAGGCTTCATCATTTCACTCTTATTATTTTAGTTATTATTGATGGAAATTGTTTATTCCTTCACACTAGCCGTATATAGGCTAGGATGTTTTATATATAGTCAACATGAAAAATTGCATGCCATGTTCGGGATTTGAACCACGACATTGAAATTTTCATGTTTACTCTATCTGTCAGTGATTCGTACATTTATTTCCCGTCGATATTTTAAGAAGAGAAGAATACGAGAAACTTTCACGTTTATTGCTCTTATGTGTGTAGGATAACGGATTAGTTCGGACGGGACTAGTCACGGAAACCACACTTGGTTTAATGTATCTATGCCATCAAGTGGGCATACCCGTAGAGGAAGGATGAGGCGAGAAGACACAGATGGTGGTCGATACAAGGTGTTACGATAGTGCAGAGGACAAGGTCCCTACATATCACTTGGATGGACACTTTCCCCGGCTGACCAGGATAAGAGAGATCTCAAACTACTGTGGTTGGGTAACTGTCCCATTACCAGACCTACGTGCGGAGACCGGCAACTAACTTACCGGAGGAGGAAATGGTTTACATGGCATATCACCATATCATGCGGCACCGAGACATCTGCCAATACTTCGAGCCTTAAACAGCCACCAGATGAGAGATAATCTGAAATGATAATGGAAACTAATGAAGGGACAGGAAATTTGGGGAATCGAACTAACCTACCTGCCAGCATTCGCCTGACAACCCGAGAAAACTGTACATTATATTAAAAAAAACCTCCGGATATTAATATGTTATGTTCTCTTAGCAAATATCTCCAAGGCGACAGTGTGGTGCTTCCAGGAGAAATTCTTTCAGAGCTTTCTAGTGTTATAGCTTCTGTCGAATCATGTCTGTGGTTGATGAGAGGTCCCTCTCTCCATATTATCCTATATAGGTCATTCATTGACTGCTGAAAATTTGGAAAAAGGATCAATTACTGCATATGAAATTATCTCCTACATGATGACGCAATGTAAGGAAGAAGATTCGACGCGAGTAAATGTATCAAATTGTTTACCTACATATAGTGCGATTTAGCACATTTTAAATAATTTATAGATTAATGCTTGCATATTTTAGAAGTTTAAAATGAATATAAATAATATGTCTATTTATTATCTATATTGATATCGAGAACTGCGTAAACACGTATCCAATGACTCACTAAGGGACCATAACAGTACTACGCATAGCAGAATCTATTAAGCTGCTTCAACAATGACTGTACCACGTGAATAAAGTAAAAAAGTGTGTTTAAATCCCGAACACTGTGGAAATTACAGCAAGAGGTACATTTCCTAAAATACTGAGCAATAGTCATTAAAAGCCCCAAGATTGCAAGGGAGAAGTACGGAATATTGGTCCATTTTTAAGAGAAATGAGTTTATATTCAATTCTACATTTTCTGAATGACTCCGAAAAGAGAGGATATCTCATCAAGTTCTCAGCCTAATGATAATTTATTACCTTGAGTCAGCACATTTGTATGTCTTATCACGAAATAGAATGCAACAGTACGTTTTATCAGCAATAAGTCTCTGTGTGATAAACACAAACGTGAGAAAGTAGTCTTGAAAGTCTCTCCCATGTATGTAAAGATGTTATTTGTTTATTACTTCAAGTGTGTCATATTGAGTATGTTACAAGCCAAATATGATATAATGTATGTGTATCGGTCAAAGAATTAGTCATTATATAAGTACAAATCTTCTACTTCACGGCTTTGGACTTTACAAACCAGTGCGGCTCTAATTTGATCTGGCAATCTACCTTCTACCTTTGCGGCTATTTTAGGTATACCGTTATTATTCATTAACATACTTTCTCATTCATTTTTGTCGTTAGCAATAGAATGATTGATTTATTTCACTTGTAATACTTTCCTAATGTCTTGACACCACTTTTATCATACTTAGTGCACCCACTCATAAATTTTGTCTCCGATGTCTGTATTAAATAGATGACATCAAAGTATATGTCCATAATAAATAGAAATGTATGAGAAAACTTGTAGAATAACACGGTTCTTGACTAACAGCAGATCACAGAACTTCTATGTAATGGATGCAAGATTGGAATGGACCAGAATTTTCAACAGAGCAACATATCTGCCTTAAAATATGTCGTAAGTTATGTAACGTCTAATATGGAGTAAAACTTGTCATGCACCGTGAACTAGTAGACGGCACGCTAGGCTTCCGTTCCTAACGGTCGGAGAGCAGTGATTTATTTTTCAGGTATAAACGTCAGTATCATAAGTACTTTGAAAAGAAACAAACGCTGCTAAAGATTTACTTGCAATATATGAAAACAATATTTAAAATCACAAACTGCTTGAAGTTCTATTGACAATTCCTATCCGCAGCGTCTTGATTGCCTATTGGCGCACTCTATCGGAAGAGAGTTAATTACTTAACCACATGCGCTCCTAGTGGTGGAATCAGTGACTGTTAGTTTAGAGATAGTCCCGCTCCGGTATCTTCCTTCATTATAAACCGATCATTGTGTACGTTTGTTATATTTTAAACTAGGACAAAAACATGTTCAAATGTCACTTTCCCCTTAAACCATGAAAATTTTAAAGTCAACATTATACAGTAAACAGTTCTGTGTTGTATGTGAATCAAGTGATATCTGTTACTATTCTTCAAGGTTATTGTTGTGTTTACCTTAGGTTAATCGAGATAAATTCTCTTTGGATATTTATCAATTTTCTTATAATTGCAAGAACGATGTTATTAAAGAAAACTATAAACATGTTTATAAAACGATATCGCTGTGGGACGTCCGACCCTCACCTGACCAAGAGAAAAACAAATAGCGACTTATTAAATAAAAGGGTTAACTGTTTGAACTTATTCAATGAAAAACTACTTGGAAATGTTTAACGCCAGAGAACAACAGAAAAATAGAATTTGTAATTATGCTTTAATAAAAAGGAAATGTTTTGGTTTATTAAGATTATTTTCATATGTAAATACTCATAAGTATTAGTTTTATGCTGTAAGTCTGTGGCAGTAACTGTCAAAATATAATGTAGTATGATCAGCTTTATCAAAAAATTTATTAAACTCCTCATCTCGTAACTAAATGGACAGGGTCCGAATAAAGAAGTCGTTAACTCAGGGTTACCCTAGTCATCTGTCAATATGTTTAAGTCATTTATGTTACATTTACGTATCAACTTGTACTTAGAAAGATTGATTTAGGGACAATCTACATCCAACAACATTGGCCTCACCCCACACAGTATTTATTGCAGCACGTTCAATATCAGTAATTACAAAAACTGTATTTAGTTGCAGGTTCATGTTGAGACATCATTCAGAAATCGATTTTAATATATAAACATAAGTTTCTAAGTTTTCCCATATAACAGAGAGTATCCAAATTATATCCAGTATCCATGTTATACCTCGTGCATGGCAAATGGTTGTTTAAAATGCTTAATACAAAAGTGAATGTCCAGTCATTGATGAGGAGTGGACAATCTATAACCCAGGGAAAGACAGGTAGTGCAGTGTGACTTCAGCTCCGCCAGCTTTCACCACAAAATATGCTGCCAAACGAAAGGCAGGTTAGCGTGTGACGTCACCGCGCTGATTTCTGCTGCCGAAGGGAAAAGAATAGTTTGATGCGTTTTGGTAGTTAAGACAGGAAACGTATGGGGTATTAATAATATGTACAACTTACTTCTTGGGTGTTGTAATATTAATGCTGACTGCTTTAATTACACAATTGGTCACAGTTTATAAACAATTACATTTTGGCCTTGTGCTATGAGAAAATATATAAAAGTTCAACTCGTAGTTTACATAAAGGACAGGCATGTTATAAAGTAAATAAAATAAAACTTCAATTAATTTTCTCTGCAAATTAGAAGAGACCCATTCAGAACAAAATTATGTGGGCATTTTCCGACATCTTTTGTTTTGTTTTTCTTTGACTAATTTATCAATGTCAGGACGTAATGTCTGGGAAATTTGTAATCGAAGGCTGCATGTTGGATTGTGAACCGTCATGGTACTTCGGGTTTTGGACTTAGCTAATTTCATAACAGAAAACAATTGATGCAAATTAATATTTTTTTCACACTGGCCGTGTGTAGGGTTAAGTATGGAAAGATAGAGCCAGACTGAAAAATTCAATGTCGTAGTCGAGATTTGAACCACGGATCTTCTGGTTGCTATCCAGCTGCCCTAACCCTTGAGGTACTATGGCCAAGATGCCAACATGACATGAAATTGGTTAACTATATAACCCGGGCCTTGAAGTACGTACACGTTTTAAATCGCCATTAAGGTAGTTATCTCATGTGTTTATTAGAACTCCTACGTGGTTTACCGTAAAAAACACGAGTCAGATGGAGAATTTAATGTCATGTCGGCACATTGGCCATAGTAGCTCAAGGGTTAGAGCGGTTGGACGGCAGGCAGAGACACCTGGTTCAAATCCCAACTACGGCATTGAATTTCTCAGTCTGACTCTCTCTTTCCATAAAAGAATTGTTTGCACACGTATGTCAAGCCAAACATACACAATGTCCGTGCGGCAAGTGAATACAACCTCGGAAATCTAGTTTGTGAAACATTCTTGCACAAATCAGCCAAGTTTTTCTTCTGTGTATATTTGTCCTTCAATAAATCGTCATACTGTAAATTTAACAGTTCCATTTGGTACGTTACAGCTACTTTGTTGTCATGGAGTGCACCAAACCTGAATAAACCCTCAGATTCTTTACTCACAGCGCCATTTATATAGGCAGCTTGGTACTACACGGCTCTTGCCTGACGTCACATAGGAAAGGCCTCGCTCCCGACGGAAATACGTCACAACTCTCGAAGCTGTCTTGCTCTGAGTTTTTTTCCTTTAATTTTAGGGCCTCCTACTTTAAGTCATATCGGACGGTGAATGAAATGGGTTAAATGATGCTCAAATATTTCCAGGGTCCATGGAGCTTAGAGTTACCCGACATTTGTCTTTCAGTATAAGGGGAAATCCCCGGAAAAAACTTATCTAGGTATTTCACCCTGACCAAGATTCGAACACGGGACCTCTGGAACGTAGAGCAGACATGCTACCATCTGCGCTACCGAGACGTTTGTCCTCTTCTGATCCAACCATTTGGACTCATTGGTGGAAGGGAAAAAAAAAAACTTATATTCCCATTTGATGATGGATTTAAGTTGTTCAACAATACTTGAAATTTGTTTGTTCCTAGACAAACTTAACGCTAGCATTTTACTTCGGTTCTTGTGTATGCTCATATGTACGTAATTTATTCCTTCTAAAGGTGAGGCATCTATGAAGAATGCTAAATTCCAAAGTTTATGAAACTTTGTGATAAGTGGGTTGAGAGGAGTCTTACTAAACTTTACATTTCATCCTTCTGTTTTTAATAGTTCCTTTCAAAAATGTATTTATTGCTTTTCACAGTGTGAATTTTGTAAGTTTTATCAAATGCCCCGAGCCGTACAGGTTTTCTTTTAGAAACTTCAAATTTCAGTTTCGCATTTCTTTGTACGTCAGTTATAAAATGTTTCTAGTGTGTATCAAGTAGTTTGGTGAAAAACAAATTGTGTGTGAATATATTACATTTTGCTTAAACTTTTGGCAATTTTGAGGTTTCAAATTTAATAATAAATTAACTATTCAATTTACCAATTAAATAGTATAAAGTTTATGAAACATTTATTTGGGAATATGTATGCCAGTGTGATTAAATTTAATGAAGATTGTATATGCTGGAGCATTTTAACCATACAAAACCGTTGAAATATGAAGGCCGTGAGAAATGAATTTGAAGATTATAATAGAAATTACATTACTTTGCTTCAAAATTCCCTTTCATAATATGTAAGTCCTGCAGCTATCTTATTAGCTTCCTTATCTTCAATTGGGTTACCCTTAGCTCCTTCTTAATGATTTTTCTGTCTACAATAGCTTACATAAATCGATTATTGTATCTTTTGCTACAATTTCTTTAGCATAGGAAAAATGTTGCATTCTTTACAAACTTTCTTATAAGTAATTGAAACTTTGAATTACTGTTTCTTAAGATAATTCTTATAAAGTACTATATGCTCATTTGCCTATGTCTAATGGTTCATGAGAAGGGAATATAAGGAGTATCAGAGAATATTTATGAATGTTTATCAAGTTTCTGTTCTCATTATCACCTACTTACATCAGAACGTAGCTACTAGAATCACTGGTAACTAGGGCTGGTATGTTTTCACATATCATTTGCTAACAGGAGAGCATTCTATTACCACCTTAATAGCAAACGTTAAAGTTCCATTACACTTTGCCTCCAAATAGACTCCTGTTGATATACGTGCTCTTAAACAAATATGGTACGAATTATATACTGCTGCAGCAAGAAAGTAATATACCTAATGTTAAATCAAGCTTTATTCCTGTTCTAAACAATACTTATCTTAATATAAGCTGCCATATCGGCTCTCACCTATCTCAAAACCACATCAAACAATCACAAACACGAACTTGCGGAAATGTTTACTTTCAGAAGCAGGAACTAATATATAAAACTGGAAGCCGAAGTGTTCAGTAGCTTCCTCAAATATACGCAAGATGTCTCTGCGCAGGACTACAAAGAATTACGAAACCGGAATCAAATCGCGTAATTCAAATGTGAATTGCACCATTTAGGAAAGTCTAATTCAGAAAGTCTTCCACTCTAATTCACGGGTTTTAAAGTTGGAATACCAAATTTATTAGTACCGGTTATGTCCACAAGCTATGCGGAGAAGCTAGTGGCGCTTTAATCGGCGTTCATTAAGTCGATAGATCCCAAGATACCTAATGAGGTCGCTCAGATGGTGAGGAAAACTCGCGTAGAATTTCGCGGCCCGGCGTCTAATGACATCTGACACATAATGGAGAGATGAGACTTCGGGCCCCACAAATCAGTCTCTACGTGGTGAAGTCCATCTTGGACTGGTACACGCATGACAGACAACGCGCTGACTCTCAACCGCCAACTGCCGTTAATTTTTGCATCAAGCTAGCAAAGGTAATTTGAATGGTAACTTCCACCTCCACATGGGCATTTAGATCATGACGTGGTTGTTCTTTAAATGGCACTAGGGCGTAACTGTCGGCAGATTCAGAAACTACAATGTTTAAATATAATTTTAAAGCAAAAAAAGCAAAATGCCACATTTTGACATTTTTCACGAAATTTCACTGACACTTCCCCTAAAGTGTACTTTCTGAAGTGTTATGATGAAGCTGCTTAAATACCTAACTATAATATACTCTAAGAATTTGTTTATTTAGGCACTCCCCAGATTAGATCATATTGGACGATGAATGAAATGGGTGAAATAATGCTCAATTGAACCAAGGGAGCATACAGCTTAGTGTTACCCGGGATTAATTTCTAAAAATAAGCGAAAATCCCGGAAGAGAACCTGATCCAGATAATTCGTCCTGACTGAGGTTCAAACTCCGTACCTCTTGAACTTGAGACATACCACATCACATGGACGGGCAATATTGATAATAATGTGTTTAGCAAAATAAAACAAAAGGTTCAACTGTAAACTGTGTTTGATTTTAAATAATCATAATGATCCCGTAAATGAAAATATATTGAAGATATATTTGTGTAATTGTTTTGGATGACATTTCACATATTTCTAATAAACATCTCGTCTTCCAAACGAAATGTACCGTATTACAATTAGTTTTGCTACATAATTTCCATGTTTGATTTAGCTTTTGTCTGGCCAAATAATAAATAATAATATATATTATGTTTGTTTACAGAAACACCAAATAAGTCATATTTAAGTTACCTAAGCTTGTAAAATGTTAATAATTTTAAACCTTTCAAAGGCTATGAGCAGTTTGACACTTCTTTCAATTCAATTTCATAATGGAATGTTGCTATGGCAGCTAAGTCGCTGGACTAACAAGACCCGTGGCCGTAAAGTCCACAGTTCAAATCCCGGCTAAGGTAGTGAATTTTTCAGGTTCACTCTGCCCCTCAAAATTTAACATTAGACAGAAATTCTATCAAGGTTGTACTTAATGTGCTCTCCGCACCCGACCTTGTATATCTCCTGCTCATCCGGTACTTCCCTAGACTCTTACAAATAATTTATATTTTTCATTTACCCTTTCTATCTATTCTTGAAGAAACTATTTTTGAAACAGCTTAATCTCCCATTTACTTTAGATCACTCGAGATAAACCTTATTGTATAAATAGTTTTATTATATATATATATATATATCTTTGTGGTGACAATGTATATGAATACTGATGGTATCCAGTCACCGGATATTTCCTAAAGACCATGATAAACGTTCTGTTTAAAGTTAGTGACTCCACCTCTAGGAGCACATGTGGTTAGGTAGTTAGCCAACTGCCGATAGATGGCACTGATGTAAGAATCAGTGCGCTCTGGATTGAAATGCCAAAAAACTTCAGGCAATTTGAGAATTAAAGTATTCGTTTCGTTAAGGTTAAATAAGTATTTATCAGCTTTCGTTTCCTTTGATAGGGTGGATCTTAGAGACGTTTACACCTGAAACACGAAATCACGGCTCTCCGTCGAAATGGAACAGGCAGCTACCACTCTATCTATTAGATCACGGAGAATTACCGGTTTTGTTTCATTTAGGGTTCGCAATTGCTGACTACATTTTCAGACGCTTCTGGTTATCTGGATTTCAATAAACTGCATATGTCACATCTACTGGCTTGAAAGGGGTCTGGCTAAACTTCCAATTTCATCCACCTTTAATAGTTATTTCAAGAAATGTATTTATTGATTTTCATAGTGTGATTCTGTAAGAATTTTAAAATGTCCTTGGCCTGCAGTTTTTCTTTTAAATACTTTAAATTTCAGATTTCTATGTGTGTCAGTTATAAAAGCTTTCTAGTGTGTGTCATGTAATTTGGTTAAAAATAAAATATGGATGGATATATTAAATTTTCCTTGAATTTTTAGCAATATTGAGGTTTTAAATTTAATAATAAATTAACTATTCAATCTGCTACTGAAATAATATCAGAAACATTTATTTGGGAATATGTATGCAAGTGTGATAACATTTTATTGAAAATTGTAGATGCTGGTGTATTTTAACCATACAAAACAGTTGAAATATGAAAGCCGAGAAAAATGATTTTAAAGGTTACAATACAAATTACATTACTTTGCTTCAAAATCCCCTTTCATCATATGTAGTCCTTGCAGCTATATTTTTAGCTTCCTTATCTTTAATTTGGTTACCCTTAGCTCTTTCTTAATGATTTCTCTGTCTGCAATATCTGTTATAAAAATGACTATTATGTTCCTTTTTTTTGCTGTAATTCTTTAGTTTTGGAAAAATGTTGCATTCTTTATAAACTTTGTTATAGGTGATTGAAACCTTGCATTCGTATTTCTATACCTAAGTTATAAAATCGTATATGCTAATTTCGCTATGCCTAATGTTCATAAGAAGGGAATTTCAGGCATATAAGTTTTTGAATGTTTATCAATTTTTTGTTTTAAAAAATTTCAATTTAAGTTGCTTCATATAATACCATCATTTTATTGTAAAAATATCCAGGAATATACATATATGTAAAACGTAAAGAAATTCATTGGAAACTTCAAAGTCTAGAGTATTTTGATTATTAAAATATGCTAAAAATTGGACAGGAGAAAATTCCAGTTAGAAGCTCTAAATATAAACAAACATTTTTATATATTTTAAAATCCTCCTGCATTATATCAAGGTCCGTCAGCCAGTTTTCTATCATTATTTAGTCACCTTCGACTGCTTCCTAGCAGATTTGTACGTGCTCAATGACATTTAAGCACTCTGGCTTACCTTTACACCTATCCCTAGTACCACTGGTTTTCTTACTAACAGGACTTACTTTGCGTACTGCAGCTCTTACATTAACATTTACGCTAACTTTATAACCTATATTAAATTTACTAACAGCTGCAGTCACTTCAATTTGCAATTTCTTCCTAGCTACAAAATCTTGTTTTTGACATTTACTGCAAAATTTGGTTGTATCTTTACTTAGATACAGCTCTCCCATAGATTATTAATAACTAATCTCTTTACTTTTGTCAATGAGAGGGGAATTGTAAGTATAGTAGTTCAAGCAATTCATATTCATGGTCATGCAAAACTGCTGCATAGAAGAGTGGCCCTTACCAATGCTCAGAAATGCATCAGCCATTCTTCTATGTACATCAGGAAGTAGCTACTAGAATCACTGGTAACACTAAGGCTGGTATGTGTTTTCACATAACATTTACTAAAGCAGAGCAGTTGCAGTACACTTTGCCTACAAATGGCCACCTGTTGATATACGTACTCCAAAACAAATATGGTACGAATTATATACTGCTGCAGCAAGAAAGTAATACGATGTTAAATCAAGCTTTATTCCTGTTCTAAACAACACTTATCTTAATATTAGCTGCAATATACGGCTCCCTCTTATACGAAAACCACATTTCACAATCACAAACACGAACTTGTGAAAATCTTTACACTCCGAAGCAGGAACTAATATATAAAATTGGAAGCCGAAATGTGCAGTAGCTTTCACAAATATCTAGAAGAAGTCTCTACACCTTACTACAAAAAGTTTCAACACTAGAATCAAATCGCCAGCTTAAGTGTGAATTGCACTAATTAGGAAGAGTTTAACTTAGAAAGACTTCCAGTCTTACTCTCGGGTAGGTATAACTTTGAATTTGGAATAGCAAATTTATTGTTACCGGTTATGCTCACAAGCCATGCGGAGAAGCCAGTGGCGTTTTAAGCGGCGTTCATTATGTTGATAGATCCCAAGAGACCTAACCAGGGCGCTCTCACGGTAAGGCAAAGTCGCGTAGAATTTTGTGGTCCTGCGCGTAATGACATCTGCCATTGAATGGAGAGATGAGACTTCGTGCCCCACAAATCCGTCACTCCGAGGTTAAGTCCGTCTGGGACAGGTACACGCATGACAAACGCGCTGACCATCAGTCGCCAACTGTCGTGACTCTTAGCAAAAAGCTAGCAAAGGTAATTTAAATGGCCACTTCCACCTCCACATGGGCATTTAGATCATGACATGGTTGTTCTTTAGATGGCGCTAGGGCATAACGGTCGCCAGATTCAGAAACTGCAATGCTCAAAGGTAAGTTCAAAGCAAAACAGGGAAAATGTCACATTTTGTCATTTTTGACGAAATTTCACTGCCGCTTCCCCTAAAGTGTACTTTCTGAAGTGTTACATTGTAGATGTTTCAATACTTAACTGTAATATACTCTAAGAATTTTGTTTATTTCGAAACTCCCCACATTAGAACATATCAGACGTTGGATGAAATGGGGAAAATGATACTCAATTGAGACAAGGGAACATAGAGCTTAGAGTTACTTCAGATTCATTTCTAAATATAAGGGAAAACCTGCAAGACAATTTTATCCAGATAACTTGTCCTGACTGAGGCTCAAACTCGGGACATCTTGAGCTTGAGGCACACATCACATGGATGGGCAATATTGACAATAATGTGTATAGCAAAATAAAACAATAGGTCCAACTGTGAACTGTGTTTGACTTTAAATAATCATAATGATCCCGTGAATGATAATATATTGAAGACATATTTGTGTAATTATTTTGGACGGCGATATACACATTTCTAACAAACATCTCGTCTTCCAAACGAAATATACCGTATTACAATTAGTTTTGCTACGTAATTTCAATGTTTGGAATTTAAATTTTTTCTGTCCAACAGAATAAATAATGATACATATTATTTTTGTTTACAGCAACACCAAATACGTCATCATATTTAAGCCCTCTAAACTTGTAAAATGTTAATAATTTCAAACCTTTCAGAGGTTACCAACAGTTTGACAGTTCTTTGGATTCTATTTAATAATGAAATTTTGCTATGGTAGCTAAGCAGTTAGAGTAACTGGACCAGTGACCGGGACATCCGTGGTTCAAATCTCAGATATGGTACTGAACTTCTCAGGCCGACTCTGCCATTCAAAATTTAAGATTATACAGAATATCTATCAAGGTTGTACTTAATGTGCTCTCTGCACACGACCTTGTATATCACCTGCTTTTTCTGTAATTCCTTGCACTCTTAGGAATTATATAATACACTCATTTACTCTTTCTACCCGCTCTTCAACAAACTATTTTTAAACACCCTACTGTTACATTTACTTTACATCAATTTACATGTTATTATATAAATCGTTTATTATATATGTCTTTGTGTTTACAATGTATATGAATTCAGTTAGTATCCAGTCATCGGACATTTCCTAAATATATCATGATAAACGTTCTGTGATAGTATTAGCTTTTAAAGATAGTGACTCCGCCACTAGGAGCGCATGTGGTGAGGTAGTTAACCAATAGCCTATAGATGGTGGTGATGCAGGATCATGTCATTGCGAATTGAAAGTGCTATAAAAGTTGAGGCAATTTGGGATCTAATGTATTATTTTCAATTAGAATAAATAAATACTTAGCAGCCTTCGTTTCAATTGATAGGGCCAATGTTAGAGACGTTTACACCTGAAAGGAAAAGATCACGGCTATCGGTCATTATGGAACAGGAAGCTACGATTCTATCTACTAGATAACGGAGCATGACAACTTTTGTTTTATGTTTCTTCTTCGTTGAGCTAAGTTTTTGCTATGTTGATTATTTTTAAAAATATCTTACATTTTCAGATGCTACTATTTACTGTAATTTATATAGCAGAGACTCTCAAGGACAACAACTACCAGGGCAGGCCATTCCCGCCTTCCCGCGCGAAACACTGTCACTGCTGACTGAGGGGCGTGACGTCACTGAGAATACAACGCAAGAGCGCTTACACGTGAATGTGCGTAATGCAATATTATGATTGCACATTATTAGATAAGATAACGCACTGATGCATGCAAATTCCACAATCCTGATGAAATAAACGAGATGCAGTTGCTTATGAGCTATTGTAGTTATTGTCTGTGCTTTTTGTCGTAACATTATGAGTAAAAGTAGAAACCATTGCGCTGTTGCTGAATGCAAACTTGCTTCGTATAAATCTACGAATGTGATTTTTCATTGTTTGCCTAAAGATCGAGAAGTACAGCGCAAGTGGGTTTTACGCTGTAAAAGGGCTGATCCGGTTAATGTGAATAATGCAAGGATTTGTTCCGATCACTTCCTGCCCGAAAACTATGAACGGAATTTAAAAAACGAGCTGTTAGGTTTGCCGCTGAAAAGAAAATTAAAGGGCGACGCTGTACCGTCATAGAAAATTCCTAATTGGCATGGGGATGTATTTGAGGCGGTAGTAGCAAGTACCAGCAAAACCAATTTGCAGGTAATTATCAGATACACATTCCATTTATGTATTTGTTTCTATGTGTACGCTGAGTTTATTCGCTCCTTTTTTATAAGAAAAGTTTGATGCGCGGAATAATAATAATAAATAAAACTGTTTTTATTAATAGGCAATATCAGCAAGAGATCGCCGGTGCGAAGTTAGGACCGTGTGAAAGAGGGCGCTGTCTACTATAGTATCTTTATCTCCCTCCCCCCCCAAAAAAAAATTTGACCAGTTGACCAGCACGGAGGTAGCTCCTGACCACTCTGTTGTTGCTGAAGAGGAAATAATTAGACTAAAGACTCAGATGCAAGCCCTGAAGAAAGAAAACAGTGTTTTGAAACGGCAGAACAAGGTACAGAAGTAATATTTTTTAGATTCCATGGACAAAGTGCTGCGAAGTGTAATGGAGTGATGCAAAACTTAATTTCTATAATAAGTTCCAAGTTTCCCGAAATTCATCACAAAGTGATCTCTCTTAATGTGAGTAGAAGAACCTTCATTAGAATTAGGCACTTAAAAGAGCGAAGGCAGAAATGATCAGGAAACTTGCAGCAAAGAAAAGTCTTCAATGGGTTGCTTCGTCATTTTCTTGAGCTACACTGATTAAGTGCATATGAATAGTAACATGTTTTAAACTCTTAATACAACTGCTAGAAAGAACCTTAATTATAATACACAAGTGGATGTTTATTCCTTCCGATTTTACACGTAGCAGAGCTTAAATAACACACACTGAGGGGCTAGTGTTTAACTCTCGCGGTGGAACTGTATTCTCAGTGACGTCATGCGCGTTAGCCAATGGCACCGCGACTCTCCGGAATGGCCTACCTGAGTACTCTAGTTGCCTTGGGTTTTAGTTACCAACAATCTTGGAACATTATTGTATTTAATAATAAGCAAAACTCAGTCTCTTCCGTAAACTAGTAGCTATCATTAGAGCTTTCAGTTCCACTCTAACAGAGAAAGAAGTTTTATATCCAGATATAAAGATCTTTTCATTGACTTCTTTTAATAAGTAAGAAAACATAATATAGAGCTGAATTGCAGATAATATAATTTCATATCCTTAGCCTTTAACTTTTTTGGTTTCTCTAACTGCAGTGTCCTGACGCATTCTTAGCACCATCTAACGGTGTTGGGCAAAAACCCTACTTCATGCGCACCTAGTGGGGTAATCAATGACTACATGAATAAAACAGGTTACAAAGTGCGCCAGCAGATATCATCGGTACATAATGAACACATGATATGCGAGTTTAATGTCTTCACGTACACGAAAGATTGTTATTAATTAATATCCTTTTGTAAATTGATTTGTCTTCTTGCTTCAAATATGTTTTGTTCACATATCCAGCCACTTCAAAATGTATTTATTTGAGCTCAAATAATCAGTGGATTATGTGTCAGTCTTTTACTATAATTGCTAAAACCTGAAATTTTGCGAAATGGCATCTTTTATTCCTTGACGGTTAAACATATGCATGTAATAAATTTATTATAAATTGAAAGGAGCTTGTTAAGGAAGTTTTGTAATGCATTTAAGTGGACAGTTGAGGCGTTAGTGCATATTTAACTAATCTGCATATTTGTGCAATAATTCGTACTTTTTTTAGTTAATTGATGGAAATTAATCATCTCTTCACACAAGCCGTATGTAGGCCAAGGTTTTTGAGAGATAGAGTCAACATGAAAAGTTCAATTCCACGACCGGGATTTGAACCACGAATCTCCTGGTTTCCGTTGAGTCAATGTAACCCATTGAGCTACCAAGGCCAATTGGCCGTCATGACATTAAATTCTCCATTTGACTTGTATATTTCCCCGGTAGACCACAAGGGTCTCTCGCATCCAAGAAACACCGTTTGTAGCGACTTACTGTCGTAAGTACTTAACTCCCAGGCTTCATCATTTAACTCTTATTATTTTAGTTAATTGATGGATATTATTCATTTCTTCACACTAGCCGTATATATAAACTAAGGTTTTTGATAGATATAGTCAATATGAAAAATTCAAAGCCACGGCTGGGATTTGAACCACGGCATTAAAGTATCATGTTTGCTCCATCAATGATTCGTACATTTATTTCCCGTCGAAATTTTAAGAAGAGAAGAATACGAGCAACTTTCACTTTTACTGCTCTTTTGAATAGGAAAACAGATGAGTTCGGACCGGATTAGTTACGGAAACCACACTTGGTTTAATGTTTCTATGCCATCAAGTGATCATACCCGTAGATGAAGGATGAGGCGAGAAGACACAGATGGCGGTCGATCCAAGGTGTTACGATAGTGCAGAGGTCAAGGTCCCTACATATCACTTTGATGGACACTTTCCCCGGCTGACCAGAATAAAAGAGACATCAAACTACTGCGGTTGGGTAACTGTCTCACCACGAGACCTATGTGAGGAGACCGGCACTGTCCTACCGGAGGAGGAAATGGTTTACACAGAGCATATCACCATACCATGCGGCACCGAGACATCTGCCAATACTTCGAGCCTTAAACAGCCACCAGATGAGAGATAATGTGAAATGATAATGGAAATTAATGAAGGGACAGGAAATTCGAGGAATGGAATTAACCTACTTCCCAGCATTCGACTGACAACCCGAGAAAACTGTACAGTGTATTACAAAAAAAATCCGGATATTAATATTTTATGTTCTGTTAGCAAATATCTCCAAGGCGACAGTATGGTGCTTGCAGGAGAAATTCCTTCAGAGCTTTCTAGTGCTATAGCTTCTGTCCAATCAGGTCTGTGGATGATGAGAGGCCCCTCTCTCCATATTATCTGACAAAGGTTCTACATTTAATACTGAAAATTTGGAAAAATGATAATCATCTACTACAAATCAAATTATCTCCTCCACGATGACGCAATATAAGGAAGAATATTCGACGCGAGTAAATGTATCAAATTGTTTACCTATATATAGTGCATATTAGAACATTTTAAATATTTTATAGATAAATGCTTGCATGTTTGAGACGTTTTAAGTGAGTATAAACACTATGTCTAATTACTATCTATATCGATAAAGATAACTGCGTAAACACGTAAGAGACCATCAGTATACTACACACAGCAGAATTTAGTAAGCAGCTTCAACAATTACTTTACCATGTGAATAAGGTAAAAAGGTGTGTTAAATGCTTAACGCTGTAGAAAATGAAAATACATTTCCTACAAAAATGAGCAACAGTCACTAAACGCCCCAACACTGCAAAGTAAAGGTACGAAATATTGGTTCATTTTTAAGAGGAATAAATTTATATTCAATTCTACATTTTTTGAATAACTCCGAAAGAGAGGATATCTCAAGTTCCCAGCCTAATGATAATTTATTATCTTGAGTCAAAGACTGCACATTTTTACGTGTTAGCAGGAAAGAGAATGGAACAAAACAGTTTATCAGCAATAAGTCTCTGTGGCATATAAATACAAACGTGGCGAAGTTGTCTTGAGAGTCTCTGCTATGTATGTAAAGATGTTATTTGTTTATTACTTTAAGTGTGTCATATTGAGTATGTTACAAGCCAAATATGGTATAATGTTTGTGTATCGGTCAGAGAATTACTCATTATATAAGTACCAATCTTCTACTTTACGGCTTTGGACATTCAATCCGTTCCGGCTCCAATTTGTTCTGTCCATCTCTTCTTCGACCCTCTATGGTTTCTTGTACCTTTGAGTTTGTGGCTATTTTAGGTATTCTGTTATTAATAACTGACATACTTTCCCATTTATTTCTGTCATTGGCAATAAAATGATTTATTTATTTCACTTGTAATACTTTCCTACTGTCTTGACACCACATTTTATCATATTTAGTGCACCCACTCATAAATTTCGTCTCCGATGTCTGTATTAAATAGATGTCATCAAAGTAGATGTCAATAATATATAGAAATGCATGAGAAGACTTGTAGAAACACATGGTTCTTGAATGACAGTAAATTTCAGAATTTCAATGCAATAGATGCAAGATTTAAAAGGTCCAGAATTTTCAGCAGAGCAAAGTATTCGCCCTAAAATAATACATTCACAAAAGTACACATGGTTCTTGAATGACAGTAAATATCAGAATTTCAATGCAATAGATGCAAGATTTAAAAGGTTCAGAATTTTCAGCAGAGCAAAGTATTCGCCCTAAAATAATACATTCACAAAAGTACAGTATTTCAACAAAATTGAAACCTCTGATATAGAGTAAAACTTGTCATACTGCGTGATCTAGTAGACGGCACGCTCGGTTTACGTTCCTAACGGACGGAGAGCAGTGATTTATTTTTCAGGCATAAACATCAGTACTATCAGTTCTTTGAAAGAACACAAAAGCTACTAAAGATTTATTTGCTATAAATGAAATCAATATTTAAAATCACAAACTGCTTGAAGTTCTTTTGGCAATTCCTATCCACAGCGTCTTGATTGCCTCCTAGAGCAATCTATCGGAAGAGAGTTAACTACTTGACCACATGTGCACCTAGTGGTGGAATCAATGACTGTTGGTTTAGAGATAGTCCCGCTCCGGTGTCTTCATTCCTTATAAACAGATCATGGTGTATGTTTGTTGTATTTTAAAGTAGGAGGACAAAAACATGTTCAAATGTCCCTTTCCCCTTAAACCATGTAAATTTTAAAGTCAACTTTATTCAGTAAACAGCTTTGTGTTATATGTGAATTAAGTGATGTCTATCACTATTCTTCCAAAGGTTATTGTATTTACCTTAGCTTAGTCGAGATACATTTTATTTGGATATTTGTAAATTTTCTCATAATTACAAGAATGATGTTATTAAATGAAACGATAAACATGTTTTTAAAATGATATCGCCGTGGGACGACCGAACCTCATCTCACTAAGAAAAAAAGCGAATAGAGACTTATTACTGAAAAGGGATAACTGTTAGAACTTATACAAAGAACAGCAATTTAGAAATGTTTAACCCGAAAGATGAGGACAGAAGGGGAATTTGTAGATATGCTTTAATAAAAAGAAAATGCTTTGGTTTATTAAGATCATGCGGAATTATTTTGCTATGAAAAGACTCACACTCATTAGTTGTATGCTGTAAGTCTGTGCAGTAACTGTCAAAATGTAGGGTAGTATGATCATCTTATACATATGTAATAAATAACCGCAAAATTTATCATACTTCTCATCTCGTGACTTAATGGACAGAGTCCGAATAAAACAGTCGTTAACCTAGTGTTACTCTAGTCATCTTTCATTATCTTTAAGTCATTTTTGTCACATTTACCTATCAACTTGAACTTGACTATGTAAATTAATTTCTGTAAATTAGATTCTAATGTTGTAGAATTGACTATGAACAAGTAATATTAATAATGAAAAATTGACTTTGTCAGAAATTGTAACTTTATTTGCTTTTTCTACTTTAGACTTTTGTTGGATCCTGTATCTGTTACAGTTTTTAGTCTTATGTAACTTTATATATATATATCTTGGTATCTTGAACTGTCTCGTCCTATAACATATGTATTATGTTCCAAAGGATGAAATAAATACAATACAATACAACATACCAGGCTTGACTTACGGACAATCTACATCCAACAACATTGGCCTCACCCACACAGTATTTATTGCAGGACGTTCAATATCAGTAATTAAAAAACGTTATTTAGTTGCAGGTTCATGCTGAGGCATCAGTCAGAAATCGATATTAATACATAAACATACATTTCTAAGTTTTTCCATATAACAGATAGTATCCAAATTTTATCCAATATCCATTTTATATCTCATGCACGGCAAATGGTTGGTTAAAATACTTAATACGAAAGTGTTTTTGAGATTTATTTCAACAATAACAAAGAATTAGAAGGAGACATTTAAGGATGGTGTTTGGGATGGCAGTTGTACTTCTGCTGTTTACGGAGTTCCGCATTAGCACCTCCAGTAGTAGCGTCATCTTATGCTGCTGCACAGTGTGCGGGAGCGCGTAAGGGTAGGTTTCCTTGGCCATGACCATGACCGAGATCCTGAGCATGGCACGAAGTGTATTGGACGTACATTCTCTTGGGCTCTAAGGGTAATCTTCCTTGCTGGGAGCTGTCGTGTCCATGTAGTCTCCGTATGCGGTCCCGAAGAGAGATATTAAAGTTGTCCGCCTATGCTTGTATTTGCTGCTCAACCATGTTGTTGAGCTGTTGGTTGCGGTCTAGGAGCTGGTCGAGTTTGGCGCCTATGTGTGAATGGCTCTCCTCCAAGAACAAACGCTTTTACTTCACAGAAGATGATTGGTCACTGGTGTTGAGCTGTTGAAGCTGTTGTTGGAGAGCCCCCTTCAGCTGCCGAGGTGCGGGCGCTGCAGACCCTTAGCTCTCGTGGTACCTCTGACGTTAATAAGGGAATCTTGGGCCGAACTGCCAAGCCCTTCCCGTCAGGGAGTTGTTCGGATGGGGTTAGAATCGAGGGGGCAGTGTGCTTCCAACACCCACGGGGAATTGGGTACCTCCGGCCAGGCTATGGCCGCCCGGAGGGAGTAGAGGGTTGCCTAATAAGTCCCGGGTACTAGCCTGCAGAGCTAGTAGTGGCATTTAGGAGGTGCGGTGCAGTTGGAGGCGTAGTAGCCCCAACAGTGGACTTGTCGTTTTAACTGGCTTGCCTAGATTATGAGACAGCGCCCTAATAAGGGCAGTCCCGTCCTCAAGGCATCATCCATCTCCGATCTGTCGGCCAGATGCAGGCGTACTAGCCTGGTGGTGCCCATTCTCGATATTATTCGGTTGGTTCTCCAAGCAGAGGGCCATCTCTGATTTGCGGCGGAGAGAAAAAATCTGCACGGGAGATCACGGGGTACCCCGCTGATGACCACAGTGCAGGCTCCTGTGAAGGGGGCTGGCGCTGGTGAGGAATGCAAAGATCTTTGTGGTGTCTGCTGTGCTGCAGCGGCGTAGGAAAGCCGCTGAACAGTAGCGTTTGGCTGCTCCGGTGTTTGTGCTTCTGCAGGTGAAGTATCTGCGAACTGCTGTTTCAGTGCTGGTGGTGCAGTCTTTTGCGTTGCGGTAGTCGCTGTAGAGTAGACAGGTGAGGGCGAGCTGGCGTCTGCCTGTTGCGTGTCGGATGTGGTGTGGCCGTCTTTCTCAGTTGCAATTGCCCAGAATTTCTCTTTCAGGGCACCGTGAGTTCCCCGGTCAGTTGCCGGTATTGGCAGCGGGGCGGGAGACGAGGCACGTGAGCTGCCTGGTGAAGACTACGGCGATGGTTGTTTAGGAACCGGGGACGTCTTCCTGCGAGCTACAGTAGTTTTTTTCTTCTTCCGTCCAATCTTCACTCCGCGATGAGCACTCCTCCCAACCTTCGTCCGCTACCAAAGTGAATATGCAGTCATTGATGAGGGGTGGACAATCTACCCAGGGGAAGACAGGTAGTGTTGGTGCGACGTCAACTCCGCTTTCACCGCTAAATATGTTGCGAAGAAGCGTGGCCGCTCAACATAGTGTCATTTGATAGGGCCGATGTTGGAGATGTTTACACCTGAAAGAAAAGATCACGGCTGTCGGTCATTATGGAACTGGAAGCTACGATTCTATCTACTAGATCACCGAGCATGACAAGTTTTTGTTATATGCTTTAATATGTCTCTCCTTCGATGAGCTAAATTTGAGCTATGTTGATTATTTTTAAAAATATATTACATATTCAGAAGCTACTGTTCTACATTGTTAGGTACGGGTTTGGCACACCCGGGGTCCCGAGCCAACAGTCTCCCTCGTGTGGGCTCCTCTTCGTGGTTGAGGGAGACGGTCAACAGGCCCACCCACTTGTAGGCCGTGCATGGAGACCCACGGAGAAGGTTTTTAGATTCTTGTCTAGTTTAGAGTTTAAGATTTAGCGAAAGAAATTTTTAGTAGGTTCTGATTGATGTTTTTTATGTACGTGTATTTTTAATAGGTTTTGTTACACTTCTATAGTTTTTAGACAGTTTTATATCTGGCTTTTGCCATGACTAGTTTTTTAAAGGGCGCTGATGACCGCCGTAGTTGAGCGCCCTTATATATATCATCATACCGTAATTCATATAGCAGAGACTCTCAAGCACACTCTCCCATGTTTGTATTTATCTCACAGAGAGTTATTGCTGGTAGATACTTCGTTCCTTTTTCTTTTCTGGTAACATAACACGTACGTGTCTAACTTACAATATTAAATTATATTACACAAAGTCAATACCAAATAAAATGTTCACTTGCCTTGTGGTTGAGGCTTAAGGAGTAACAGATGTTCTTTAATGTTGTTAACTTCTGATAGTTAAATTATTTAATTAGTGCTTTTATTTTTCAATGCGCCTGAATATGAGTAATAGAGATAAGACATCAGTGTGTTATTCATAAAGCAAACTTCCTATATAAAACATTTTCTGTTTTTATAAATCCAATCTTCTACACGTGCTCTGGCAGACATAGCACCTTTGTTCAATAATGCAGTGGCACAGACTTGCACTTACAGCACGTCAAACGTTGTTAAACTTTACCGCATGAAAATATACAGAATATAATGATGGAAGGATAAAACATTTACAAGATTTGAACTCCTTTCCTAATTTGTAGGGATTGTCCCTACTTTTCTATAACTGTCCCATGTCCCATCTTGAGTATGACGAGATATCTTCAGGTCCCTACTCTTGTTTTACTTTTACTTCATGGTAAAGAGTTGAAGCAACTTTTATTGACGAGCCCTACATTCGCTTGTAATCTTATTTATTAGATGAACGAAATATTAGTACAATTGGACAATTCCAAGTCACAGCATATTGTGACATTGTGGGTCCATGAAATTTTAAGTCCAGTTTGCTGAAATTCAAAATTCTCTTTATTTCCGTAGAAAGACACATTTTGTACAGCCCTGAGCAGCCAAATTACGTAACATACACAAATACAACCTACAAGGTCGTCCGTCACTCGACCACAAACAAGAGTTCACTTTCAAATCACAGCTGCACGCACAGGATTATCGAGTCCAATTACGACTGGCACCCGACAAACTGGCCGCGGCTTCTATATCTCCACCCATTGTTATAGAAATTTGTGGAATGTTCCCTAACAATCAAGAAATACGAACCATTCACACATCTGTCTCTTTCTCCGTTTCGGCAAGCTTTTATCTCCGCGCGGCGCTATGTGTCTCTATGAGCGCGCCAGCCGCGCCCTTCACAACAATGCCTCACGACAATACTCATTATACCGTGCTGCTCCCTATGGGTAGTGTGCCGACAACTGAAACCAAGCCGGAAGCAGAAATGTAAATACAGAGAGTAGTACTCCTTAGAACATAGTTCTGTGTTATATATGTGAATATAAACGTCTGTTTTTTTTTTATACAACTGCTCTGTTTACTATTTTTGAAGAACTTATTCCATAATTTGTCTGTTGTATCTCAAGATAGTTTTCATTACTTATTTCCACATTTGTACGTACAAGCGCGATATTATAAAAGTGACTAAAGCACATCAATATATATTCCATAAGTTGTGCACTTCACTGAGATGTAAAACATCTTGTTTAGCAGTCATTTATCCATTTCCGGTTTCGATTTTACAGTAAATGCAATATTAATATATATATAATTTTATGTTATGTATAAGACATGTATGGCAGTATCTGTGTATAAGACGTATGCTGTATTAGTTAAACTCAGTAGAGAAATTTGTTGTGTACACAAAATTGTAGAGAAAGTATTTCCAAGTAGGAAGCAATTTCAGATGAACGGAATTTCTTCGAAACTTTAGTTTCCTATTCCCGGAAAATGCTCAATCTAAATGTAATATCGTGTTAGGTGTGCTGAAACGGAAAAAAAAACTTTGATAAATTGTGGCAGTTATGCAGTTTCGGGTGCAACAGTCCTGGTACACTGCTGATGTAAAGCATTTCAAAATGGGTGATTTAATCTTCAACTCCCATACAAATTCAATATGCGAAGAAGATACTCTAGCTGTAGTTTGGGATTATATGTAGAATATTCAACTTCGAGCTTTGCCTGTACAGGAAATGCTTTATCTGAGAAAATTGTGGCTTTATTTCTCAGTATATATGCCTGAAATCAGATAATGCACACTTTTATTTATACCACGAAGGTGTGGCTAAACGAGGACCAGATGAGGTGTATAACTTTTAGAAAGTTTACCTTTCTGATCTTCCACCAATTGCGAAGGCGCTCTATTTCTTTAGTGATTCGTGCGGAGGTCAAAATAGGAATCATACAGTTGTGCGATTTTTATTATCATTGACAATGGCAGTAAGATTCAATGTCATTCAGCAGTAGTTTTTAGAAAGCGATCACTCTTTGTTGCCGTGTGACCGCGACTTTGATGTCCGTCGCCATGATACAGTGCATATAACATCTGAATATCTTTAACTTATATTATCAGCTAGGAAACGCTCAAATGCTTTCATGACAACAGTAACAGTCACTGCGAACCTCACGGATTTCAAAACCTGGTGTCAGAACTGTTTTAAGAAGACAATTGCTCGTCCTGTCAGTTCTCATTGTGGGACTGGTGTGACTGTTTCCAAGTATAAACATGTAACGTATGATAGAGAACATGATGGTTATCTCGCGGCACGTTAGTATGTTGATGGATTTGTGCATTACTATTTTATATTGGGAAAAGGGAAAGGCACGTCCAGATCTACCTTTCAAGAAATGTTATGAAGCATCTGTGCTCTCCATCAACACACAGAAAATACTAGATATTAAAGAATAGAACAGTACCTCCCACATGAACATCTCCACCGCCACCAGAACATTTTGACATGGCCAAAGACTGAAGTCCAAGATGATGAAGAGTAGATGCTGACATTAATTCAGTAAGAGTATTTCCACATAGTACAATATGTTCATTAACCTCATTACAGATTTATTGCACAATTACATTGTTTCCTAAGTCCAAAAATGAACAAGTAACGGCCAATTTTGTTGTTTTCTACTGAATATCCCATAATTATTATAAAAGGGAAATACGTCCGCGGTATAAAACATCTCAGTACATCAGACATGCAAATTTGAGGTCACTGAGTAATCGAATAAATTACTAACGAATAGTTCTACAAGTTCTGTGCAGAATATAAGTGAACAAGATGTCCACTATCCACGATATTCAGTACTTTTTCTCAAAACTATAAAAGAAGGACTAATTTGTCTTTTCATATCAGCGATTCAAATCAAACATTTTTACATTTTGCTCACTCTGAAACTAACTGTCGTAGAGAAGTGACCGGAACACCATGAACATTATTCTATGAGGTGGCTAAGCTATCTACCCAAAAGAGAAACGATAGCACTCATAACCTACCTGAACTTACCAGGGAATCCTGTCTCACTATCCGTCTCCCTCTTTACTCTCCCAGAAGTGTACATTAACATTGCAGTAGTCTGAGATACCGTTATATTTATTATAAGCACGTGGTTATAAAGTCTATTTATTAAATAATAGAATATCGGAATTTGTATTATGCCTTTTTTAAAAATATACATCCACCAGCGTTAAGTAAAGTCGAAGAATGAATGAAAAGTGTGAAACGGTTCTCAAATGAGCCCAGGGTACATAAAGCTTAGTGTTACCAGATACTTACCTTTGAGGATAAGGAAAAGCCTGTATCCAGATAACTCACACTGACCGAAATTCCAACTCGAGAAATCTTGACGTGGGCAGACAGGCTAACTCCTACGTTACAGAGACAAGCATAAGTGTATTGTGTGGTCAGCTAACAAAGTTATAGTAAGGAAGTAATACTTATATTGAAGTAGTGGCACTTTTTAAACATGAGTCATAGGTACTACACCACATGGACGGGCAATATTGCTAACAAAGTGTGCAGCAAAATAAAAATAAAGGTTCAGCTCTAAGCTCTTGTTAAATAATAATGATGGACACGTTGATGATAACATATTGGAGACACATTGTGTAATTGTTTTGGACGACATGTCACATGTTTCGAATAAACGACATCTTCCATATTAAAATTAATTTTGCTACATAATTTCCATTTTTGATTTAACTTTTTTCTGCCAACCGAATAAATAACGATATATGCTATTTTTGTATGCAGAAACAGAAATATGTGGTCATATTTAAGATCTGTAAACTTTTAAAATATTAATAACTTCACAACTTCCGATGATTACCAACAGTTTTAAACGTCTTTGAATTCAATTTCATAATGACATGCTGCTATGGTAGCTCAGTGGTTAGAGTAAATGGACCCGTGACTGTAAGATCCGTGGTTCAAATCCCGGCTATGGTATTGTATTTTTAAGGTTCACTCTGCCTTTCAAAATTTAAGATTAGAGAGTATTTCTACCAAGTTTGTACTTAATGCGATCTCTACACTCGACTTTGTACATCACTAGCTTATCCGGTACTTCCCTGGACTCTTACGAATTATATAATACTTTCATTTACTCTTTCTACTCATTCCTGAACAAACTATTTTTAAACAGCTTATTGTCCCATTTACTTTACATCACTCGAGATAAAAGTTATTGTATAAATAGCTTTTTGATGTATGGCTTTGTGTTTACCATGTATATGAATACAGTTAGTATCCAGTCACCAGATATTTCCTACAGACATCATGATAAAATTTCTGTAATGGTATTACATTTTAAAGTTACTGACTCCGCCACGAGGAGCGCATGGGGTCCGGTAGTTAAGCAACAGCCGATAAATGGGCCTGATGTAAGAATCAGGACATTGCGGATCAAAAGTGCCGAAAAGGTTCAGGCAAGTATGGATTTAAAATATTACTTTCATTTACGGTAAATAAATATTTAGCAGCTTTCCTCTCTTTAGTAAAGATGGGCGATAGATGTTTACACCTGAAGGGAGAACTCACTGCAAGCCCGTCATTATGGAACGGGAAGCTACGGTTCTATCTAATATATCACGAAATATGACAGTTTAATTGTGTTTTAGGGTTCAAATTTAAGTGTTATTTGATATATCAGTTTATTGCTATGTTGAACATATTTCATATTGAGACGTTACTGGTTATTTGGATTCGAAAAACTTCTTGTACCACATATAGTAAAGATTGTCAAGCCCACTTTGGCTTATCTGCATTTATCTTACAGATATATTAATGCTGGTAAATTCCTTGTTCCCTTTTCCTTCCTGCTAAAAAAACACGTACCTACTAAATTTCAAGGAATTAACTGTACATTTTTCGCGGGTCAGTATCATTCAGGCGTTCACTGTCCAGAGGGTATGGAAACTAAGTTGTCCATGTTCGTACATAGTATATGGTGTCGTGGCGGCTAATTTTAACTTGTTACTCACTTCGTGTATATAGAAGACTACATTTAGCCAACATGATGAAAGAATGGTTAAATGTAACAATTATCTGTGCTATTAACTACACGGTGTTGCAGACAATGCAAGAAAACGGAAAGCCCTTGGAGAAATGAGTTTAACAGAAGCTATATGTATGTTGTATATAAGCCCACCTTTTCTTCGGTCTTTCCTGATTTCTTGTACATTTGTGCTTATACTTATGGCTAATTTACTTATTTTGTTATTAGTAATAATAGACTTACTGCTTCTATTTTTAATTTTGTTTTTCTGTGTACGAAGTTATTGCTATTGCAAATTTCTTTTCTGATATCCGTATTAAATATCTATCTACGTATGTGTATTTAGAAGTGCATTAGAAAACTTCTAGAACAAAGAAGAATATGGTGTTAAATAATAACAAATCATCAAACAGAAATGTTCCATAAGCAACTAAACAGATCCAAAACTTTCAATATAACAGCATAGTTGCCCAATAGAATTTGTCGAAATTGTGCATCAAAATATACAAGAAATCCCCTGTACAAGTTCTAATACTAACCCTAACATGAAGTAAAACTTGGAAAGTTCCATGAACTAGTAGAAGGAATAGTAGCTTTCTGTTCCTGACCGAGGGAGAGCAGACATTTATTTTTCAAGTATAAACGTCTTTATCAAGTGTCTTTTGAAAGCAAGGAGTAGCTGCTAGACAAGTATTTGTCTTAAATGGAAGCAATATTTTAAGTAATAAACCGTTTTTGTTTATTTGGCAATTGCAATATGCAGCGTCCTGATTCTCCTATGGCGGAATCTATCGGCGATGAGTTAACTACGTGACCACAAGCGCTGCTAGTGGCGGAATTAGTGACTGTTGCTTTTATCATGGATGGCATTACAAATTTTCCGCGTCCGGTGACTGTATACTGACTCATGTTACTTCATGTCTTATAAACGGACCATTTTGTATATTATATTAGTTTTAAAGCAGCAGGACGAGAAGGTTTTCAAACGTACCTCTCCCCCTACACCATGTAAATTTTGAGGCTAGATTTACTTAGTACTCAGTTCTGAGTTATTTATGAATCAAATGACATGTCGCTGTTCTGTTACTATTCTTCCAAAGGTTATTGTTGTATTTACGTTATGTTAAGTAGGATACATTTTCTGGGAAAAAACCAAATAACGACTTAGTACCTAAAAGGGATGTACTTGAACGTACACTGAACAATTCGGAAATGTTTAGCACAGAGAAATTGAGGTACACAAGGAGAGAAAGAGAATTGTAAAATCTGCTCCGGTTATACAAATGATATTCATGATGATGGGAGTTGATACTGCTATTCCCTGATAAGTATATATAGTTGACATTATAAATTTGACTTCTAAATGCGTTAAACATTTAGTGTAAATATCATTATATAAGATTATTGAGAAAACTATACAATAAAAAGTTGTTTCAATGTATAAGCTAATTTGTGATGAAGGATTTTCTACAAAACCTTCACATGGAAGAGAATGGTACCGAGATTTGACAACGTACGGAGTCTGTCTTACTTAGTGAGGTGCACAATCAAAAGTTTTTAAGAATCGTATTTGTCTGTCAGAGTAACTTTTAGTAAAGAAACTTCACTTCCAATTGAAGATCACTGATATTAGAGTATCGTCACTGCTCAGTCCTCACCCTGGTTATTATTCATTAAACTGTACGTTCCATAGAAGACTTTTAGAACTGTTTCTATATGAAGTGACTAATGCCCTGGATTAAGATGCGACGTTTAATATATGACAGATACCAAATGTAATCGTTTTTAAGTATTTTTCATAAAATGTAAACAACAATAGATATTACACAAATATATAAATCTCGTAAAAGTAGACAGTTTGTTACAAACATATTTGTCGTTGATGGTAGAATAAACAAGCATTTTTGTTATATCATGTAACCTGTACGCACAAACTTTGCAGTAATAACTACACACATGAGCTAGGCAAGTAACGAAACCAGCAAGACATTTGTACATATAACAATGCCGTTTACATTCCGCTTTGTTTGTGAGTATTCATATTTCATTAAAATATATTGTAATTCTCCACAGAGTTCCTTTCTTCCTTAGTCTTGTTAATTTTATTTACTCCTTCCTCAAATATCACGTTTAGTTTCACACATTTGTCCACTTATTTGAAATACAACCAATCTATATTTGGGCAGAGGGTGCTAGACGTGTTATTAAATATGTTATGAAAATACTCACAAGATTTACTTGTATACTGGAAGTCTTGGAATTACTATCAAAATAGAAGGTAGTAGATTTTATATTAGATTAGATTTATTGTGCATATTTCAACATTTTACAATTTCAAACTTTAGTCTACATTTATTTGTCTTTATTGCAGTCTTTATCGTCATCATCGCTGCTCTCTAGACCCACGTTTATAATTATATCTTCAATTGTTTCCTCCATTAACCCATCTCGGCGCTTAAAATCTTGCTCAGTTCATTCACTTGTCTGCATGCTACTATACAATCAGTTTGTGTAATTTGAGCTATGCAGCTTGTTGCCATAGCTTTCAGATTACTCAAAGTAAACGAAGTGCTTCCTTGCCGCAATCTTTGTTTAATTCGAGATAGCTCTATAGGGTTAAGGTCACAGTGCTACGGAGGAAGGCGTAAGACTGTGAAATCACCTTGTTGCATTATTAAATCAAGTCAATAAACATGCTTTTTTAATTCATTTTTACTATCTCTAGAAGCTCATTTTTTGTTAGTTGCGGGTCATTTTTAATTTTCTTTTGTGTTAGCCAAGAAATAACCTGTGCCTATCGAGATGAAGTTTTAGGGGCTTTATTTTCCTGTACGGTATAGCAAAACAATGCTTTCAGGTAGAATATTTGATATTAATTTCCCTTCTACACACTTTTTATAATCTACCCGCTTTAGTTTCATCATGGTTATCTGTTGATTTGGATTTTGAATCGTAAACCAATTGAGTTCCCTCAATAAATCCCATGGATCCCCCTGCATGTGCAATTGCACTTTGACCAGCACTAGTATTAGTCAAAACACCTGGTACTTCCTCATGTTGCTTGACAGTTTAGTGATTATAGACCAAAGCCTCGTTTGCATAAACTACTGGTTTACGTGGCCCCTTTTTCATTTTAATTAATACCCCTTAAGTACTATGCAAGTTTTGCATTTATTTTTGGTTTCTCCGTTAGCACAGATCGTTTATTTTTGAATTTCTTAAATTGAAACCCAATTTCTTTCAATATTTTTTCTAGATGTTTCTTTGCCACCCTGAAAGTTTATTTCTTATTTAGCGAAGTTCAGAAGTTTTGTCAAAGTAGGAATTTCTTTTTTATGTTCATAGTACTACAAAAATTTTCTAAGCACCACGTATTTATCAAATTTATCAAGAGATATGGTTCTGCGTGATTTTCGATTTTTCCTCGAAGTAGTAACCATAAACCGAGTTGATGAAGCATTTCATGTTCATGACGGTTCTCCCAGAATTTCCCACTAATTTTGCTGTCCCAACTGCTGCTTTTTCAAGGGGTACGAGTAACCATTTTCCCCTTATTTTCTTGTCTACAGAACTGTATATCTTGATATATGGTATGTTTTACATCAGAATGGGATACTTTTCTTGTTTTAACTGTGTAGGTGCTTCCGTAATTGAACTCTTCACAAGCACACGTCACTTTTATCCCAACGAGCACTGCAACTGCCACTATACTATTCGAGTTTTAACTGCAGAAGAAAAGGTTCGAAGAAGCACTGTGTTGAACTACACTACATCTGCACGTCACATCTCGGTATTGTTGATGTTTGCGTTATCCGCACTGTACCTGCGGTACTCCGCCCACTTGTAACGTAACTAGTAACGCGTCTCGCCGAGTGCTTTCATATCGTGGTCGACTAGTACATTATGCATTTTATATATATTTATATTGTAATGCTTTATTTAGCTATTGCTGTTTACCAGTTATGCAAAAGTCATTCAGGATAAATGGAATTTCAAAAACAATTACTGGGAAATTTAAGACATTTATTCAATTTTCGTGAGTATTTTAAAAGAACCTTTAGAGTCACTTTTGAAAACATAAAAGGATTCGAAATACGCTCTTTGTAAGGGGTACACTAAAGTGCTAGCCGCTACGCCGTTCCTGGGTACTTAAGAAAGTGTATTGCTTTTACTTACAGCTTCTTCCGAGGTTGTTCCAATAAGATTTTTAAGAATCTTATTTTATACCAAATTCCCTTTTGCACCGTCTGCTCCTCTGTGTTTCAGCCTTACCCAGGTTGTTAACGCGGTGTTTACTCTCTCTGGCCCGACTCGATCTGTTTTCTGAACGTACCCCTTTACCGGGACACGCTGGCGACCATGGATTGGCTGCCCGGCTGTGGCTGGGTGTGTGAGTGGGACACGGGTGTTATTGGTGGTTTTGGTTATGCGCGAGCCGAAGGAGAGAGGTGACCTTTGCTGGTGCCTGGAGTACCGGTTGGCACTTCGTGAACCTGGGTAAGTTGCAAGTGCCTCTTAGGCTTTCCTTGTTGGGCTTACAGTTACACAATTTTCAATTATTATGGTTACGCTTTCCTTATCGTGGATTTTCCTCCGCTTATAGCATACATTAGGTTGTCTTAGCTTTCATACTTCCTTCTGTTCTGGTGCCACACGTGTTTGTGCATATATTTAACTGTATTTCGAACATGAAATTCTCGGGTTTCGCTGTGTACGTTTCAGTTAATAAGGGGGAAACGTAATTCAGAGGAATTTGATTTCAAAGTGTATATACAGTGATATAATTGTGATAGAGTTAGGTTTTATATAGAATTATCATACTAAACCTTGTTATATAGAATTTTATGGAATTGTATATGGAATTTGGAGAATATCACGTTTTGTATCTTTTGTTTTGCGGGTATTGACTTAGTGAAATTACTTCTTTCGTATCTTATAATCTTTTTATTAACGGCCTTCTGCCATTTTATGTCTGTAAGATGCACATTCGCTACAAGGTCTGTCCCATTTGATTTGCCATAGCAGCTGTCTAATTTTATTGTTTACTTATTCCTGAATTCTGACTATTTTGTTAATTCATTCTGTAAATTATTTTCTATTAATCAAGCATTACAATGGCAGATGCATATAGTGGATTTATATTGTAGTGTTCAACAACATTTGTCTCTTTTGTTTTGTTTCTTACATTTCTAAACTTTTATTTACTTCTGGATTTTATTTTTCTAGCTGTAAGGTTGTAAAAGAAGTAACAGGGAAAAAGAAAGGAGACTGAAGTTTATTGTATATGATATGTGCATGATGTTGGCCAAGTTCAATAAATAATTGTTGTATCAGTAAACTGGTTGTTCTACCAACTAAACCCGTTTTCCTGTGTTCCTTCTTACAGTGAGAGGATCCTTATGTTTACTTCCTTACGTCACTTGAGATTGTTTTGCTGCTTGTCAGTCGTACGGGGAAGCTACCGGCTCACATTTCAGAGAGAAGCGTTTTTATCCTTCTGTTTCCTTCCGATGCTCTATCGAATTTGAGTAATATACAATATCAATTCATTTTAACCGTTTGAAAGTGCAAATGGGTACTTTAAAGTAATTATTCGCAATTCGTTTATTCTTGTTCACATATGAACCTACCTTTTAAAACTTTACTATTACTTCATTTACAATGCCGTTGTTGCAACTACAAGGAAATTTGTAAAGAATCAATTCAATTATCTCGATTAAGAACAATAAGTTTATGCAACAATAGTAAGAGAAGAATAGAAAAAGTCATGCCAGAAAACAAATCAATTACACAGTAAGTGTTTGATTTATATTTCACACAGAACTGTGTACTAAGATGTCCTCAAGATTTACATGTTTTGAGAGGAAAGGTACCTCTGAACAGGTTTTTGTCCTCCTAGTTTAAGACTAGTATAACAAATATACAGAATGATTCGTTTATAAGACAGGAAGTAACATCAATTAGTGTCTAGTCACAGGAAGTAGACAATTACTTAAAGAGTTCATACTGAATGCAGGAAATTGACTGTAATCCTGTTAGTATTTACAGTTGCTGCTTCCGCCACTAGGAGCGCAGGCCGTCAGTTAGTTAACCTACAGACAATAGATTGCGCTATGGAAGAATCCAAGGCATTGCGGGTTGCAATTGCCAAAAAAGATCAAGCAGTTTGTAATTTACAATATTAGTTTCATTTATAGTTAACAAATGTTTAGTAGCTTTTCTTTCCTTTCAAAAAACATTTGATAAACATGTTAACATCTGAAAAAGATATAACCGCTCTCCGTCGATTAGGAACAGGAGGCTAGCGTACTCTCTACTAATTGACGGAGAATAAGGTTTCATTTCATATTTGGGTGCCTATAGTAAACTATGTGCTACATAGCTGAAATTTTTAAAAACGGATAATATTACAATGGACTACAGCACAAGTAGGAAGACAAGCTGATTTACTAGCAAGTTATTGCAAGTACTTATGGAATTAGGAGTGTCATTCTGGAAGACAACAAACATATTCCTGATTATCCACAAAGAGAATCAGTGATAATATTTCGACTAAAACTACTGGGCATGACTGTTTAGTACTCGATAGTGCAGCCTCTGTGAAATTCAAAATTCAATTGTGGACAAAGAACATTTACCACTATGCTGGCAGAATCAGCGACCTTTGGCTTTATCAGGGATGCCTTTAGAAACTCTTCCCTTCCGGTGAATGAATACTAATTCATGTTACATCATGTCTTATAAAGATTCATTCCATATATTTGTTATATTAGTTTCAAAGCAGAAGGACAGAAACGTATTCAAATGTATTGTCCCCTTACAGGACGTAAATATTTATGCTAGTATTAGGTTGTACACAGCTCTGTGTTCTATAGTCGCCCCGTAGCTCAGTGGTTAGACTGCTTGGCTCTCACCAAGGCGGCCCGGGTTCGATCCCAGGTGACCGCATAGTGAGATTTGTAGTGGACAACACGGCGCTGGGGCGGGTTTCCTCCGGGATCTCCGGTTTCCCCCACCATCTCATTCCACTGGTGCTCCATCTTCATCTCATGTATCATCAGTGTCATCGCCCGCGCTGCCGTATGTAGTAAAAGCGGGCGTTAAACACTACACATTTCATTTCTGTGTTCTCTTGTGCATTTTCCAAAAATTTCACAATTTACTAATCTAGGCTACATTTATTTGTCTTTACCTTGTTGCTACCTTGACTTACATGACACCTTGGTCTTCTGCTCTACCAGGTAGCTCTTAACTTCCATGCCTCATTTTTTAGTGAATCAGTCCCTTTCTTCCCCCTCATCTTCCTTTCTCATATTCTCTACATTTCTGGCCCATTTATCTTTTACTTTCTGCAAGAACTCACCAATACTTCTTATCTTCTTTTCCTCCCTTCCCTTTAACATTTCTATAGCTACTATCTTCTTCTGTACTTTCTCCAATTATTCCTCCCTAAACCTTTTTCTCCATATTGCAACTCACCAAGGCGGCCCGGGTTTGATCCCAGGCGACCGCAAAGTGAGATTATTGCTGGACAACACGGCGCTGGGGCGGGTTTTCTACGGGAGCTCTGTTTTTTTGTTGTTGTTTTTTTTTTTTTTTTTGTAATTTACGTCTTCCAACGTTAAGTCATATCGGACGATCGGACGTTGAATGAATTGGGTGAAATGAAGCTCAAATGAGTCCAGGGTCCATGGAGCTTACAGTTACCCGACATTTGTTTTGAAGGATAAGGGAAACCCGCGGAAAAACCTTATTCAGGTAACTCAACCTGACCAAGATTCAAACTCGGGATCTCTTGATAGTAGGACTGGCACACCACCACCTACGTTACCGAGGCGGGCTACCTCCGGTTTCCCCCGCCATCTCATTCCACCTTTGCTCCAACTTCACCTCATATATCATCAGTGTCACCGCCTGCGATGCCATATGTAGTAAAAGCGGGCGTTAAACACTACACACATCCACATTGCAACCTCCTCGCATTCTGTTACATAGTGTTTTATGCTTTCTTTTCCCCCACACATTTCACAAATTCCCTTTTCCCTACCCCTTATCCCTCTTAGAAGTATTGTTGCTGTTCTCATCCACGCTAACTCTTCTCTCTTTTGCCTATTGCAGTAATCTGCGTATGTTTCTCGTCCCCAATTTCTTTTTATTTACTTGGAAAATTGCAGTGACTTCACATTTTGTAGACTTCTCCATACTTCCTGTCTTTCTATATCTTCTATTCTGCATTTTATCAATCCGCCCACATCGCTTGCATTCCTTCTCTCTAATCTCCATCTACGTCCCACTCCTATATTTCCCATAATTCCTCCTATCTCTGCCCACCAACTATTTGAGTTGTGTAAACGTTTTTGCTGTCTCGTGCATGATTTCACTTCTACCCCTTCTTCTTTCTCCAAAAACCTATACCACAATTCTATTATTCTTTCCATCGTTATTCTCTTTCTTGTCTTTCGTAATTCTACTAAAGCTGCTTCCCTAGGTGCTGAACTTGAAAAGCCTAGTAGCTCTTTGCGAAACCTACTGTTGTATTGTTCCACCGTTTTGTTTACCTCTGCGCCCCATCCCGATCTCCACCACATACAACATTTTGGATTCAACTAGTTCTGTGTCATGTTTGAACCAAATGATGTGTTGTTCTTCTATTACTGTTCTTCCAAAAGGCTATTGTTGTATTTACCTTAAGTTATGGACATACATTTTCTTCAGATATTTATAAATTTTGTTGTAATTGCAAGAAATATGATAAATAAAACAATTATTATGATTTAAAAATGATGCTGTGGGATGGCCGGGCCTCTACTGAACAAAAAAACAAAAAACAAAAAAAAAAAAACCGAATGGGGACCTGCTGCTTAAAAGGAATAACTGTTTAAACTATACAAAGTACTAAGAAATGTTTAACAGGAGATAAGCGCGGTTGCTCTAACCTACTGAGCTACTATGGCCAACATGTGTGTAGGTTAAGGTTGGAATGAGTAGAGCCAGACTGTAAATTTCAATGCCATAGCCGGGATTTGAACCATGGATCTTCGGATCTTCCACTCACCGTGCGGTTGCTCTAACCAAATGAGCTACTATGGCCAACATTCCGACATGACATTAATTCTCCAACTGACTCATAAGTTTCCTGGTAGACCACTAGGGCTTCTCATTTGCTAGGAGACACGCACCTTTTGTGGCGACTTATTATGCTGTAAGTACTTAAGTCTTATCAGGCTTCCTAGTTAAACCACTATGTTACTCAGGTAAATTGATGGAAATAATTATTTCTTCCACACTAGCCATGTGTAGGCTAAGGGGGAGATCCGTAGTTCAAATCCCGGCTGTGGCATTGAATTCTTCAGTCTGGCTCTACTCATTGAAAACTTAGCCTACACACGGCTAACGTGGAATTAAATAATGCAATAAATATTTAAATGCCGACCTTGGACTCAGAGCAAAACTCACGGGTGGTAGTAATGATTGACATATTCGAATATCATCTCTTACATCACAGGAATAATACAATGTGCCTTAGAAGAAAATTAACAGGTATATTCGTAAGATTAGGTGCTCTGTCGTCGACCGCATTTGTTGCGAGGAAGTGCGGCCGATTCTGACAGACAGATTGTGCCGCGCGGGGATAAGGGACAGACAGCGCAGCGCGGAGATAAAAGGCTTGCCGAAACAGATAAAGTTAGTTAACTAGAAGGTTCTAGTGCCATCTTCTTCATTTTAGAAATCTGAGTAGAGGTATATATCAGAAATAGCGACACGTCAGTAGACAGGGTATAATTGGAACTGAATCGTGTGGCTGCAGCTGTATTTTGAAAGTGACCGCTTTTGTTTGTGGTCAACGACCTTGAAAGTTTGTATTTGTGTATGTTACGTAATTCTGCTACTCTAAGTGTTGACCAAAGTGTATTTCTATGGAAATAAAGAATATTTTGAATTTTCGCAACTGTGACTTATAATCTCACGAACGCACAAAGCCACAATATATATCTAAATATCAAAGTATCTATTTGTCAATATATTTAAATAGTTTTTGTCAAATTTCCTTATCAACCGCAAGTTCATGCAGAGAGATCAGTGAGAAATCAATTTTAGTACTTAAAATATAAGTTTCTAAGCTTACCTATATAACGGAGAGTATCAAAGTTTTATGCAAAGTCCATTTTGCAATTCATGAACAGTAAATAATTGCATAAATACTTATTACAAATGTGAATATACCGTTAAGAACACTCTTGATGAGAGGTGGACGGTATAACCAATGTAGCTCATTGTTGTACAAATAAAATTACATTCCTGTCTTCCTTTATTTAAGTTTTTCAACACTTCCTGTAATTTGTTTATGTTCCTGACAAATTTGACGGTTGAATTGTATGTCGGTTGTTGTGTTTGTATCTACGTATGTAATTTATTTCGTCTAAAGTGTACTTTCTGGAGTGTTATGTTGAAGCTCTTACAATAACTGTAATATACACTAATAATTCACAACTCATTCTCATAAAAGTGACTACTAGCACTGTCAGCTGTAGTTTAACGAACATCCGAGTGGCGTCGCTCAAATACCACAACCGCTAGACAAGGATTCTATACTACCACCATATTCCATAACCCCACTTTCTCTTCTACCATATTACAATTAAATTTCGCTACAACATTTCCAAGTTCGTGATTTAACTTTCTTCCGAACAGCATTATAATTTAGAATAATTGATGTAGTCAGACAAAGAAATGGTTCTTGCCTTTCAGTACAACAAAATAAACGGCTATAGATATTAACGTAGTTAATTATTCAAGAGAGATGGCGAATGGCTGGCTCGTCATCACTCTGGCAGACGTCCTCACCATCGTCATTTGCCGCATTGCTTTGGTCCAGAAACTCGTAATTCGTGCAATGTTCGAAGGAATTGCATTCTTAACGCAACAATATCACTCCTTACCATAAAGAATTTACAAGAAACATTGATTTTTGTGTATCGAAAGCTTTTTTTTCTTCAAAATTCTCGAAGTGGAAGAAGTGGCACGTGTGTTACATATTTCCCCCCCCCCTAACAATCGTTAACGTTTTGACAATACAAGATTTGAACGGCTTTAAAGCTGGAAAACTGCTCTACGAAATTGTATAAGAGCATTGTTATGTTAATATGTGTTCTAGCCGAGACAAAAAAATTAGCAGAACTTCATTCACATCTCTTTATCACTAAATTATTCCGAGGTACAGTGACTTGGAAGTACAAGAGCGAACAGCAAATTACTCGTGACTAAAAACTCTAATATGAAATAAGTCATCATACTCCGTGATTTAGTACACACCATGGTAGCCTTCTTTTCCATAAGGACGGAGAACAGTGATTTATTTTTCAGCTGTAAACGTCTCTATTGTGAGTGTTTTGAAACGAGGCAAGAGCTGCTCAATATCTAAATTTCGCAAATGGAAGTAGTACTCTAAAATGCCTGGTTGAAGTTTTCTCTATGACAATTTCAATCCTCATATTCCTTATAGACTCGTGGCGCAATCTACCGGCGATAACGTAACTACGTGACCACATGCACTGCTAGTGGCGCAACTAGTCACTGATAGTTTTATCATGGATGACTTTTTTATCCTTCCTTACAAAACACTCCACTGCCAGTAGAGGTCCTAGCCCTGATCTGGCTCGAGACGGAAGGTCTGACATTCAGATCTTCAATGTCCAGTCGTGTGTGTGTGTGTGTGTGTGTGTGTGTGTTTGTGTGTGTGTGTCTGTGTGACTGTGTGACTGTGTGTCTGTGTGTCTGTGTGTGTGCGCGTGTGTGTGTGCGCGCGCGCGCTCGTGTGCGTGTGTGTGTCTTTCAGTTTTAAAGCAGGAGGAGAAAAACATGTTCTAATGTACCTTTCCGGATAAACCATGTAAATGTTGAGGCCAGCATTACTTAGTACAGAGTTGTGTGTTATATGTTCACCGCTACACGCGCGATCTTTTTTCCCTCCAATACACGCGCGCTGACCGAGAGTCCGTATTAATTTTCACAAAAGTTTGATATACCATTTTAATATTATTGTTTGAAAATATCATATACTTGCGTATATACAATATGAAATGCACGGATTTCTCAAAAGTAATATATTTAAGCGGTACAGCTGAAGGTAAATAAACTAAATCATAATTTACTCTTAAACCACTAAGAACATTCATTGTAGTCACTGAAATTAACGGTCTTACTGTTTTAACTGCTCTTATGAATACATATTAAGACGCAATTTTTAAAGCAGTTGCTCAGAAAGTTAATTTTCCTCATGCAAATATTTCTGACGGTTAATTTCCAGCAAATCATTTACGGTGGTTGCTGTTCTCAATGTACAGATATACTGGGGCATTTTCCAGGTACACAAATATACTGAACAGTCTGCAAGTAGACCTTGTTGAACTGTTTGTCTTCCTGCCAGAGAAGCTGTATCTTCCTCGAATATTTAGTATAATGTAATAATTGATACAATACAATTACTGATTTTTGTTACAACGTTTCCTTAATTTTATTTTCGTCAGATTTCCAGATGAATGAAACATATTCCCCTGTAGTAGTGGAACGTGGATGATCCAAATCATGAGAGTAGCTCTTACAATAGAAAGAAAAGTAACATTAATCAGCAAATCATTTTACCTTTGGTTCCAAAATTCTTGTAGAGTAGCGTTACAGCACATTAAATATCAGTGTTGGGTAGCTGTTGGATTTCCTCCAGTTCCTAAAATTAGTAAAACCACAAGTAAGAGGTACTATCGACTCTCTTGTCACTTTATTACCTTCATGTGCCGTTTAGGTAGACGAAATTATTAATTAATAAATGTTTATTTGGTAAAATACCAAGAAGAGCATTGCGGATGTTTACTATCATCTTTGTCTGTAGATACCAAACTAACTCATGTTACGTATGTACCTTATGTCCTTCAAGCGATCGTCCTTAAACGTTGTAGTCTTGAAAAACTGTTCATGTAGATACTTGTATCTTTCCCTTTAAACCAATTGTGCACTAGGAATATGAGGATTTTTAATATAGCGTTGTGTGTTATATGTGAAAACCTTTCTAATAATGCTGATAAGAAGACTTACCGTAAATTTTACATATAAATAGAGAAAAAAACTCATAGGGTCTTACTGCTTAAAATGTTAGGCATCTGAACATTCAAAGTACAACAAAGAATAATTTGGAAATCGTTTACTGTTCAATAAAGTAAATAATGAAATGGTATATACCTTTCCCCTTAAACCAATCCGGCAACAAGAAATAGTAATCTTGAGGTGAGCAATACTTACAACTGAACTATCACTGTACTCACACTGCTAGACAACTAAAAAAAGCCCGCCTCGGTAGCGTAGATGGTAGCGTGTCTGCCTCACGTTCAAGACGTCCCAGGTTAGAATCTCGGTTAGGGTGAGTTACCTGGATAAGGTTTTTCAGGGGTTTTCCCTTATCCTGAAAGACGAATGTCGGGTAGCTCTAAGCTTCATGGACCATGGTCTCTTTTGAGCATCATTTCACCCATTCCATTCATCGTCCGATATGACTTAACGTTGGAGGACGTAAATTGAAGAAAAAGAAAAAAAGTTGATGGTATAACATCTGTTGCATATAAACCATGTGTACCAAAAATCTGCTGCAGAGTTGTACCGCAATGACAAAACCTGATGTCTGAAAAATAGCTGCATGTGTCCATTTGCAAGTAGTTGCTGGACATCCCTCCTCAGCTCTGTGGTGGGTCGTGGGTGACGGCGCTCCATACGTATGTTCTGTGTAGACCGCTGACCCTCAGGGGGAAACAATGCTGTGTTATTAGACTAATAGGTTTCTACGTATAGTGGACACATTTTGGTGTACTTCCAGCTATACTCCGCACACAGGCCTCACATAGAGCAGAGATGGTTACATCAAAGTCTCACACACGTACAGGTGGGAACATAGTGATATTCCCAGTCTAAGTATAGTTCTGTATTATATGTGAATCAAACACAAATGAGGTTTCAGTGATGTGTTGTAGTCACACATGGCTTTCCCTACTCTTCCCTTAGCTCTTATTTTTACACAACTTTTGTTAGATATTTTTAGATACAATAACGACATCGTATAGATCACAAGGTTAGTGAGATTTTAGGAAGTATATCGCTATTTGATGGATTTGACCTTTAGCTGATCATGAAAATAAAAAAGTGATTTTCTACATGAATAAGTTGGATTCAAATTCTTCTTCTGACAAATTTAATTAGTGTACCAAATCAGTAATTTCTTCTTGCTCTACAAAGTGTCCTTCACTTTCAGAATTTTCTAGTTAAAAGTTAGGATCTAAGAAGTACAGACCTGGTTAACTTGTATAATATGTTTTCATATTTACATTTTGTAAGTATCTGCGTAAGTAATCGGGTAGGATCAGGGTGGGCTATCTATAACACGCGTGTTATCGGCTGCTACACGAACACGTTTTTGATTATGCATATCTAAAGTATCAAAAGATTATGACATTATGTGCCATTTTAAGCAGCATTTTCAAAATCTTAGTCTAAAAATGAACTAAAAACAGTGTTATCTTCACTACCTTGGTTAGTGTTACCTTTCTAAGCCAATCAGGGATGCCTGTCTCACTATTCCTGTCTCCGCTCTAGACTTTTGTATCAGAATTGAACTCCCGGAGATGCGGTCATATTTAAATTTAGCACGTGATTATAAAATTTAAATATCAAAACATAGAATTTCAAAATTTTATTGCCCTTTTTTATTTTACGTCATCCTATATTAAGTCTTAACGGACGATAAATGAAATGGTGGCCAAATGAGCCCAGCATCCATAGAGCTTAGAGTTACCAGATATTCATATTTCAGGATAAGGAGAAACCCCTTATCCAAATATTTCCAAGCAACATTCCAACCCGGGACCTCTTCAACGTAAGTCAGACACCACTGAGAGGCGGCAAGTACATTGTGTGATTAGTTGACCACAACAATGTTATAAATTCGAAACTAAATTCATATTTATAATCCTGATGCTACTTATTTTCAAGTAAATCATATCATATTTGTGAATAAGTGTATATTTGTTATATCTGTGTATATAAGGCTAACAATGGCAATAATGTACTCTAATATTATGAATTAATTTGTCCAAGTTAATAAAATATTTAGCATACATTAGCACGAGGTCAAAATATCTGACACCTGATGAGAAATATATTTTCAGATGTCATAACCATGAGGAGCAACGATACCATAATATCAGAGAATTGAATTCAAATAAATTATACTGACTCTGTTGTAAGATTACATGCGATATAAACAAATGACGAACACCGGCAACTGTGATTGGAGCGACAACGTGATCAGCATGTCCAGGATAAGAACACGACTGTTTTGTCGTTTACAGATGTTATCGTAGCTTCAGTTGCTTTTTGTCGTGGCAAAGTGATATTATTGTGAATATTTTATCACTATTTCTACATTGTTCATTATTGTATGATATAAATTTAATTTTACAGTTGAGAATATAGTCAGTGTGTCACCATCAGTTGTTTCTCATCTGGAAAACCTTGCAACTGCGACAAGCTTCTTGGGAGAGGTGAATTGGACACACTATTCCTTGTGAAGGACAAAACTGAGCCATCAACAAACGTACTACAAGCTCTGAAATGTGTTCCCTGGTTGGCAAAATTTAGGGTAACGTGTTGCTACGACATTCTTCCTGGGATAGGAGTTGAATTTGTTAACAGACGGTTGCTTTATACAGGGTGTCTTAAGTCAAGTAAGAGTAGAAACAATCAATAGCGTAGCAGTCATAGATATGACTCCAGTTACATCACTAGCAGATGTGATAGGATGCAGTGTACACATTAATTTTTTGTATTAATTACCAACTACCTTCACATAGACATCTTATACTCATAAGAGTTCTTAAATTGTATAAAAAAAGAACAAACAAAAAAAATGTGGAATTTAATTGATGGAAAATAGTCATTTCTTCACTTTCGCCGTATATAGGCTAAGGTCTTTGATAGAGTCAACATTAAATATTGTGACTTAGTGGATTCGTGAAATGAAAAGTCCAATTGAACCACTCAAAAATGTTCTTTAATTCCACCGACTTACTTTTGAACACTTGCCAATTACACAGAATTACGTAATGCACACAATTACGATTCACCAGTTCGTCCGTTACAGTTCCACTTGCACTCGTAATTACGTAAACTCCTCCGACGCACGTACGCAGTCCGTCCCCTCACTGGGCGCTCCTCACAGCTCGCCAAGAACTAACTGTCCTCACTCATTGCAGCCCTTTTTATAAGAAAATCACTGTTTTCTAGAAGTCTCTGGCTTCAGTGAATCACCGCGAAGGTTCCAGACGGAAGGGGAAGAGGAAAGAGGCGGCCAGCGACAAGTGACACTTCCCTAATCATCCCCGCAGTTAGCGACTGAGATTAATGGGTGGGTGCGGCCCTGAATACTTCACGTCCGACCCTCCTGTTGGCCAGTCCTATAGGGAGTTCCGACGTTCGGGTGACTATACTAGTCACGACATTAAATATGCGAGTAAAATGGGGAATTTAATGTCGTGACGGCAAGTTGGACGTGGTAGCTCAATGGGTTAGAGCGACAAGACGGGAGGCAGGAGATCCGTGGTTCAAATACCTTCGAGTTACTAGTGTACGCAGAAGAGTATATATATATATATATATATATATATATATATATATATATATATATATATATATATATATTTATGCAAGAATCTTTATCTCGACTGATGTGAAGTAAATGTGAGATTATTCGTAATTCAAGAAAAGTACCGGATGAGCTAGTTCTAAAACATAGAGCTCATTATATACATGCATATTTGCCAGAAATGCTGTCTAAAAACAATTTTGGAAAAGTAGAGTCAGACTGAAAAGTGCAAGGCTATAGCCAAGATTTGAACCACTGTCTTCCAGTCTCTGCCCTGTTGTATTCTTACAATGCTGACGATATGATATATTCGATTTCGAAGTCTAGTTGGATGTTTACATACAAAAGTATTGTTATTACCTGTCAGTCATTATTGAGTCCATGTTGATGTATGTTAAAGCATTATGGTATAACTTTAATTCATAATGACAATGTATTATTTTCACTGTTAGCCTCATATTTACAGATATAACTACAATCCAATTAAAATTGTGATAAGCTGTATTTGAAAACATGTAGCTTGTCCGCATTATATGAACTTAGTTTTCCATATATAGCATTGTTGTTCATTTGTTGTGGTTAACTGATTACACAATGCACTTACGCCAGCCTCTGTAGCGTGTCCTTAAGTTTAAGGGGTGGGGTCCTAAGTTGGAATCTCGAAGGATGAGTTTTCTGGATGAAGCTCTCTCCGGATTTTCTCTTACCTCAAAGGTTAATATTCGACAACTGTAAGCTCTATGAACCCTGGACATACTTGAGCATCATTTCATTCACTATCCGACGTAAATTAAAATAAGAACCTCACTGTATGGACCTTCAGATATTCTATGATTCCATAATGAGGTTTTATAGTCAGGTACATAAAACATGACAGAGTGTTGAGACAATTTCACCTCCAATGACAGACGCTGTGTTCGTTTGCTAGCTTGTTTACTAGATGAGCGAAATATTAGCAAACAGACGTACAGTAAGTAACGAAACACAAATAGAACTGTTTCTGATATGAAAGGTCAGCTAATTAAAGCAAGTTACCATTACAACCGCTTGCAACAAAGGGATTTCCATTCCTTACTTTCTCCTTGTTACAATATTCAGTCACGTTGAATATGACCGATATATGACACATTGTTATGATAGTATCTGAACAGAGTACATACAATGTCTCGTCGTGTACGTGTGATAAGCTCTCGTAAACAGCTACCTTGTAACTCATTCCTTTACGTACGTTTCCACGCGTTGCCAAGTAGTATAATACGAGGGTGGGTCAAAAAGTAATACCTGCTATTTTTTTATTCTCTTTTAATTGCCAAGAAAACTAACTGGTGCTTCTTGCACTCTTTCTAACCCCATGGTTACCACTTCTAGCTTATATTTGCATATTCTTATTCCATTCATTGGTGCCCTTCCTTTTGCTTCAATTTTTCTCCTGTGTTCTCCCCACTTTCCATTGTTATTCAACCTTCCTCCTAAGTAATCAAATTTCTTGACCACTTCTACCCTTTTGCCATTTAGAACCCACTTTTCATCTTTGTTTAGTTTTACTCCCTTCTTGAGGACCATAACATTCGACTTATTTATGTTTAATTTTATTTCCCAGTTCTCACAAAATTTCTGGATTTAATTTATTGCCCTCTGTAATCCTACTACCGTTATAGATCCTACCATTAAGTCATCCGCATATAGAACTCCAGGAATTTCTTTGTTTGCTACTGCCGTAGAGTGCTGATTGGTATGTTTAATATCGTGACTAGTATATTTAATGTCGTGACTAGTATATTTAATGTTGATTCAATCAAAGACCTTAGCCTATAAATGGCGAATGTGAAGAAATGACTAATTTCATCAATGACCTAAAATATACACATATGTATTTAATTATATACGTATAAGGAATTGCCGGTTAGCATCCCTGATATAGAATGGCCTTTGTATAACAGGAACTGGATGTACACAAAGATTACTATACAAACATCTTTACCTTAAATCACTCAATATATGACGGTGTTAAAAATTCGGAAGAGAAAATCTTTACTCTTTATGTTAACGTTTGAACGTGCAAATATTTATATGTTTCATGTAGAAATTCGCTATTCGTTCACCCTTTCGGCCAGCTAAACATCACAAAACGTTATGCTTTAGCTAACATTTCCGTTTAAAATACCGTTGTACCTGCATAGAAATATATAAATATCTAACTTAATTATCTCCATTAACAGCAATAAGTATTCATAACAATGGTAAAATTAGAGTAAGTACAGCCATGTGAGTAAAAACACATCACTTATCCCTCCGTTACACGCGCTGCGGAATGTGCGTCCGCAGTTTTAATTTTCCGTCAGTAATTAATTAGAAAATCAAGATTTCCGTTAGCAGATTTTTCTAACTTCCTCCTTCCTTAATAAATCACTGTCAATATTGGAGACAGTCATTATTGTTTACATGTGCGTGTATTCTTGTGAGTCCGTTCCTTCCTTCTAATATTACAAAATATAAATCACAAGATTCAGAAAAACTGTTTATATGTTTATTTAGAAAAAAAAATATTTATGGTAAATGAAGGTCATTCAGCTAGATACTCCTACAAGCATCAAGAACGTCATTAGGGAAATATTGGGTTTACCGAAAGTTGAATTTATTCCTACAGCTCCACAACTAAATATCCGAGGAAGATGTAACTTCTCTGACAGCAAGACAAACCGACCAACACGGTGTTCTTGTAGACTTTACAGTAAAGTTGCGTGCCTGGAGAATGTTCCAGTATATCTGTACAGTGAGTACAGCAACCACTGTGAATGATTTCCTTGAAATTGGCAGTGATAATTAATTGTATGAAAACTAAACCTTCTGAACTATTTTTCTCAAAATAATATTTTATTATATATTCATAAAAATAGTTAAAATAAAAAGAAGGTATCAGAGACTGTAATAAAGTACGTAGGGGTTTAAGGGTAAATAATGACTTAAACCTGTTTATTTTCAGCAGTGGTGCCTAAAAATATTATGTTTGCAAATTCCCTAAAGTTTATATATTTCAGATACTAATATTTCATATTTCGACCATAATATCAATGTGGTATATCAAACTTGTGTAAAAGCATTACTCTGTATCACTCTGTACTAAGTAATGCTGGCCTCAAAGTTTACATGGTTTATCGGGAAAGGTATATTAGAACACACTTTTGTTCTGCTTTAAAACTAATAGGCACCCATGATAAAACCAATAGACACTGATTCCGTCACTAGGAGAGCATGCGGTCACGTATTTTTTTTTTTTTTTTTTTTTTTTTTTCTTTTAACGCATCGACCGACAGACTAATGGATGGGAGAATGTGGAAGCTGTGGATTGGAATTCCCTTAAAATAATTCAAACAAATATTTTATAGTATTGCTTTCATTTACTACAAGTACATATTCAGCAGCTTTTGCTTCTTTTCAAAAGACTCATGATAAAGACGTTTATATCTGAAAAATAAATCACGTGTTCTAATGTACCTTTCCCGATAAACCATGTAAATGTTGAGGCCAGTATTTACTCTTAAATCACTAAGAACTTCTATTTTGGTCACTGATATTTACTATCCTAATATTTTAACTGGTTTTAGGATTACACATTAAAACATTTTGTGTAGAAACATTGTTCCGAAAGTTTATTTTTTCATAGAAATAGTTCTCACTGTCAATTTCAAGCAAATCATTCACGGTGGTTGCTGTTCTCACTGTACATATATACTGTGAAATTTTCCAGGCTCGCAAGTTTACTGTACAGACTACAAGAAAACCTTGTTGGTCTGTTTGTCTTTCTGTCAGAGAAGTTGTATCGTCCTCGGATATTTAGTTGTGGAGCTGTAGGTGTAAATTCGGCTTTCTCTAAACCCGATATTTCCCTGATGTTGCTCTTGATGCTTGTAGGAGTATTTATCTGAATGAACTTTATTAACGATAAGTAATTTTTCTATATAATTTTGTCCTGCTTTAAAGCTAAAAGGCGCCAAACAGTTACTCATTCCGCCACTAGGCGCGCATGAATTCACGATATTAACTCGTTGACCGACAGATTGAGCCCTTGGAAGCACATCGATATAGATACATCTACATGGATAACGAAAACTGCGAAAACACGTATCCAGTGACTCACTGAGAGACCATAACAATACTACACACAGCAGAATTCAGTAGGCAGCTGCAACAATGACTACACATGTGAATAACGTAAAAAGAAAGTGCTTAAGAGGGAAAAAACCAACAAGAAGCAACAAAAGTACATTTCCTAAAAATTAAACATGTAACATTAAAGCCCCAAAAATGAAAAAGAGAAGTATATTGGCTCATTTTAAGGGCAATGAACTGATATTTAATTCTATATTCTCTGTAGTAACTCAGGAAAAAGATCATATTTAATGAAATTCCCAGCCTAATGCTAATTTCATATCTTGAGTTAAACACTGTTCATTTGTATATGTTAGCAGGAAAGAGAATGGAACAAAACATTTTATCAGCAATAAGTCTCTGTGTGATAAATACAAACGTGGGGAAGTGGTCTTGAGAGTCCCTCGTTTGAATGTAAAGATGTTATTTGTTTATTACTTCAAGTGTGTCTTAGCGAGTTTGTTACAAGTCAAATATGGTAAAATGTGTGTGTATCAATTTGAGAATTACTCATTGGCTAAGTAGAAATCTTCGTCTAGTGCACGACTTTGCCCTTTTCTCTCTGTTCCGGCTCCAGTTTGGTCTGCCCATGATTTGTTTGTTGTTTTCTGGTTTCTTGTACCTTTGTTTTTATAGTTTATGGCTATTTAAATGTTCTGTTATTATTCATTGTTTAGGGATGCCTTTCTCATTGATTTCTTTCACTTTTATTTATTTCCTAATATCCTGATTCCGTTTCTTTTCCTTTTTAGTGTTCACACCTACTGAGCTTATAAATTTCTTCGCTAATGTCTATATTAAATAGATGACATATAAATTTTGTTTCATATAACTTTGCCCGCTGACAGTATCCCTCCGCATTTTACTGGATTCCCCTTTACTGTAATTGGCTAGTGTTTTCGGCGTCGTAGGCGGTGCAGTGTACGTCATGCACAGTTCAAATCAAGGTCAGTGTTAAATGTCAGATAAACAAATACCAATACCGATAACGCACCAGCCACGTCAGTCAAACCGAGGAACAGATTTGAAGGAAAGGTCCCTCCTCTTTATTTATTTTAAGAAGTGACATGTGTTCCAGATAAATTAACTCTGTTGCGTAACAAATTTAATTCATACTGTCATGGAAGCGTAATTTAACAATTCTCTTTTAACATATTAAAATATATCATGTTAAATAATGAACCCATCTTTACCGCGAAACATTCTATACCACGGCAGTAGCCAATCAGAGGTGATTACGTCAGGCGAGTATCAAGAAATACAAGATAAGCTGATTAGAAAGAAGAAATAAGTACATGCCTGTAAGTAGAAATGAATGATAATACCTCCAGAACATGGACTTACGCAGTGTCATGTGACAACAAATCATAATTCAATTGTGTAATTGGCATTAAATATGAGGCCCAAAAGATTCAACATATCCTATATCAATGAAAACACGTTAAATGCTAATCCTAATACGAATTAAATTTTGTTATACTCCGTCATCTAGTAGACGTCATGATAGCTTTCTGTTCCATAATCACGGAGAACAGTAATTTATATTTCAGCTATAAACATCTTTGTCATGAGTCTTTTAAAAGGAAACAAAAGCTGCTGAAACTTTATTGTTCGTAAGTGAAAGTAATACTCTAAAATTGTCTGTGTGAAGTATATTTTGACAGTTCCAATCCGCAGCGTACTGATTCTCCGAACGCTCAATCTGTCGGTCGACGGGTTAACTACGTGGCCACATGCGCTCCTAGTGGCGGAATTAGTGACTGTTGGTTTTATCATGGGAGCCATTTAGTTTTAAAGCACGAGCACATAAACATGTTCTAATGTACCGTTCCCGATAAACCATGTAGGTGTTGAGGCCAGCATTACTTAGTACAGAGTTGTGTGTTATATTTTCACGGCTACACGCGCGATCTTTTTACCTCTATTACATGTGCGCTGACCGAGGGTCCGCATTAGCTTTTGCGGAACTTCCATATACCATTCCAATATTATGGTTTCGAAATGTAAAATATCTGTATCTGAACAGTATACAAATGCAGGGAATTTGCAGAGATAATATATATAACCATCACTGCTGAATATTAATAATTTTAAGTCCGTATTTACTCTTAAATCACTAAGAAAATTTATTGTGGTCACTGATACTAACTATCCTACTATTTTAACTGGTTTTAGGATTACACATTAAAACAATTTGCTGTAGAAACATTGTTCAGAATGTTTATTTTTTCATACACATAATTCTCACTGTCAAATTCAAGCAAATTATTCACTTTGGATACTGTTCTCACTGTACAGATATACTGTGAAATTTTCCAGGCTCGCAAAATTACTGTAAACTCTATAACAAAATCTTGTTGTTATGTTTGTCTTTCTGTCAGAAAAGTTGTATCGTCCTCGGATATTTAGTTGTGGAGCTGTAGGAGTAAATTCAACTTTCAGTAAAACCAATATTTCCCTGATGATGTTCTTGATGCTTGTAGGAGTATTTATCTGAATGAACCTTATTAACGATAAGTAATTTTTCTAAATAAATTAAAAACTTTTCTAAAGTTAATCTTTTGTTTTGTAATATTAGAAGGCAGAACCCTTTCTTAACTGCCTAACAGAATTGAAAAACTTAATGACGGAACAGACTCACAAGAGTACACACACATGTAGAAAATATTGACAGTGATTCGTTAAGGAAGGAAATTGGACTGTAGGATACTGTCGGGTCCTTAATGCTGTACTTGAATCCTTCACTCGATTATGCTCAAGTTCCAGATTTCTGGTTTGTATGTAACCCAAATACAATATGAAACAGATCACCTAGGTTGGTCCAGATATATTGAACTTTATGGAGATCTTCCTTCGAATAAGCTTTGACATAATTTAATTGATGCTCACATCTTAAAGGTAATATGTAAACCTTTTACACTTGTGTGTAAAGAAGGACGTGGTTAGCTGACTAACAAATATCCTATAAGATAATTCCCTGACCAGGACGTAACATGAGTATGTGACTTACTGATAAAATATATTGTTTACATGTAGTCAACTTCTTTCTCTATTGAAGCTAACCAACTCACAAATATAGCAACATAACTTACACTGTATTTTATTAAATAGTAACAAAAGAATAGTGTCAGTATATTACAGTTTCGTACGTCTCTTGTCTAACTTATAGCTATTTTACTTTGTCTACTATGTAGTTACAATGAATAAGGGAAGCATTGTATTCCTACCAAAACTTTGTACTGACATCTGAGTGAAAATACACATTTTGTTGTCCCTTGTATCATATAAAAGTATTGCTATAGAGGTTAGCGAAAATGTAAGCGTCTTTTCCTGAATATCATAACATAATATCAAGGAATCGATTAAATATCAAATTTGGTACATACATAGCTTCAGTATCCTTAAAAGATGTGACATGATGACTTTCAGGGAAATCGCCCCATTCGGACTATGTACCATTTTATGGAAAGTATTTTGCACTTTTGATTCTTGCAAAAATATTTAAAATAATTATTAAATGGCTATATGCCTAAGACAGTGTTAGGACAAATTAAACTTCTTAAATGTTGAGATTTGTCCTTAGAAGTCTTCTCCACTTAGGTGACCTTTGCCTTAAGAGAAACACAGTAGTGTACGACAAAGGAAATGAAGATCTTGTTAAAACATTGTGTCATACATGTTCGGTGGAGATATTGCTTCTTATTTGAAAGAATTTTGCAAAAAAAAATCATTTTTATTTTTAAATGAGAAGTTATCGATATTTTCTTTATTTCTTTGTCACGCAAAGATAACGTAATTTCAGATCTGACAATCGCTTAGTCTACTACATTTCTGTTTTAGCTTTTACGTACTACAATGCTTTAAATTCAAAACTAAAATCATATCTATGATACTGATCAGCTACTGAATTTCAGGTACATCACATCGCAGTTGTAAATTGGATTACATTGAAATGAATTAACCTATACACGATAGTACAATTTTGAACATACATTTGATATGTAATGTCATGTTTTCAGTGTATCACATCAGTAGTTTTCGATAACGACCAGAGAAGGATGTTACCATAATATCCGAGAACTTGCATTCGAATATATTATACCGACTTCATTGTAAGATTAGAAGTCGATGTAAACAAATTACATCCACCGACGGCTGTGATTGGTGCGACCGCGTCATCTGCATGTCGAGGATAAGAACACGACTGTCTTGTCTCTTACTGATGTTATGTAGCGTCAGTTGTATTTTGTCGTGACACAAAGTGATATATTTTATCACTTTATCTACGCCTACCGGATTTGAGGCACGCGGTATAAGGCAACACTGCTAACAAACTCAAAACCTACCCCAACAAGAATGACGTAGAAAATCATCCCAAATTCTGGCAACCAGGGAACGCTGTTTAGAGCTTGGAGTACGTTTGTTCGTGACTGGGTTTTGTCCTTCACAAGAAATAGGGCTTCAAATTTACTTTCAGCTTGCTTTTTTGCGATGTTTAACAAATTACGACGATTTCTATTTCACCGCGAGAGGGCAGGATTAGCATGAAACTCACCTTCTGTATAGATTCGTACAACGTTATAAGAAACGTTGGGAAGCAAACAATGGCGTTGCATTCATAGATGTGCTTATTATTTACTTGGGTTTACATACAGCAAGGAGTGGACTGAAATTATGTTTAACAATATAATGATGCTTTAATAAGTAAAAATTAATCCTTGAGTTATTATAGAAGCTCTGAACACCAAAGAGTACACTGGAATTCGAATTGTAAACGAAAATTGCAGACCAGCAGAAGAATCGAGTCGTCCAAGTTTACCTGGACGGAATGGTTTCGCCCAGCACCTAGCCGCTTTCTGCGACTTTATCTGGGTGGTGTAGAAGTCTTTAGTCTTTTGTCTCAAGCGTTTATGTCGGGGCATAGGTTTCTCTGATCTGTTGGGTTAAGCCGCTCAGGCTGCCGCCTGGGGTATATATTCCCAAGGCCGCCCCCTCCCAACTCTCCGCTTGAAGAAGGTCGGAATGATGACAGCACGATCAGAGGGGATAGGAAACTATGTGGGGAAATTATCTAAACCCATTTCTGGTTCTGGTGTTTTCAGTGTGATGGAGAGAACCCCATCTGGCTAATAGCCCATGGCGTCCTTTGGGAGTGTGTACCTCCTCCTCCTGCGAGGAGCTCTGTGGTCATAGCGACCCAGGGTGTTGACCAGCTGGTTGGAATGGGTAGAAAGTTTTTGATGGAGGGTTCGAGATCTCTCTCTTACCATGTCCTCTATGTACGGGATTTGGGAATATTCATGTAAGATGTGCGTAGGGAATCTACGCCCAGTACCATAGATCATCCTTAACGCCCGATTCTGCACGATTTGCAGTCTGCGGATTGTGGTCGGAGCCGCCAATCCCCAGACCTCGCACCCATACCGAATCATGGGTGGAATGATCGCACGGTATAGACGTAGTTTGAGGTGTGCCGGCATGTTGGACCTGAAAATGGGGTACAACTGCCTGAGTGCAACATGGCCTAGTCCCGCCTTAGCCCTGACATGGGGAGTGAAGTTTAGCCCGCGATCAAGTAGGACACCCAGGTATTTAGCCGAGGAAACCCATGGGATTTGCCTCTGCCTCAGCGTTCCCGCCGGTCGCCAGCGTCTGACCTTAGCCAGCAGAAGAGCTGAGCTCTTCCCTGGACTAATTGCCATCCTCCACTTCTCACTCCAGCGGCCGATCGCTCGGAGCTGTCGTTGCAGAGGCGGAAAGCAGAACTTGACATTTTTATTACGAGCCATAATGAGAACGTCGTCCGCATACTGGCATGTAACTGTCTGTGGCTCTGTAGGGAAGTCAGACATGTAGGCCGCGAAGAGCAACGGTGATAGTACACTAGCCTCCGGGACCCCCGCAGCTATGGGTCTGACGCTGGAAAGCTTTCCTTCCACTCTCACCCTGAATGAGCGATCCCGAAGGAAGCTGCTGATCAGAGCAAGATAGGGAGGAGGGATGTTAACTTCCTTGAGCTTGTACAGTAGACCCTGGTGCCAGGTCGTCGCAAAGGCCTTTTCCACGTCCAACAGAACCGCAATATTACACTGTCTTCCATACAGTAGTAGCTGTCATGGCGGCCATCCGTTGCGTTTACACTGAGTAAGAAGTTTTATTTCCCGATGTCAAGGTATTTTCGTGTAGGTTTTCTTAATAACTCATAAAACCGGTGTAAAGATAAATTAAAAGGTAAAAGAATCTCATATCCTGAACTAGAGGATCATTTTGTTTTTTTTTGGCTTTTCTTTCACAAAGGTATATATTCATTCTTGGCGCTATCTATCGGCCATGGAATAACTACTTGAGACCCCGCGCACCTAGTGACGGACTCAGTAACTACATCAGTTATGTACATTACAAAGACTGCTAGTAGATATCGACTTCGACACAGAAACCCGGGTTTAATGTCCTCACGTACAGGAACGTTTATCGTTAACTAAGGTTTACTGGACCCAATAACAAGAATAGCATGATTCTTGCCTTCAACTATGTCCCTAGATAACAGCAATAAACCAGGACACTATCTCACGTTACGTTTGTATTACTAAGGATCATCTGTGTATTGTTTAAATGTTGATATTTTTGCTGTTAAATCGGAGGAGAAACATGTTGTCGACAAATCTAGCTTTAGACTTATATCTATAGGGAAATAGAAATAGTAATCTAGAAGTGAACTTTGCTTAGTATAGAGTTGTGTGTTATATGTGAGTCAAAGAAGTATACATATCTAAAATAATTAACGTAAAAGCAAAATGTTACACTCATCTGACTTTCTCTGCTTACTCTTCTATAACTATACTTACAAAATGAATACTCTTGTTTCTACGTCTTGTCAACGGAGACAAACTTTCATTAGATATTTACACATTTTCTTGCAGTTACGAGGACGATATTGTAAACTGAAGCGATAGTCAGTTTTTTAAGATGTCGATCGTTATATGAGGCTTTCAAGTTGCATGATCCTTTTATAACTAGAGAAAAACACGAATAACGACTTACTGCCTAAAAGGTATAGGTATATCAACCTTCAAACCTATAACAAAGAATACTCCGAAGATTTATAGCAGCAGCAAATATTTTACGTAAGTTTGAGGGAACGTTACTACCGAATGGAATGGATTAAGCGTTCTCGTTTGTGGCACGCATTTGGGAGGCCTGGGTTTGACTCCCGTGGTCGACTTACCTGACCCACGGGTTGTTCGGGGTTCTCCCGGGTTGCTAGGAGAATTTTGGGTAGTTTAATTACATCCCCCGAATTTCCATTTCATCTCCATTATCATTTCACGTCATCTCTCGTCTGGTGGTCTCTTTCGTGGTAGAAGTGTCGGTGGGTGTCTCGGCGGTGCATGGCAGGATGATATGCTCTGAGGAAAATTACTTCCTTCTCCGGTAGGTCGGTTTCCGGTCTCTGCGCCTCTGCTGGGACCATTTCGGGACCACCAGCCAGGGAACTTTGGGGCTCGGATCGTTGCCTGGGGCCATTAGGGCTCGGCTGCTGGGCTCGTTGTCGTCCCGCAGCAGGGGAGCGAGTTCGTTGTCCTGGCCTGTCGGGGGAAGTTTCTATCCAAGTAAGCTGTAGGGACCCTGCCCTCTGTACTGTCGTGGCTGCTTGGGTCGGACACCCTGTCTCCTCTCTCTTCGTCCTTCCTCGCTGGTCTGTCCCCAATTGGGGCAGAGGAGCAATGGGCCCAGCATGATGGCCTACGTACCGAATCCCCTCCGTAAAGAAATCCCAATCCCAGGGAACGTTATTGAGTATTTTGTCACAAACCCAAGCGAGGTAAACATAACTTACATTAAAATTGTTATGCGTACGTACAATGTAGTATAACGAATTGTGTTACTGCGTTCTAGCTCAGTCTTTAAGCTGAACTTTGATGAATCTATAAACAATTGCCAGTCAGGTGGATTGTGTTAGATTCCTAGATCACTCGTAAATCATTGATATCTAAACAGAAACATATATTATCTTTCATAGAATTAATACTTTCCAACTTTCTGATCTTTATTTGGAGACGCTGTAATTGTGTCAGGTGTAGGTAATTTTCATTGTGCAGTTCGTTGTTTTTAGTTTCACGTCCTCCCGTTATGTTATATTAGACGAAGATTGAGGTGATGATCAAATCAATTCAGGGTATATAGAGCTTTTGGTGACCAGACATACATATTTCAGGATAAGGGAAAACCCCAGGGAGGTAGTTCATTCAGTTAAGACATCTGATCGAGATTAGAACTCGGAACCAGTTCAATGTAAGTCAGACATGATTGAGAGGCGAGTATAAGAGCATTGTGTTATCAGTTAGGTATAATGTTATAAATTCGAAACTAATCTTGGAGAAACTTTCTTTTGTGCGACGCGAGAATATTTTCTAAGTCCAAAGGTGCACATATACGCATGCGCAAGCAGACGATCAGCCGGTTCGCGTGTTGTAGCCAACATGAGAGAGATATTTAAAACTTGTAGCTAAAGTCTGCAAAAATGCACCAGACTTAGGTGACGCAGTCCGTGTGCAAAGGAGCATGGTGTGAGCACGCTAAGTTATCGCCCGGTCAAATATTGTTACTCATGCACTGCTTTGCACATAAACAATCCTACGACACGGAGATAATGGAGTGCTCCCTAGGAGCACTCGTCGTCCTATTTTGCATTCGTCGATTTGAACGACGTGACCGGGACCGCTAAATTTTCCCCTTGCAGTATACTTGGTGTCATTTGACATCAAGAACAATTCGTGGCAGTAGCCGAAACAGTCCGATACAGTCCGTGAGCTCATACATGTATTTCCTACGGAGCACTCCATTATCGTCGTGTCGTAGGATTGTTTATGTGCAAAGCAGTGCATCAGTAACAAAATTTGACCGGGCAATAACTTAGCCAACTCAAACATAGTATCATTTGGGGACAAGTAAGACTGTTGGCAGCATTACGTCCAGTGGAGAAACAACCACAGTTTGGCTGCACTGAATTCTTCAATATGGCTACAACATGTATTAAGTAAATAAACAACCAATTAGTGACGTCAAAAGATTGCCCTACAACACGAAGTTGCACTAACCAGTAAAGAAATGATCTAAAAATTCATGGTTGTACAGAAAAGCATAAAAAATCTGAAGAAATTGAAAAAAAAAAAACTCGCCGCGTCGCATATTAGAAAGAACAGCCCTAATTTTATATTTATAATCCTTACGTGCTACTGATTTGCAAGTACATCATATGATATTTGTAATTTGGAATGTAGTTATATCTATATATACGAGGCTAACAGAGAAATGTATTAATGTATACACGATAATAAAAATTGAAATATACGTAAGCATGTGGTCAAGAATGACAGACATCTGATAGGTTAACAACCAGATCCTCATACCATAAAATGAGAACTTGACCGACTCCGTTGTAAGAATACTTGGCGATATAAAGGAATGACAAGCAACGAGGTACGCATTTGGAGTAACCACGTGATCAACAGGTCCGGAATGATAACAGTCTTATACAGATGTTATTGTAGATTCAGTTGTCTTGCTCTTCCGTTGTGTGTCCAGCACACTTAGCTTAGGATAAATGTTACATTGTTTAAAACGTTTGTTGTGAACAATTGAAACTTTGGATTGTATCTGATCATTTGCCTATATCTAATGGTTCATGAGAAGGAAATTAAAGGACTATAATAGAATTTTCTTGAATGCTTATCAATGTTCTGTTTTCAATATCAATAGTTACTCAGTTGTTTCATTATACTCCTAAGTACACATGTCGAGGAATATACATATATGCAAAACTTATAGAATTTTTTGAGGACTTCAATGTCTATAGTATTTTGAGCATTAAAATATGCTACAAATTGGACAGGAGAAAGTTCTAGTTAGAAGCTCTAATTATAAACCATTTTCTTTATATACTTCAAAACCCTTCTCCGCTAAAAGAAGGTCCCTCAGCTATTTTCTATCATAATTTAGTCAACTTTGACTGCTTCCTAGTACATTTATATGCGGTCAATGATCCTTAAGCACCGTGGTTTGACTTTCACGTATCCCTAATACTATTAATTCTGTTGCTAACAGAACTGATTTTACCTACTGTAACATTTCCCTTAATAGTTAGACTACCTTTATAGCCCATATTAAATTCACTGGCAACTGCAGTCACTTCAATTTGCAATTTCTTTCTAGCTACAAAATGTTCTTTTTGACATTTACTGCAAAATTTCATTCAATTCTGTGTTTTTCCAGTTTTTTACAGCTCTCCAGTAGATTAGTTCTAACTAATCCCTTAACTTTTTTCTGTGAGATGGGAAATGTAGGTATATCAGTTCATGCAATTCATACTCATGGTCATACAAAAGTGCTACATAGAAGTGTGGCCCTTAACAATGCCCAGAAATGCATAAGCCATTCTTCTATTTACATCAGAAGGTGGCTACTAGAAGCAATGGTAACACTGTGGCTGGTATATATTTTCACATAAGATTTACCAAAGCTGAGCATTCTATTATCGCTTTACCAGCAAACATTGAAGTTTCAGTACACTTTGTCTCCAAATAGCCACCTGTTGATATACGTAGACCAAAGTAAACATGGTATGAATTATATACTGTTACATCAAGAAATAAATATACATAATGTTAAATAAAGCTTTGTTTCCATTCTAAACAATACTTACCTTAATATAAGTTGCCATACTCGGCTCCCCTTTATCTGAAAACCACATTTCAAAATCACAAACACAAAATTGTGGAAATGTTTACTTTTAGAGCAGGAACTAATTTATACAACTGGAAGCCGAAGTGTACAGTAGCTTTCACAAATTTTTAGAAGATGCCTGTGCACATTACTGTAAAGAATATTGATCCTGGAATCTAATCGCCTAGTTGAAATGTGATTTGCACCTATAAGGAAGAGTTTAATGTAGAAAGACTTCCAGTCTAATTCTCGGATAGGTATGATTTTGAAGTTGGAATAGCAAATTTATTGTTAGCGGTTATGCCCGCGAGTCATGCGGAGATGCCAGTGGCGCTTTAAGCGGCGTTTATTAGGTCGATAGATCCCAAGAAACCTAACCAGGGAGCTCTGATGGTAAGGCGAACTCACGTAGAATTTTGCGGCCCGGTGCCTAATGACACCTCCACATAATGGAGAGATGAGGCTTAGTGCCCCACAAATCCGTCACTACGTGGTTAAGTCCGTCTGGGACAGGTACACGCATGACACACAACGCGATGGCCCTCAGCCACCAAATGCCGTGGCTCTTTGCAACAAGCTACCAAAGGTAATTTAAATGGTCACTTCCACCTCCACATGGGCATTTTGGTCATGACGTGGTTGTTCTTTAAATGGCACTAGGGCGTAACTGTAGGCTGATTCAGAAACTACAATGTTTCAACATAATTTCAAAGCAAAAACAGGAAAATGCCACATTTTGCCATTTTTGACGAAACTTCACTGACGCTTCCCGTAAAGTGTACTTTCTGAAGTGTTATGATGAAGCTGCTCCAATACCTAACTGTAATATACTCTAATAATTTTGTTTATTTAGGCACTCCCCACATTAGATCATATCGGACGATGAATGAAATGGGTGAAATGATACTCAAATGAGCCAAGAGAGCATAGAGCTTAGAATTACCCGGGATTCATTTCTAAATATAAGGGAAAACCCAGAAAAGAACTTTACCCAGACTGAGGTTCAAAATCGAGACCTCTTGAATTTGAGGCATACCACATCACATGGACGGGCAATATTGTTCATAAACCGTGTACGAAAATAAAACAAACGTTTCAAGTGTACACTCTGTTTGATTTTAAGTAATCATAATGATCCCATGAATGATCAATATATTGAACACATATTTGTGTTATTTTCGACGGGATTTCACATATTTCTAATAAACATCTCGTCTTCCAAACGAAATGTACCGTATTACAATTAGTTTTGCTACATAATTTCCATGTTTGTAATTTAACTTTTGTCTGGCCAACAGAATAACGATACAAATTACTTTTGTTTACAGCAATACCAAATACTTCATCATATTTAGGTTCTCTAAACTTGTAAAATGTTAATAACTTTAAACCTTTCAAAGGTTACCAACAGTTTGACAATTCTTTGAATTGAATTTCATAAAGGAATGTTGCTATGGTAGCTCAGTGGTTACAGTAACTGGAACGGTGACCGTGAGATCCTTGGTTCAAATCCCGGATAGAGTATTGAATATTTCAGGCCGAATCTGCCTCTCAAAATTTAAAATTGTGCAGAACTTCTATCACGGATGTAGTAAATGTGATCTCTGCACTCGACCTTGTATATCACCTGCTCATCCGGTACTTCCCTGGACTCCTAACAATAATTTGTTTTTAATTGATCTTTCTAATCATTCTTGAACAAAATATTTTTAAACACCTTACTGTCCCATTTACTTTACATCACTCGAGATAAACGTTATTGCCCAATTAGTTTTATTATATATGCCTTTGTGGTTACAATGTATATGAATACATTTAGTATCCCGTCACCGGACATTTCCTAAAGACACCATGATAAACTTTCTGTGATCGTATTAGCTTTTAAAGTTAGTGACTCCGCCACTAGGAGCGCATGCGGTCAGGTAGTTAACCAACAGCCGATAGATGGTGCTGATGTAAGAATCAGGACGTTAATAATTGAAATTCCATAAAAGTTCATTTAATTTGGGATTTAGAGTATTAGCTTCATTTAGGGGATATAAATGTATAGCAGCTTTCGTTCCCTGTGATAGAGCGGATGATAGAGGCGTTTACGCCTGAAAGAAATGAACACGGCTCTCCGTCGTCATGGAACAGGAAGCTACGATTTTGTCTATTAGACAACGGAGTGGAAAGTTTTGAGTTATGTTAGGGTTGACTATTTGTAATCATTTGTGAGCAAGTTTATTGCAATGTTGAACTTTTTGAACACACATTACTGGTTATTTGGGTTTCAGAAAACGTCTTGTGCCACATATAGCAGAGGTTCTTAGGCAAACTTTCCCATATTTGTATTTATCTCACAGAGACTTATTGCTGGTAGACTCTTCGTTCCTTTTACTTTTCTCCTAACATAATACGTACGTGTCCAAGTCAAGATATTAAATTATATTATACAAAGCAAAATCGAAATAAAATGCTCATTTGTATTGTGGTTGAGGCTTAATTATTTTGGCAAGATTGGTTATATTTATATTCCTTCCTTCCTTCGTTCCTTCCTTCCTTCCTTCCTTCCTTCCTTCCTTCATTCATTCATTAAGCAGCTGGCGGCTGACTGAGGGTAAGTACGAAGTGTGTCATTCGTGTACCTGTCCTACACGGACTTAACTACTTAATGACAGGAAATGTGGGGTTTTGCAGGGTGGTGCTTTGAATTTAGGTGAATGAAAAAAGGGAGGTAGCCGTAGCTCCTCATGGTAGCCAATTCGGTTGCAACGCTTGTGTGCACCGCTGGTGTAAATATGTATATTGCCTCTTAGCATAATACTTCTAGCAAATTTGTTGCTTTGTAGCACATTTTGAGCATCTGACACATTCAGACACTGATGGTTATTTGGGTTTCAAAATACATGTGTGCTGGAACGGAAAAAAGCAACTTCTATAAAGTTGGTCAGTTAGGCAGTTTCGGGTGCCACAGTCCTCGTGCACTGCTGATGGATTGGATTTCAAAATGAGTGACTTAATCTTGAATTCCAGACAATTTCAATATGTGAAGAAGATGATTCTGCAGTAGTGTATTATGTGCAGAATATTCAGTCTCCAGTTTTGTCTGTACAGGAAATGTCTTACCTGAGAAAATTACGGCTTTATTTGTTTAGTATATATGACATCAAACCAGATAGCGGACGCTTTTATTTATATCTCAAGAGGACCACTTGAGGTCTGTACCTTTTAGCAGTGCTAGCTTTCTCATCTTCCACCAATTGCGAAGACGTTCTGTTTATTTGGTGATTCGTGCGGAGGTCAGAATAGGAATCATACAGTTGTGGATTTGTATTATCATGTACAATATCAAGAAGATTCAATGTTATTCAGCAGTACTTTCCAGAAAGCGGTTACTCTTTATTGCCGTGTGACCGCGACTTTGGTCTCCGTCGCCATGATACGGTTAATACACCATCTCAATATATTTCTCTGATATTATCTACTAGGAAACGCCAAAATGCTTTCATGACAACAGTTACAGTCACTGAGAACCTCTTAGACTTCAAAATCTGGTTACAGAGCAGTTTTAAGAAGACAATCGGGGCTGTTGCTCGTCGTGGCAGTTCTCATTGTGCGCCTTGTGTGACAGTTTCAAAGTATAAGCATCTAACTTGTGACAGAGAACATTATGGATACCTCGTGGCACTTAGAATTTTCTTGGGCTCGTCCAATGCACTTTCATGTTGGCAAAGGGAAGCCACGCCCAGATCTATATTTCAAGAAATTTTATGACCCAGCTTCCCTCCCAATCAACAGAAAGAAAATAGTAGAAGCTAAAAAGTAGCACAATAAATCCTACATGAGCATCCCCACTGCCACCAGAACATTTCGACATGGCCAAAGACTGAAGTCCAAGATGATGATGAGTAGATGCTGAAATTAATTTAGTAGCACAATATGTTCATTAACCTCATTACAGATTTATTGCACGATTACATTGTTTCCTAAGTCCAAAAATGAACAAGTAACGGCCAATTTTGTTGTTTTCTACTAAATATCCCATAATTATTATAAAAGGGAAATACGTCCGTGGTATAAAGCTTCTCAGTACATCACAGACTTGCAAATTTGAGATCACTGAGTAATAAAATAAATTACTAACGAATAGTTCTACAAGTTTTGTGTAGAATATAGGTGAACCAGATGCCCACTGTCCACCAAATTAAGTATTTTTACTCAAAACAATAACACAAGGACTGTTTCTCCTTTCATATCAGCGATTCAAATGAAACATTTTTATATTTGGCTCACTCTGAAACTAATTATCGTAGAGAAGTGACCGGAACACCATCAACATTATTCTACGAGGTGGCTAAGCTATCTACCCAAAAGAGAAACGATAGCACTCATTACCTTCCTGAACTTACCAGGGAAGCCTGTCTCACTATCCGTCTCCTTCTTTACCCTCCCAGAAGTGTGCATTAATATTGCAGTAGTATGAGATATCGTTATATTTATTATAAACACGTGATTATAAAGTCTAATTATTAAATAATAGACTATCGGAATTTGTATTATACCTTTTTTTTAAAAAAAAATATACATCCTCCAGCGTTAAGTAAAGTTGCAGGATGAATGAAATGTGTGAAATGGTTCTCAAACGAGCCCAGGGTACATAAAGCTTAGTGTTACCAGATATTTACCGTAGGGGATAAGGGAAAGCTTGTATCCAGATAACTCACACTGACCGAGATTCCAACTCGAGAAATCTTGACGTGGGCAGACAGGCTACCTCCTACGTTACAGAGACGAGCATAAGTGTATTGTGTGGTCAGCTAACAACGTTATAGTAAGGAAGTAATACTTATATTGATGTAGTGGCACTTTTTATACATGAGTCATAGGTACCACATCACATGGACGGGCAATATTGATAATAATGTGTGTAGCAAAATAAAACTAAAGATTCCACTCCAAACTGTGTTTGATGTTAAATAATCATGATGGCCACGTTGATGATAATATATTGAAGACACATTGTGTAATTATTTTGTACAGCATGTCACATGTTTCGAATAAACATCTCTGCTTCCAAAAGAGATTTTCCATATTACAATTAATTTTGCTACATAATTTCCATGTTTAATTTAACTTTTGTCTGCCAACGGAATAAATAACGATATGTTATTTTTGTATACAGCAAAACAAATATGACGTCATATTTAATTTCTGTAAACTTGTAAAATATAAATAACTTCACACCTTCCGACGATTAACAACTGTTTTAAACTTCTTTGAATTCAGTTTCATAATGGCATGTTGCTATGGTTGCTTAGTGGTTAGAGTAAATCAACCCGTGACCGTAAGATCCATGCTTCAAATCCCGGCTATGGTATTGAATTTTTAAGGCTGACTCTGCCCTTCAAAATTTAAGATTAGAGAGTATTTCTACCAAGTTTGTACTTAATGTGCTCTATGCATTCGACCTTGTATATCATTAGCTCATCCCGTACTTCCCTGGATTCTTAGGAATAATATAATACTTTCATTTACTCTTTCTAACTATTCTTGAACAAACTATTTTTACACAGCTTATTGTCCCATTTACTTTACATCAAACAAGATAAACGTTATTATTCTTTTTAATTTATGTAAGGTCGCTTTAACTTCCTGGGTCATATCGCGACCATTTTTACAAAATAATACAATTAGTAACATATATAAAAATTTACATTAAATACAGATAACTGAAAGCAAAGACAAGAAAATATATAAGTTAACAACACTATTTTGCTAAACAAAAATTTCATTACTTTAACACCGTTACGTAGATTATGAAATACAATTGATTAAAGTATATTGCACATAATTTATATTAATTTCAAAATGTCTATATGCTTTAGGTAATTAAATAGATTGCGTCGTAATTTGAAACTGTTTAGCAGTGTGGAGATATCCAGTGGGATGCCGTGTTGTTTTCTGTTTCTTTCGTATTCGTTGCATTCTATGAGAAGGTGGTAAATTGTAAGGTTTACATTACATTCTTTACACGTAGGCTGCGGCTGTCTTGAGAGAAGATATGAATGAGTGAGGCTGGAGTGACCAATTCGTAGACGGGTGAGAATGACTTGTTCCTTTCTAGTAAGCGGCTTGGTTGGGTGAAGAGTGGTGGATCCTTTTCGCACTTGGTGTAATTTTCCTGGTTGTTGTTGATTCCATTCAGATTTCCATTTTTGTACTGGTGTTTTGGAGACATGATTTATATCTGAATATGGAATTTGGACGTTCGTTTGTTGGCGTAGTGATGTAGCGTCTTCAGCAGCTTCGTCCGCTCTTTCATTCCCTGTTATTCCTTGATGGGAAGGGATCCAAATGAAAACCACGTCTTTACCAGCATCGGTGATGTTACTGAATAGTGTCTGTGTGTCCTGAACTAATTAGTTGTCTGTTGCGTAGTTCTTCATGCGCTGCAAGGTACTCAGGGTGTCAGCGCATATTGCACAGCAGTTGTGGTGTGCTGTCAGTATGTAAGTGCTTGATAAATGACGTATAGTTCAGCACTGTAGGTGAAATAATAGTCAGGTAACCGCTGCTGTAGAATTTTATCAGGAGTTATTATTGCACATCCAGTACCATGATCCATTTTTGATCCATCAGTGTAAGTAAATTGATAATTGGGGAAATTGTTGCACGTTTCATAAAATAGTGTTTGGTAAACAATTGTAGCGGTATTCCATTTCTGGTGAAATGTTAGGTCGGTATATATCTTGGGAATTTTGAGTTTCCAGTATGGTCCTTCATGGAAGACCCTGCTCATTATGGGAGGGATCTTTATACTGTTAGTATTTAAATAGTTAACAAGTTGTTGATAGAAGGGTAAGGAGTGCTTTTTTGGATGACAGGTCTTGTTGCTTTTTGTATTGGGAAAAACATATGAATGGATACTTGAATGAGGTCTTGCTGCTATTTTGATTCCATATTTTATGCTTAATTGTATTCTCCTGGTGTTTAACGGTGGTTGGTTGGCTTCTGTCAGTAGACTAGAGACCGGATTGGTACGATATGCTCCTAATATAATCCTCATAGCAGAACTTTGAATCACGTCCAGTAGCTTAAGCAACGCCGGTGCTACAGAGTTGTACACAATAGCTCCATAGTCAAGTTTGCTTAGGATTAAAGCTTGATAAGTCAGTTGTAGGACATGTTGATCAGCACCCCAATTGTGGTGTGATAATGTTCTTAACATGTTTAGGCACCTTGCACAGTGTTCCTTTAGGTTCGAAATATGTGTTTTCCATGATAGATTGTGGTCGAAGATAAGCCCCAATAATTTCAATTGTTTGGTTGTTTCAATGGGTTTTCCATACAGGTGGATGGTAGGGTTTGGAAGATGCATTGAACTTTTGGTAGAGCAAATACATTTTGACTTTTGCTGAGAAAAACTGAATCCTGTTTGTGATGTCCAAATTTGTATCCTTGTTACAGTGTCTTGTAGTAAAGCTTGGGTGGTTGAGATGTTATTACCTTTACAGAAAAAGGTCAGATCATCAGCAAATAGTCACGCTTTTACAGGGAGATGAATAGTGTTCAGTATGTCGTTTATTGCCAGCAGGAAAAGTGTAACGCTAAGCACGGAACCTTGGGGTACTCTATTGTCTAAGTTAACTTCCTTGGATAATAGGCCATTTGTACGTACTCTAATGGTGCGATGCTGGAGAGCATTCTGAATGAAATAAAACATACTTTCTGATATTTTATTTTGTCGTAGTATTTGAAGTATAGGTGTTCTCCATGTCATATCATATGCCTTTTGTATATCTAGACTAACTAGTATGAGATGTTGATTATGGAGAAGGGCTTCTCTTATTTCAGACTCAATCGTGATTAAACAGTCTGTAGTGGAACGGAATTGTCTGAAACCATATTGTGATTCAGAAAGAAGTTTCCTGTTTTCAATGAACCAACGTAATCTTCTATTTATAATCTTTTCTATAACTTTGCACATTGTACAAGTAAGAGCTATTGGTCTGTAGTTGTTTGGTAGTGTGAGGTCTTTATTAGGCTTCGGTATAGGTGTCACTACTGCCGAACTCCAAAGATTGGGAAATAACCTATAAGACTAGATATGATTGAATACATGAAGAAGATATATATGTCCTTCAATTGGTAGTTGTTTCATCATATCATAGTGTATATTATCTGGTCCAGGACTGGAGCTTTTGCATAATGCGAGGTCATTTTCATATTCATGATATTCGATGGCCTCATCAAAGTTTTCGGTACTGTCATTTACAGGTTCGTCAGGTATTGAATCACTTTTCATTTTAGAGGATTTAAATTCGTCCTCATAATTAGCATCGGATGATGTAGATGCAAATGAATCTGCTAAAATGTTAGCTACTGACTGTGAATTGGTGATAGTTGTTTTTGAGTCAGGGTCTTTCAAAACGACTTCTGAGTTATATTTAAACCTGCCTCTAATTTTCTGGATATTTCCCCCACACTGTTTTCTGAGGGGTTTGATAGTTTAAGGATGCGACAATATTCAACCACGAATCCTTTTTACTTTGTTTAACAGTTTTCTTGCTTTAGCTCTAGCTTGGAGATATTTAAGCTTATTTTATTCAGTAGGACGGCGTCTGTATTGGTAATATGGTTTATTCTTAAAATTAATGGTTTTTCGGCATTCACTGTTCCACCAAAGAACCGTTTTTTTGTATGGGGCTATTGTAGGTATAGAAATATTTGCAGATTTTAGAGTAAGCTCATTGAAGTTTTTAATTATTTCATTAATGTTAGTATGAATAAATTCAGTATCAGGCATCAGCTGCGTTATTTGTTTGGTTATAAAACTTTTAAATGTATTCCAATTAGCCTTTTTAAAATTAAATTGTGGCGTGAATGTGATTTTCTGAGGACTGTCACTCAGTTGAGTAAGAATAATAGGAAAGTGATCACTATTTCCTTGAGGTTCTTTATAAATGAAGTATTCAAACAAATCTAGTATGTTTGGTGAACACAAACTTAGGTCTATGGAGCTGAGTGTTCCATAAGCTAGACTGAAATGAGTAGGCTCCAGTGAATTGAGTAGAATTAGATCTAAATCGTTTATAAACTGTTCAATGAGTTTTCCTCGTGAAATGGTGGAACTGCATCCCCACAGTGTGTTGTGACTGTTGAAATCTCCGAGAATTAGGTAAGGACTGGGTAGTTGTTGCTCCAGTTCATTTAGTTTTACAAGATCTAAACTGTGGCTGTTGGGGAGATATATATTACATATAGATAGTTCTACTGTCAAAATAACAAACAGCTGTAGCCTCTAAAGTAGTATTGAGCAAGATAGCACTTTGTGGCAGTGTTTCTTTAACATAGGTGACTACTCCACCACTGGCATGTGTACATTCTTCTCGATTTTTATTATAGGCATTCTAACCTCTTAATGGAGCAACATAATCATGCTTAAAATTTGTTTCTTGCGCACAAACAACTACTGGGTCATGTTTATTAATTAAGAGTTGGAGGTGTTCCAGTTGAGAATGAAATCCATTTATGTTCCATTGTAATATGTTGTGTTCCATTATATGTTATGGTTTTTACTTTTAAGGTTTACTATGTATAGGGCTTCAGTTATATAGTGTTAGCAAAAACTTCTGCTACATAACTATCAAAATGCTTAAGAAACTGTGTTGTTTCTATTTATTTCGGAAATCAGTTTCTTTCCTATACGGGTGTTTGATTTTTCATTGTTCTATTGGTTAATGAGGGATGAAGCTTTTCGGCTGTATCCAGGAGTCCTTTCAAGTCATCAGTGTAGTTAAGCGCAAGTGATATTATATCAGATGCTCCAACAGTATTTTCAAAAACGCTTTTGAACTGGAGGTAATTTAAAACTCAGTCGTCCGATCTTTCTTCCATAGTACTTTTTATTACAGGTATCTGGTCATTTATGAGCGAAAAGGTGTCAAACTTTTTTGGCTTTTTGTGCATATGTTTGTTTACTAGGTTAGGTTCTGTTTCTTTTTGTCTCATCTAAAGTCATTAAAGATGAGTCAGATAGGTCAGTATACTTACAGGATGTTGAAATAGGTCTCATTTTGGCTCCTGTCTTAAGATTTTGCCCTAAAGGAGGGAAGTTCAATTCTGTGTTAAGTTGTGGCAATGGTTTCGAAGGAGGTTGAGACTGGGAGGTGCCATTTTCTTCTATAGAAACAGTTTCTAGTGACACGTTTTCTGTGTTTCCTGTGTCGGTTTCAATTATTTTTGCGTTGTCTTTAGTTTTGTCATTTACTGGCATGACTGAGGTGTGTCTACTATCTCTTTCAGATGAGCAGCTAACCATCTTATCATTTATTTCATCTGACGACTTCCACTGTTTAGCTAAATGTCCTTCCATTTTACATGAAAAGCAGGTAGGAACATCAGAAGAAAGGTATAATCCAATAGGATGTATCCTCATGATTTATCTGTAAGATTTAAGGTAACTTGGCAAAGTCATCAGGTTTTACATACATTTGTCGGCGAAAGCTCATGATGTGTGTATATCCAGGGATAGTTATTCTCGCCCTGATATACGATATAGATGACACAGGCTTAATTCCATGGGCCCGAAGGTGTTTTTCAATAACATGATTGGGAATAACAGGGCACACATTAGAGAGTATCACTCTTTTATTTATAGTGAGAAGCGGCCTAATTTCCAAGTACAAGTTGTTCACCTTTACTTTTGGGTGTTTAGATACCAGTTCATCTACTAGTTTTTTATTGGCGAGCTAGATACAGATTCTGGAGTTCGATATTCGAGATACAAATCGAATGTTGCTGGGGTTAGTTAGGTTACCTATTGCTGTTACGTATTCTTTAAGTGTTATGCCGTCGTGGGCTTCGATTATTATGGCTTGTTCTTTATTGGGTCCCGTTTGGGTTATAGCTGAATAACTGGGAGCTGAGTTATACATTATTGGGTTGTTCACATTGCTTTTTTCAGCATCTTGTTTTGGTAGGCCTGTGGCCGCCATAGAAGAGCAAAACTGTTGATTTTATGTGAATATTGATGCGCAGTTGTTTAATCGACAACTGGCATATATTTTCGCTAACCTCAGCCCTAACGCTGATATAACTTTATTGAATTACTACTGAAATATAATTGTAACAAATATACCTTTATTTACACAGCAACTGCAGTAGACGTTCTTGTATAATTCGTAGAATGACTACATATAACACTGTTGTTCTTGAAATATAACTCTTAGAACAGGAGTATTACAAATTCTGTTAAGCCAAGGCCACGACCTTCACTTGTTCAAGAAGTCAAATTATTTTGATGAATTCTTATTTTGTTATATCTTAACTAAACAAGACTAAAGAACATATCACTCTCCACAAGATTATTGAATTCTCGTAACTAACAAGATTGAAGAACATATCTCTCTACTAAATATTATTGAATTCTCGTAACTAACGTGATTTCTACTTAATTTTGTGATTGGCCGATCCAATGGCACGTCACCACATTACGTCATATTACGTATTATAATTATTATTTCCGCCAATCACGCAGTTACATACATTTTTACATATTTAAATTCATAATTTCTCCGAACATAACCCAAAAATACTGTTACAAGGCTAAGAATTTCGATAGATAGAGTTAACATGAAAAATTCAATTCAACGGCCGGTATTTGAAACACGAAACTCCTAGTTTCCATCCAATCACTCTAAATCATTGAGCCATCATTGCCAATTTGCCGTCATGACACTAAATTCTCCATTTGACTCATATATTTCCCCGGAAAACCAATAGGGCCTCTCGCATCTGAGATGCTACGTTTGTAGCGACTTACTATCGTAAGTACTTGAGTCCTAGGCTTCATCATTTCACTCTTATTATTTTAGTTATTATTGATGGAAATTGTTTATTCCTTCACACTAGCCGTATATAGGCTAGGATGTTTTATATATAGTCAACATGAAAAATTGCATGCCATGTTCGGGATTTGAACCACGACATTGAAATTTTCATGTTTACTCTATCTGTCAGTGATTCGTACATTTATTTCCCGTCGATATTTTAAGAAGAGAAGAATACGAGAAACTTTCACGTTTATTGCTCTTATGTGTGTAGGATAACGGATTAGTTCGGACGGGACTAGTCACGGAAACCACACGTGGTTTAATGTATCTATGCCATCAAGTGGGCATACCCGTAGAGGAAGGATGAGGCGAGAAGACACAGATGGTGGTCGATACAAGGTGTTACGATAGTGCAGAGGACAAGGTCCCTACATATCACTTGGATGGACACTTTCCCCGGCTGACCAGGATAACAGATATCTCAAACTACTGTGGTTGGGTAACTGTCCCATTACCAGACCTACGTGCGGAGACCGGCAACTAACTTACCGGAGGAGGAAATGGTTTACATGGCATATCACCATATCATGCGGCACCGAGACATCTGCCAATACTTCGAGCCTTAAACAGCCACCAGATGAGAGATAATCTGAAATGATAATGGAAACTAATGAAGGGACAGGAAATTTGGGGAATCGAACTAACCTACCTGCCAGCATTCGCCTGACAACCCGAGAAAACTGTACATTATATTAAAAAAAAACCTCCGGATATTAATATGTTATGTTCTCTTAGCAAATATCTCCAAGGCGACAGTGTGGTGCTTCCAGGAGAAATTCTTTCAGAGCTTTCTAGTGTTATAGCTTCTGTCGAATCATGTCTGTGGTTGATGAGAGGTCCCTCTCTCCATATTATCCTATATAGGTCATTCATTGACTGCTGAAAATTTGGAAAAAGGATCAATTACTGCATATGAAATTATCTCCTACATGATGACGCAATGTAAGGAAGAAGATTCGACGCGAGTAAATGTATCAAATTGTTTACCTACATATAGTGCGATTTAGCACATTTTAAATAATTTATAGATTAATGCTTGCATATTTTAGAAGTTTAAAATGAATATAAACAATATGTCTAATTATTATCTATATTGATAGCGAAAACTGCGTAAACACGTATCCAATGACTCACTAAGGGACCATAACAGTACTACGCATAGCAGAATCTATTAAGCTGCTTCAACAATGACTGTACCACGTGAATAAAGTAAAAAAGTGTGTTTAAATCCCGAACACTGTGGAAATTACAGCAAGAGGTACATTTCCTAAAATACTGAGCAATAGTCATTAAAAGCCCCAAGATTGCAAGGGAGAAGTACGGAATATTGGTCCATTTTTAAGAGAAATGAGTTTATATTCAATTCTACATTTTCTGAATGACTCCGAAAAGAGAGGATATCTCATCAAGTTCTCAGCCTAATGATAATTTATTACCTTGAGTCAGCACATTTGTATGTCTTATCACGAAATAGAATGCAACAGTACGTTTTATCAGCAATAAGTCTCTGTGTGATAAACACAAACGTGAGAAAGTAGTCTTGAAAGTCTCTCCCATGTATGTAATGATGTTATTTGTTTATTACTTCAAGTGTGTCATATTGAGTATGTTACAAGCCAAATATGATATAATGTATGTGTATCGGTCAAAGAATTAGTCATTATATAAGTACAAATCTTCTACTTCACGGCTTTGGACTTTTCAAACCAGTGCGGGTCTAATTTGATCTGGCAATCTACCTTCTACCTTTGCGGCTATTTTAGGTATACCGTTATTATTCATTAACATACTTTCTCATTCATTTTTGTCGTTAGCAATAGAATGATTGATTTATTTCACTTGTAATACTTTCCTAATGTCTTGACACCACTTTTATCATACTTAGTGCACCCACTCATAAATTTTGTCTCCGATGTCTGTATTAAATAGATGACATCAAAGTATATGTCCATAATAAATAGAAATGTATGAGAAAACTTGTAGAATAACACGGTTCTTGACTAACAGCAGATCACAGAACTTCTATGTAATGGATGCAAGATTGGAATGGACCAGAATTTTCAACAGAGCAACATATCTGCCTTAAAAAATGTCGTAAGTTATGTAACGTCTAATATGGAGTAAAACTTGTCATGCACCGTGAACTATCAGACGGCACGCTAGGCTTCCGTTCCTAACGGTCGGAGAGCAGTGATTTATTTTTCAGGTATAAACGTCAGTATCATCAGTACTTTGAAAAGAAACAAACGCTGCTAAAGATTTACTTGCAATATATGAAAACAATATTTAAAATCACAAACTGCTTGAAGTTCTATTGACAATTCCTATCCGCAGCGTCTTGATTGCCTATTGGCGCACTCTATCGGAAGAGAGTTAATTACTTAACCACATGCGCTCCTAGTGGTGGAATCAGTGACTGTTAGTTTAGAGATAGTCCCGCTCCGGTATCTTCCTTCCTTATAAACCGATCATTGTGTACGTTTGTTATATTTTAAACTAGGACAAAAACATGTTCAAATGTCACTTTCCCCTTAAACCATGAAAATTTTAAAGTCAACATTATACAGTAAACAGTTCTGTGTTGTATGTGAATCAAGTGATGTCTGTTACTATTCTTCAAGGTTATTGTTGTGTTTACCTTAGGTTAATCGAGATAAATTCTCTTTGGATATTTATCAATTTTCTTATAATTGCAAGAACGATGTTATTAAAGAAAACTATAAACATGTTTATAAAACGATATCGCTGTGGGACGTCCGACCCTCACCTGACCAAGAGAAAAACAAATAGCGACTTATTAAATAAAAGGGTTAACTGTTTGAACTTATTCAATGAAAAACTACTTGGAAATGTTTAACGCCAGAGAACAACAGAAAAATAGAATTTGTAATTATGCTTTAATAAAAAGGAAATGTTTTGGTTTATTAAGATTATTTTCATATGTAAATACTCATAAGTATTAGTTTTATGCTGTAAGTCTGTGGCAGTAACTGTCAAAATATAATGTAGTATGATCAGCTTTATCAAAAAATTTATTAAACTCCTCATCTCGTAACTAAATGGACAGGGTCCGAATAAAGAAGTCGTTAACTCAGGGTTACCCTAGTCATCTGTCAATATGTTTAAGTCATTTATGTTACATTTACGTATCAACTTGTACTTAGAAAGATTGATTTAGGGACAATCTACATCCAACAACATTGGCCTCACCCCACACAGTATTTATTGCAGCACGTTCAATATCAGTAATTACAAAAACTGTATTTAGTTGCAGGTTCATGTTGAGACATCATTCAGAAATCGATTTTAATATATAAACATAAGTTTCTAATGGATAGAGTCAACATGAAAAATTCACTGCCATAGCCGGGATTTGAACCACGGATCTTCTGGTTTCCGTCCAGCCGCACTACCATTGTGCTACTATGGCCAACGTGCCGACATGACATTAAATTCTCCATTTGACTCGTATATTTCCCCGGTAGACCACTAGGGGCTCTCGCATCCGAGATACACCGTTCGTGGCGACTTACTATTGTAAGTACTTAAGTCCCAGGCTTCATCATTTAACTCTTATTATTTTAGTTAATTGATGGAAATTGATCATTTCTCCACACTAGCCGTATATAGGCTAAGATATTTGATGGATAGAGTCAACATGAAAAATTCACTGCCATAGCCGGGATTTGAACCACGGATCTTCTGGTTTCCGTCCAGCCGCACTACCATTGTGCTACTATGGCCAACGTGCCGACATGACATTAAATTCTCCATTTGACTCGTATATTTCCCCGGTAGACCACTAGGGGCTCTCGCATCCGAGATACACCGTTCGTGGCGACTTACTATTGTAAGTACTTAAGTCCCAGGCTTCATCATTTAACTCTTATTATTTTAGTTAATTGATGGAAATTGATCATTTCTCCACACTAGCCGTATATAGGCTAAGATATTTGATGGATAGAGTCAACATGAAAAATTCACTGCCATAGCCGGGATTTGAACCACGGATCTTCTGGTTTCCGTCCAGCCGCACTACCATTGTGCTACTATGGCCAACGTGCCGACATGACATTAAATTCTCCATTTGACTCGTATATTTCCCCGGTAGACCACTAGGGGCTCTCGCATCATCAATTAACTAAAATAATAAGAGTTAAATGATGAAGCCTGGGACTTAAGTACTTACAATAGTAAGTCGCCACGAACGGTGTATCTCGGATGCGAGAGCCCCTAGTGGTCTACCGGGGAAATATACGAGTCAAATGGAGAATTTAATGTCATGTCGGCACGTTGGCCATAGTAGCACAATGGTAGTGCGGCTGGACGGAAACCAGAAGATCCGTGGTTCAAATCCCGGCTATGGCAGTGAATTTTTCATGTTGACTCTATCCATCAAATATCTTAGCCTATATACGGCTAGTGTGGAGAAATGATCAATTTCCATCAATTAACTAAAATAATAAGAGTTAAATGATGAAGCCTGGGACTTAAGTACTTACAATAGTAAGTCGCCACGAACGGTGTATCTCGGATGCGAGAGCCCCTAGTGGTCTACCGGGGAAATATACGAGTCAAATGGAGAATTTAATGTCATGTCGGCACGTTGGCCATAGTAGCACAATGGTAGTGCGGCTGGACGGAAACCAGAAGATCCGTGGTTCAAATCCCGGCTATGGCAGTGAATTTTTCATGTTGACTCTATCCATCAAATATCTTAGCCTATATACGGCTAGTGTGGAGAAATGATCAATTTCCATCAATTAACTAAAATAATAAGTTTCTAAGTTTTCCCATATAACAGAGAGTATCCAAATTATATCCAGTATCCATGTTATACCTCGTGCATGGCAAATGGTTGTTTAAAATGCTTAATACAAAAGTGAATGTCCAGTCATTGATGAGGAGTGGACAATCTATAACCCAGGGAAAGACAGGTAGTGCAGTGTGACTTCAGCTCCGCCAGCTTTCACCACAAAATATGCTGCCAAACGAAAGGCAGGTTAGCGTGTGACGTCACCGCGCTGATTTCTGCTGCCGAAGGGAAAAGAATAGTTTGATGCGTTTTGGTAGTTAAGACAGGAAACGTATGGGGTATTAATAATATGTACAACTTACTTCTTGGGTGTTGTAATATTAATGCTGACTGCTTTAATTACACAATTGGTCACAGTTTATAAACAATTACATTTTGGCTCTGTGCTATGAGAAAATATATAAAAGTTCAACTCGTAGTTTACATAAAGGACAGGCATGTTATAAAGTAAATAAAATAAAACTTCAATTAATTTTCTCTGCAAATTAGAAGAGACCCATTCAGAACAAAATTATGTGGGCATTTTCCGACACCTTTTGTTTTGTTTTTCTTTGACTAATTTATCAATGTCAGGACGTAATGTCTGGGAAATTTGTAATCGAAGGCTGCATGTTGGATTGTGAACCGTCATGGTACTTCGGGTTTTGGACTTAGCTAATTTCATAACAGAAAACAATTGCTGCAAATTAATATTTCTTTCACACTGGCCGTGAGTAGGCTAAGGTATTGAAAGATAGAGTCACACTGAAAAATTCAATGCCGTGGTCGGGATTTGAACCGCGGACCTGCCTGGTTGCCATCCAGCTGCTCTAACCCTTGAGCTACTATGGCCAAGGTGCCGACAAGACATTACATTGGTTAACTATAAAGCCCGGGCCTTAAAGTACTTACACGTTGTAAATCGCCATTAAGGTAGTTATCTCAAGTTTTTATGAGAACTCCTAAGTGGTTTACCGGGAAAAATACGGGTCACATTGGAGAATTTAATGTCATGTCGGCATATTGGCCATAGTAGCTCAAGGGTTAGAGCGGTTGGACGGCAACCAGAGATATGTGGTTCAAATCCCGACTACGGCATTGAATTTTTTAGTCTGACTACATCTTTCTAGAAAGGAATTGTTCGCATACGTATGTCGAGCCAAATATACACAATGTCCGTGCGTCAAGTGAATACATCCTCGTAAATCTGGTTTGGGGGACATTCTTTTAAAAGTCAGCCAAGTCTTTCTTGTGTGTATATTTGTCCTTCAATAAATCTTCACATTGTAAATTTAACAGTTCCATTTGGTACGTGGTAGTTACATTTTTGTCAGCGGGTGTGCCACACCTGAGTGAACCCTCAGATTCTGTACTCACAGCGCCATTTATATAGACAACTTGGTACTACATGGCTCTTGCCTAACGTCACATGCACTACACGCCTCCCTGCGGGATCAAATACGTCACAACCCTCGAAGCTGTCTTCCTCTGATCTAACAATTTTGACTCATTGTTGGAAGGAAGGAAAGAATTACTTATATTCCCATTTGATGATGGATTAAGTTGTTCAACACTACTTGCAATTTTTTATATACCTGGACAAACTTAACGCTTGCATTTTATGTCAGTTCTTGTGTATGCTCATTCGTACGTAATTTATTCCTTCTAAAGTATAGGCATCTGTGAAAAATACAAAATTCCAAAGTTTATGAAATATTGTCATAAGTGGGTTGAGAGGAGTCTAGCTAAGTTTCAAAACTTCATCCTTCTATCTTTAATAGTCCCTTTCAAAAAATATATTTATTGCCTTTCACAGTGTGAATTTTGTAAGTTTTATAAAATGCCCCAGGCCGTACAGTTTTTCCTTTAGAAAATTTAAATTTCAGATTGATATTTATTTGTATGTCAGTTATAAAATGTTTCTAGTGTGTGTCAAGTAGTTTGGTTAAAACCAAATTATGGGTGAATATATTACATTTTTCTTAATCTTTTGGCAATTTGAGGTTTGAAATTTAATAATAAATTAACTGTTCAAATTACCACTGAAATAATATAATGTTTATTTAATATTTATTTGGGAATATTAATGCAAGTATGATAAACGTTTATTGAAAATTGTAGGAGCTGGAGCATTTTAACCATACAAAACAGTTGAAAAATGAAGGCCGAGAAAAATTAATTTAAAGATTATAATAGAAATTACATTACTTTGCTTCAAAATTTCCTTTCATCATATGTAGGTCCTGCAGCTATCTTACTAGCTTCCTTATCTTTAATTTGGTTACCCACTTTCCTAATGATTTTTCTGTCTACAATAGCTTTTATAAAGATGATTATTGTATTTTCGCTGCAATTTCTTTAGCTTAAGAAAAATGTTGCATTCTTTACAAAGTTTGCTATGATCGAATGAAACTTTTTATTCCTGCTTCTTTAGAGAATATATATAAAATGTATATGCCTGTTTGCCTATCTCTAATGTTCATGAGAAGGAAGTTCAAGGATTATAGTGGAATTTTTTGAATGTTTATCAATTTTCTGTTTTCATTACCAGTAATTATTAAGTTGTTTCGTATAGTACCTACTTTTATAGTACACATATTGAGAAATATACATATATGCAAAACTTAGAGAAATTCATTGGAAAATATCTAGGGTATTTTGCGCATTAAAAATATGATAAAAATTGGACACGAGAATTTCCTAGTTAAGAGGCTCTAAATATAAACCAATTTTTATATGCTTTAAAACCCTTCCGCACTAAAAGAAGGTCCCTCAGTTAGCTTTCTATCATAATTTTGTCACCTTTGACTGCTTCCTAGCAGATTTATATGTGCTCAATGGCTTTTAGGCACTCTGATTTACCTTTCACCTATCCCTAATACTCTAATTTTCTTGCTAACAAGACTTAATTTTAATGTAAATTTATATTGAGGACTTAACCTTAAAGAATTAATCCTTTTAAATACATGACTCTGGTATATGGGTGATTTGTGATTAATTAGAGTCAACTGCAAAATTCAATGCCATGGCCGGGATTTGAACCACGGATCTCTTGGTTTCCGTCCATTCGCTCTAACCCCTTAAGCTACCATGGCCAAAGTACATTCCTGACATTAAAATCTCCAATTGACATATTATATTTCCCGGTAGACCACTTAGTGTTCTCACATTTGAGATAACCATTTGTGGCGAATTACTATTCTAAGTGGTTTAATTTCAAGAAGGCACGTTGGCCATGGTAGCTCAAGGGGTTAGAGCGACTGGACGGGAACCAGGAGATCCGAGTTTCAAATCCCTGCTATGGCATTGAATTATTCAGTTGGCTCTAATTAATTAAAGACTTACTTTGCTTACTCCTGATCTAACAGGAGAAAAAAAACAAATAACGACTTGCTGCCTAAAAGGTATAGATGTATCAACCTTCAAACCTTCAACAAAGACTACTCCGAAAATCTATAGCAGAAGCAAGTAGTTTACGTAAGCTTCAGGGAACCTTGTTACCGAGAGGAATGGCTTAAGCGTTCTCATCCCTGGCCCGCATTTGGGAGACGCGGGTTCGATTCCAGTGGGCGACGTACCTCACCCATGGGTTTTCGGGTTTTTTCCCAGGATGCTCGGCGAATGCTGGGTAGGTTAATTATATCTCCGAATTTCCATTTCATCTCCATTATCATTACACATCATCTCTCATCTGATGCTCTATTTCAGGGTAAAAGTGTCGGTGGGTGTTTCGGGGGTGCATGGCAGGATGAAATGCTCTAAAGAAAACTACTTCCTCCTCCGGTAGGTCGTTTGCCGGCCTCACATCCTCTTCTGGTACTATTTCGGGACCGCCAGGCAGGGACGTTGGGGGCTCGGATCGCCTACCTGGTACCATTAAGGCTTGGCTGCTGTGCTCGTTGCCATCCCGCTGTAGGGGAGCGAGTTCGTTGCCCTGGCCTGTCAGGGGAAGTCTCTATCCAAGTAAAGTGTAGGGACCCTTCCCTCTGTACCGTCGTGGCTCCTTGGTACGGCCACCCTCTCTCTCCTTCGCCTCATCCTTCCTCCCGGAGGTGCCCCTACTTGAGGACATAGGAACAATGGGTCCAGCATGGTGGCCTACGTACCGAATCCCCTTCGTAATGAAATCCTAATCACAGGGAACGTTATTGAGTATTTTGGAGCAAACCCAGGCGAGGTAAACATAACTTATAGTAAAATTGTTATGCGTACGTACAATGTAGCATAACGAATTGTGTTACTGTGTTATAGCTCTGTCTTTAAGCTGAACTTTGATGAATCTATAAACAATTGCCAGACAGGTGTATTATGTTAACTTCATAGCTCACCCTTAAATCATTGATATCTAAACAGAAACATATATTATCTCTCATCGAGTTAAAATTTTCCAGCTCTCTGATGTTTATTTCGAAACGCTGTAATTTTATCAGGTGTAGGTAATTTTCATTGTGCAGTGCGTTGTTAGACAATAACTGAGATGATGTTCAAATGAGTTGAGGGTACATAGAGCTTAGGTTTACCAGACATACATATTTCAGGATAAGGGAAAACCCCGGGGAAGAATTTTATTCAGTTAAGACATCTGACCGAGAGTGGAACTCGGTACCTCTTCAATGTGAGTCAGACACGATTGAGAGGCGAGTATAAGTGAATTGTGTGATCAGTTAAGCATAACAATGATATAAATTCGAAACTAATTTTGAAGAAACTTTCTTTTGGGCGACGCGAGAATATTTTCTAAGTCCAAAGATGCACATATACGATAGCGCAAACAGACGACCAGCCGGTTCGCGCGTTGCAGCCAACATGAGAAAGATATGTAAAACTTGTAGCCAACGTCTGCAAAAGTGCCCCAGACATATGTGAAGCAGTCCGTGAGCCAAGGAACATGGTTTGAGCAGGCTAAGTTATCGCCCGGTCAAATTTTGTCACTCTTGCACTGCCGCGAATTGTGCATGATATCAAATGACACCAACTATACTACAAGGGGAGAAATTGGCGGACCTGGCCACGACGTTCATATCGACGAATGTAAAATAGGACATCGCAGGTTTCATCGTGGGCGTCGTAGAGGGTAACTGGATACTGGGAATGATCGACGTGGGGACAAATGAGGTGCGTATGACGAAATGCCCGAACAACAGGAGGGATGTTAATATGCTCTATAGTGTAATTGCAGCGTAATTCGCGGCAGTAGCCAAACCAGTCCGTTATAGTACGTGAGCTCATACATGTATTTCCTACTGAGCACTCCATTATCGCCGTGTCCTAGGATGATTTATGTGCAAAGCAGTGCATGAGTAACAAAAGTTGTCCGGGCGATTATTTAGCTTGCTCAAACATAGTGTAACTTGGGGACAAGTAAGACTGTTGGCAGCATTGCGTTCAGTGGAGAAACAAGCATAGTTTGGCTACACTAAATTCTTAAATAGGGCTTCATTACACAGTAAGTAAATAAGCAAACAATTAATGACGTTAAAAGAATGCACTACATCATGAAACTGCACTAAAAATAAAGAAATGATATTAAAAGTTATCGTTGTATATAAAATCATAAAAAATGTGAAGGAATTAGAAAAATTCGCCGCGTCGCATATTAGAAATAAGAGCTCTAATTTTATATTTATAAGCCATACTTGCTTCTGATTTTCAAGTGCCGCATATAATATTTCTAAATTGGAATATAATTATATCTGTATGTACGAGGCTAACAATGCAATGAATTAATGTATACACGATAATAAAATAGGTAATATACGTGAGCAGGTGGTCAATAATTGCAGACATGTGATAGGTTAACAACCAGGTCCTCATACCATAATATGGAAACCTGACCGACTCCGTTGTAAGAATACTTGGCGATATAAACAAATGACAAACAACGAGATCTGCAATTGGAGTGACCACGTGATCAACATGTTCAGAATGACAACAGTCTTATACCGATGTTACTGTAGATTCAGGTGCCTTGCTCTACCGTTATTTGACCAGCATACCTAGCTTAGGATAAATGTTACATTGTTTAAAACGTTTGTTGTGAACAATTAAAACTTTTGATTGTATATGCTCATTTGCCTATATATAATGGTTCATGAGAAGGAAATTAAAGAAATATAACATAACCTTATTGAATGTTTATCGGTTTTCTGTTTTCAATATCAATAATTATTAAGTTGTTTCACATATGCCTAATAAGGCCAAATGTTACTGTACACATATTGAGGAATTTACATATATGCAAAACTTACAGAAATTAATTGAAAATTTCAGTGTCTGGAGTATTTTGAGTATTAAAAAGTGTTAAAAATTGTACACGTTGAGATTTAAGTTTGAAGCTCTAAATATAAACAAACATATTTTGCTTAAAAACTCCTCCTGCACTATATGTAGGTCTCTCAGCTAGTTTAATATCCTGTTTTTCTTTTAAGTTAGTCACTTTTAACTGCTTCCTAGCATATTTATGTGTGCTAAATGACCATTAAGCACTCTGGTTTACCTCTCACCTTTTACTAATACTACTCATTTTCTTGCTAACAAGTCTTACTTTGCTTACTGAAACTTTTATCTTAACATTTACACCAGGTTTATAACAATTATTAAATTGACAAACAGCTGCAGTCGCTCCAATTTGCAACTTCTTTCTAGCTACAAAATCACCTTCTTGACATTTACTGAAAAATATCATTATTCTGTGTTTTTTTAGATACAACTCTCCTTTAGACTAGTACTAACTAATCTCTTTGCCTTTGAGTGTGAGATGGGAATTGTAAGTATCATAGTTCATGCTTTTCATACTCATGGTGAGACAAAACTTCTGCATAGGAGTATGGCCCTTAGCAAAGTCCAGAAATGCATCAGCCATTTTTCTATTTACATCAGAATCACTGGTAACCCTAGGGCTGGCATATGTTTTCACATAACATTTACTAAAAGCAGAGCATTCTATTATCACTTTAATAGCAAAACTTAGTATTTCATTATACTTTGCTTCCAAATAGCCACCTGTTGATGTACGTACTCCAAAACAAATGTGATACGAATAACTTACTGTTGCAGCAAGAAAGTGGTATACCTAATGTTAAATCAAGCTTTATTCCTGTTCTAAGCATTACTTATCTTAATTAAGCTGCGATACACGGCTCCCACTTATGTGAAAACCACAATTCACAACCACAAACAAGAACTTGTGGAAATGTTTACTTTCAAAAGCAGAAACTAATATATAAAACTGCAAGTCCTAATGTTCATAATCTTCCACGAATGTCCAGAAGATGTCACTGCACTTTACTACAAAGAATATCGACACTGAAATCAAATCGCCTAGTTTAAAAGTGAATTGCACCAATTAGGAAGAGTTTAATGTAGAAAGACTTACAGTCTTATTCCCGAGTAGGTATAATTTTGAAGTTAGAACAGCAAATTTATTATTACCGGTTATTCCCACAAGTTATGCGGAGAAGCCAGTGGCGCTTTAAGCGGCGTTCATTAGGTCGATAGTTCCCAAGAGATCTAACTTGGGCGCTCTGATGGTGAGGCAAACTCGCGTAGAATTTTGTAGCCCGGCGGCTAATGACATCCGCCACATAATGGAGAGATGGGGCTTCATGCCCCACAAATCCGTCACTACGCGGTTAATTCCGTCTAGGACAGCTACACGCATGACAAACAACGCGCTGATCCTCAGCCGCCAACTGCCGTGACTCTTTGCAACAAGTTAGCAAAGGTAACTTAAATGGTCACTTCCACCTCCACACGGGCATTTAGATCATGACGTGGTTGTTCTTTGAATGACGCTAAGGCGTAACTGACGGCAGATTCAGAAACTACAGTGTTCAACATAATTTCAAAGCAAAAAAAGGAAAATGTCGCTTTATGTCATTTCTGATGAAATTTCCTAAAGTGTAGTTTCTGAAATGTAATCATGAAGCTGCTCCAATACCTAACTGTCATATACTCTAAGAATTCTGTTTATTTAGGCACTCCAACATTAGACCAGATCGGACGAAACATGTAATGGATCAAATAATGCTAAATAGAGTCAAGGGAACATAGAGCCTAGAAGTACCTGGGATTCAAGTCTAAATATTGTGACTTTGTGGGTTCGTGAAATGAAAAGTCCAATTTCACCACTCAAAAATGTTCTTTATTTCCACCGACTTACAGTTTAACACTTGCCAATTACACAGAATTACTTGCTGCACACAATTACAATTCACCAGTTCGTCCGTTACAATTTTACTTGTACTCGCGATTACATAAACTCCGATGCACATACCAGTTACGTACAGTATTCCGTTGCACAATCTACTCGTTCATTAACACGTCACTGACTAACTCTTACACCAAGAACTGCGACTGCCTCCTCACTCACTAACACACTGACACACTAACTGACTGACTGACTAATTTCACTTCGCTCCGGCAGCCCCTTTTTATAGAAATATCGCCACCTTCTGGCTTCTAAAGGAAGGTTCCAGTAATAGAATGATCGAGAACCAGGTGTAAGAGAAACAGACGGCACAGTCATGTTTTTCTCCTGACCACCGCCTGTCACCACTATAAGACAGACGAGGGGGAGGTGTGGCTAACCGAACCTCCCCTGCCTTCCGCTCCCAGCTGCTTCCACAGGGTGTTCCAGCGCTCGTGTGACACTGCTCCCTCCTCAAAGCTGTTCGCCCCGAACAGCACCATCGTAGCGTGCGAGGCGGTCCAGGTTTACCACCAGCATCCGCTCGGAGTCTCAGCCAGAAGTAGCGCTGTCGTAGTTTGTGAATCATACGGTTCGCTCCCAGGTGTCCTCCTGAAGTACCGGCGTGCACTTCCTCCAAGACTTCCGAGACCTTGCTCCGGGGAAGTACCAACTGTTCTCTCTGCGCCTTCCCATCGGGTGACTCCCATACCCGGAACAGCACGCCCTCTCTGGTCTTCAACGAGTCCCATTGGGCCCAGTACGACTTGTAGGTGGCGCTCCTCGGTACGATGTCCTCCCAGGTTGGTCTCGTCCCTGCGTCCACTTCCCTCAAGAGTGGCCCCAAGTCTGCGTCCGCCAGCTGCTCCCTCCTCAGGCCTGCGCTATCCCAGCCTTCAGCAGGCACTGCCACAACTACTCGGACTGCTGCGGCACGCTCCTTCTCTTCCACCCTTGTGCGCTCATGGCCGTCCTGGATCTGCGATAGGACACCTCCAATGCAATGGTCGCTGGCGTCGGTGTCCACAATGAAGGCGCCACCCGGTTGTGGGAAACCCAAAATTGGAGCACTGCACAGGATCTCCTTCGGGTGCTGGAAAGCGTCTTCGGCGTCCTCCGTCCACACATAAGGCCAGTTTTCCTCCGTCAGGCGGGTGAGGTGTTTTGCGATGTTGTCGGCCTTTTCCTCTAAATCATTAAGGCGGTCGTCTACTTGACCCTTCCGCTTGCCCAGATTCGTGACGTCATCCCTCACGCCGGCCAACCGTTCCTCAAACTTTGCGGCGAGGACCTCGTTCGCCAACTTCATTTCTTCCGTCTTCTCCGTGAGGTTATCGTTAGCCGTCTTCATTTCTCCCAGCTTTGCGGCCAGGTTGCTATATGCCGGTTCTATTTCCGTTGTTAATTCGGCCTTCATTTCTTCCATCTTCCCGGCGATGTTGTCGTTGGCCGTCTTCATTTGTTTCAGTTCCGCGGCCAGGTTGTCATTCATAGTGTCCAGCTTCGCGGCCAGGCTGTTATTTGCCGCTTCTGTTTTTGCTATTAACTCGTTCATCTTCGCCAAAAGCATTTCCACTGCGGATTCCATGGCTGTAATGTTCGGTGCTGTTGTCTTCCCGCTTCCTGACACCAGTGTGACTTTGTGGGTTCGTGAAATGAAAAGTCCAATTTCACCACTCAAAAATGTTCTTTATTTCCACCGACTTACAGTTTAACACTTTCCAATTACACAGAATTACTTGCTGCACACAATTACAATTCACCAGTTCGTCCGTTACAATTTCACTTGTACTCGCGATTACATAAACTCCGATGCACATACCAGTTACGTACAGTCTTCCGTTGCACAATCTACTCGTTCATTAACACGTCGCTGACTAACTCTTACACCAAGAACTGCGACTGTCTCCTCACTCACTAACACACTGACACACTAACTGACTGACTGACAAACTTCACTTCGCTCCGGCAGCCCCTTTTTATAGGAATATCGCCACCTTCTGGCTTCTACAGGAAGGTTCCAGTAATAGAGTGATCGAGAACCAGGTGTAAGAGAAACAGACGGCACAGTCATGTTTTTCTCCTGACCACCGCCTGTCACCACTATAAGACAGACGAGGGGGAGGTGTGGCTAACCAAACCTCCCCTGCCTTCCGCTCCCAGCTGCTTCCACAGGGTGTTCCAGCGCTCGTGTGACAATATAAACGAAAAACCCGGAAGATAACTTATATAGATAACTCGATCTGACTGAGGTTCAAACTCGGGACCTCCTCACCATGAGGCATACCACATAACATCGACGGGCAATATGGATAATAATGTGTGTAGCAAAATAAAACAAAAGGTTGAACGTTAAACTGTGTTTGATTTTAAATAAACATAATAAACTCGGGAATGATAATTTATTGAACACATATTTGTGTAATTATTTTGGACGGCATTTCACATATTTTTAATAAACATCTTGTGTTCCAAACGAAATGTGCCGTATTAAAATTAGTTTTGGTACATAATTTCCATGTTTGGGGTTTAACTTTTGCCTGCCAACGAATAAATAATAATATATATTATGTTTGTTTACAGAAACACCAAATATGTCATCATATTTAAGTTATCCAAGCTTGTAAAATGTTAATAATTTTAAATCTTTCAAAGGTTACCAACAGTTGGACATTTCTTTGAATTCAATTTCATAATGGAATGTGGCTATGGCAGCTAAGTCGCTGGACTAACAAGACCCGTGGCCGTAAGGTCCACAGTTCAAATCTCGGCTAAGGTAGTGAATTTTTCAGGTTGACTCTGCCCCTCAAAATTTAACATTAGACAGAATTTCTATCAAGGTTGTACTTAATGTGCTCTCCGCACCCGACCTTTTATATCTCCTGCTTCAGGTACTTCCCTAGACTCTTACAAATAATTTATATTTTTCATTTACTCTTTCCATCTATTCTTGAAGAAACTATTTTTGAAACAGCTTATTCTCCCATTTACTTTAGATCACTCGAGATAAACCTTATTGTATAAACAGTTTTAGTATATATATCTTTGTGGTGACAATGTATATGAATACAGATGGTATCCATTCACCGGACATTTCCTAAAGACCATGATAAACGTTCTGTTTAAAGTTAGTGACTCCTCTAGGAGCACATGTGGTTAGGTAGTTAGCCAACAGCCGATAGATGGCACTGATGTAAGAATCAGTGCGCTCTGGATTGAAATGCCAAAAAACTTCAGGCAATTTGGGAATTAAAGTATTAGTTTCGTTAAGGGTAAATAAGTATTTATCAGCTTTCGTTTCCTTTATAGTGTGGATGTTAGAAACGTTTACACCTGAAACACGAAATCACGGCTCTCCGTCGAAATGGAACAGGCAGCTACCACTCTATCTATTAGATCACGGAGAATTACCGGTTTTGTTTCATTTAGGGTTCGGAATTACTAACTACATTTCCAGACGCTACTGGTTATCTGGATTTCAATAAACTTCATATGTCACATCTAGTGGCTTGAAAGGAGTCTAGCTAAACTTCCAATTTCATCCACCTTTAATAGTTGTTTCAAGAAATGTATTTATTGATTTTCATAGTGTGATTCTGTAAGTATTTTAAAATGTCCTTGGCCTGCAGTTTTTCTTTTAAATACTTTAAATTTCAGATTTCTATGTGTGTCAGTTATAAAAGCTTTCTAGTGTGTGTGTCATGTAATTTGGTTAAAAATAAAATATGGATGGATATATTAAATTTTCCTTGAATTTTTAGCAATATTGAGGTTTTAAATTTAATAATAAATTAACTATTCAATCTGCTACTGAAATAATATCAGAGACATTTATTTGGGAATATGTATGCAAGTGTGATAACATTTTATTGAAAATTGTAGATGCTGGTGTGTTTTAACCATACAAAACAGTTGAAATATGAAAGCCGAGAAAAATGATTTTAAAGGTTACAATAGAAATTACATTACTTTGCTTCAAAATCCACTTTCATCATATGTAGTCCTTGCAGCTATATTCTTAGCTTCCTTATCTTTAATTTGGTTACCCTTAGCTCTTTCTTAATGATTTTTCTGTCTGCAGTATCTGTTATAAAAATGACTATTATGTTTTTTGATGTAATTCTTTAGATTTGGAAAAATGTTGCATTCTTTACAAACTTTGTTATAGGTGATGGAAACCTTGAATTCGTATTTCTATAGTTAAGATATAAAATCGTATATGCTCATTTTGCTATGTCTAATGTTCATAAGAAGGGAATTTCAGGCATATAAGTATTCAATGTTTATCTTTTTTGTTTTCAAAAATTCCATTTTAAGTTGCTTCATATAATACCTTCTTTTATTGTAAAAATATCCAGCAATATACATATATGCAAAACGTAAAGAAATTCATTGAAAACTTCAATGAATTATTTTGATTTTGAAAATATGCTAAAAATTGGACAGGAGAAAATTCTAGTTAGAAGCTCTAATTATAATCAAACATTTTTATATACTTTAAAAACCTCCTGCACTATAGTTATCAAGGTCCCTCAGCCAGTTTTCCATCATAACTTAGTCACCTTTGAGTGCCTCCTAGCCGATTTGTACGTGCTCAATGACCTTTAAGCACTATGGTTTACCTTTCTCCTATTCCAAATACCACTAGCTTTCTTACTAACAGGACTTAATTTGCGTACTGCAGCTTTTATATTAACATTTACACTAACTTTATAACCTATATTAAGTTCACTAACAGCTGCAGTCACTTCTATTGCAATTTCTTCCTAGCTACAAAATCTTGTTTTTGACATTTACTGCAAAATTTGGTTGTATCTTTCCTTAGATACAGCTCTCCCATTGATTATTAATATCTAATCTCTTTACTTTTGTCAATGAGATGGGAAGTGTAAGTATAATAGTTCAAGCAATTCATACTCATGCAAAACTGCTGAATAGAAGTGTAGCCCTTACCAATACCCAGAAGTGCATCAGCCATTCTTCTATTTACATCAGGATGTAGCTACTAGAATGACTGGTAAACCTAAGGCTCGTATATGTTTTCACATAACATTTACTAAAACCAGAGCATTCTATTGTCACTTTGCTAGCAAACCTTAAAGTTTCATTACACTTTGCCTCCAAATAGCCCCCTGTTAGTATAAGTACACCAAAACAAATATAGTACGAATTATATACTGTTGCAGCAAGAAAGTGATGTACCTTATGTTAAATTAAGCTTTATTCCTGTTCTAAACAATACTTATCTTAATATTACCTGCGATACTCGGCTGTCATTTATCTAAAAACCACATTTCACAACCACAAACATGAAATGCTTGCTCTCAGAAGCAGGAACCAGTATACAAAATTGGTAGCCGAAGTGTTCAGTAAATTTCAAAAATTTCCACAAGATATCTCTGCACATGACTACAAAGATTTACGACACAGGAATCAATTCGTCTAGTTTAACTGTAAATTGCACCAATCAGGAAGAGTTTAATGTAGAAAGACTTCCAGTCTTATTCCCGGGTAGCTATAATTTTGAAGTTGGAACAGCAAATTTATTGTTACCGGTAATGACCGCAAGCCATGCGTAGAAGCCGGTAGCGCTTTAAGCGGCGTTCATTAGGTCGATAGGTCCCAATAGATCTAACCAGGGCACTCTGATGGTGAGGCAAACTCGTGTAGAATTTTTGGCCCGGCGTCTAATGACATCCGCCACATAATGGAGAGATGAGGCTGCGTGCCCAACAAATCCGTCACTACGTCGTTAAGTCCGTCTAGGACAGTTACACGCATGACAAACAACGCGCTCACCCTCAGTCGCCAACTGCCGTGACTCCTTGCAACAAACTAGCAAATCTAATGTAAATGGTCTCTTCCACCTCCACACGGGCATTTATTTCATGACGTGGTCGTTTTTTAAATAGCGCTAGGGCGTAAGTGACGGCAGATTCAGAAACTACAATATTCAAACATAATTTCTAGCCAAAAACAGGAAAATGCCACATTTTGTCATTTTTGACGAAATTTCACTGATACTTCCCCTAAAGTGTACTTTCTGAAGTGTTATGATGAAGCTGCTTCAATACCTAACTGTAATATACTCTAAGAATTTTGTTTATTTAGCACTCCCCACATTAGATCATATCCGACGATGAATGAAATGGGTAAAATAATGCCCAATTGAACCAAGGGAACATAGAGCTTAGAATTAACCGGGATTCATTTCTAAATATAAAGAAAAAACCCGGAAAAGAACCTTATACAGATAACTCCTCCTAACTGAGGTTCAAACTCGGGACCTCCTAAACTTGAGGCACACCACATCACATGGACGGGCAATATTGATAATAATGTGTGTAGCAAAATAAAACAAAAATTTCAACTGTAAACTGTGTTTGATTTTAGATGAACATAATGATCCCGTGAATGATAATATATTGAAGACATACTTGTGTAATTATTTTGGACGGCATTTCACATATTTCTAATTAACATCTCGTCTTTTAAACGACACGCTCCGTATTACAATTAGTTGTGCTACATAATTTCCATGTCTGGAATTTAACTATTATTTAACAGAATAAATAACGATAAATATAACTTTTGCTTACTGCAACAGCAAATATGACATCATATATAACTTCTCTAAACTTGTAAGAGGTTAATAAATTTAAACGTTTTAACGATTACCGACAGTTTTAAACTTCTATAAATTTAATGTCATAATGCCATGTTGCTATGATATCTCAGTGGTTAGAATAACTGAAACTGTGACCGGGAGAACCATGGTCCAAATGCCGGCTAATGTATTGAATTTTTAGGGCGAATCTGCCTTTCAAAATTTAAGATTAGACAGAACTTCAACCCAGGTGGTACTTAATGTGCTCTCTGCACTCGAGCCTGTATATGCAGCTCATCCGGTACCTCCCCGAACGCATTTACTGTTGCTAGCCATTCTTGAAGAAACTATTCTTGAAGAAACTATTTTTAAATAGCTTACTGTCCCATTTACTTACATCCCTCGAGATAAACATTATTGTATAAATAGTTTTATTATATACGTCTTTGTGGACACAATGTATATGAATACAATTGATATAAAGTTACCGGATATTTCCTAGCTTTCAAAGTTACTGACTCCACCAATAGGAGCGCATGTGGTCAGGAAGTTAACCAGCAGCCGATAGATGGAGCTAATGTAAGAATCAAGGCGTTGCGGATTGATATGCCAAAAAGGATCAGGAAATATGGGACTTACAGTATAAGTTTAATATAGGGTAAATAAATATTTAGCAGCTTTCGTTCTATGATAGGTAGGATGATAGAGACATTTACACCCGAAAGAAAAAAAATTACGGTTCTCTGTCGTAAAGGAACAGGAAGCTAACATTCTATCGATTATATCACGGAGCATTACAAATTTTGGTTTACAAAATGTTCAATTTGCCTTATTGTTGAGGTTTAAGGAGTATCAGATGTTCTGCATTGTTGGTAACTTCTGATTGTTAAATTAGTGTATTAGTGCTTTTATTTTTCACTGCGCCTGAACATGAGTAATAGAGTTCTGCCATTAATGTATTATTCATAAAGCAAACTTCCTATTTAAAAATTTTCTGCTCTCTCCTGTTTTTATAAATACAATCTTCTACATGTGCTCTGGCAGACATAGCACCTTTGTTTAATAATGCAGTGGCACAGATTTGTACTTATAGCACATCAAACGTTGTTAAACTTTACCGCATGAAAATATACAGAAGATGATGGAAGGATAAAACGTTTACAAGATTTGAACTCCTTTCCGAATTTGTAGGGATTGTCCCTACTTTTCTATACCTGTCCCATGTCTCTACTTGAATATGACGAAATATCTTCAGGTCCGTACTCCTGTTTTACTTTTACTTCATGGCAAAGAGTTGAGGCAACATTTAGTGACGAGTGAAACATTCGCTTGTTATTATTTTAGTTAACTGAAGGAAATTAATCATTTCTCCACACTAGCCTATATAGGCTAAGATATTTGATGGAAAGAGTCAACGTGAAAAATTCAATGCTACGACCGGGATTTGAACCACGGATCTCCTGATTTCCGTCCAGTCGCTCTTAACCTTTGAGCTACCATGGCCAACGCACCGTCCTGACATTAAATTCTCCAGTTGACTCATATATTTCCCCGGTGGACCACTACGGGCTCTCGCATCCGAGATACACCGTTAGTGGCGACTTACTATTGTAAGTACTTAAGTCCCAGGCTTCATCATTTAACTCTTATTATTTTAGTTAATTGATGCAAATTAATCATTTCTCCACACTAGCCTATATAGGCTAACATATTTGATGGATAGGGTCAACGTGGAAAATTCAATGCCGGTTCAAATCCCGGTCGTGGCATTGAATTTTCACGTTGACTCTATCCATTCGCCTGTTATCTTATTTATTAGAACAACGAAATATTTGTACACTTGGACAACTCAAAATCACAGCATGGTGTGCCATTGTGGGTTCGTGAAACTAACAGTCCAGTTTGCAGAAATACAAAATGCTCTATATTTCCGGAGAAACACACTTTTGTACAGCCCTGTGCAGCCGAATTTCGTAACATACACAATTACAACCCTCAAGGTCATCTGCCTCTCGAGCACAAACAAAAGTGTTAACTTTCAAATCACAGCTGCACGCACACGATTATCGAGTCCAATTACGATGCCCCCCGACAAACTGGCCGCGGCTTCTTTTTTTATCTCCACTATTTGTTCTAGATATTTTTTTAATGTTCTCTAACAATCAAGATGGCACCAGAAGAGACAGTTAAGGTCAGAGGATCTACACCCATTAGCCTTGAACCCGTAGGAACAAGACCCGGGCCTCCTTCTACCCGGGAGCGATGGATACTCCGGGACTCTTTCCATAGGGCAATATCTGGAGCCTAAAAAGCCCCCCCCCCCCGCTTGAGCACAACGTCAAGACGGGATGGAACTGGATACGCCACTTACGCGCGTCTACACTCATTGTGAAGACTACCGAAAAACCTCGGTGGGGCCGCCTGGTGATCTAGCACACCTTCTACTAGCTTTGCTGGCTAGTACCCGGGACACTTAATGGCTTCCCGCAACCCCATCCGAAGACGTACCCGATTCCCACGGGTTTCGGGAACACACTGCCCCCTCGAGACCAACCCAATCCGAACAACTCCCCTACGGGAGGGGCTCGGCATGTTCGGCCCGAGGTTCCTCTAGTAACGTCAGAGGTACCACGAGTGCTAAGGGTCCGCAGCGCCCGCACTTTGGCAACTGAAAGGGACGCATCCCTTCCCCTACGGGAGGCACCAGAAGAGAGACGAACCTTCCAACATCCGTCTCCTTCTTTCTCCTTTTCGGCAAGCTGTTATCTCCGCGTTGCGCTCTATGTCTCTGCGCGCGCCAGCCGCGCAGTCGCAACAATGACTCGCGACAATACTGATGACACCGTGCTGCTGCCTATGGGCAGTTAGCTGAAACTGAAACCAAGTCGGAAATAGAAATGTTAATACATAGAGCAGTATTCCTGAGAACATAGTTCTGTGTTATATATGTGTATATAAACGTATTGTTATTTTATACAACTGGCTCTGTTTACTATTCTTGCAGAATTTATTCACTATTCTATCTGTCGTTAATCAAGATAGCTTTCAATAGATATTCCCACATTTATTTGTACGTACAAGAACGATATTATAAAGGTGACAAAAGCACATCGCTATATTTTCCATAAGCTGTGCACTTTACTGAGATGCAAAACATCCTGTGTAGCGGGCATTTATCCACTTCCGGTTTCGATTGCGCACTAAATGCAATATTAATATATATTTTATGCTATGTATAACACATGTATGGCAGTATCTGTGGATAAGACGTATTCTGTATTAATTAAACTCAGTAGAGGGTTTTGTTGTGTCCACAAAATGGTAGAGGAAGTATTTCCAAGTAAGAAGCAATTTGAGATGATAGGAATTTCTTAAAACTTTAGCACCGTATCCTCGGAAAATGCTCAATTTAAATGTAATATCGTGTTAGGTGTGCTGAAACGGAAAAAAGCAACTTTTATAAATTGCGGCAGTTAGGCTGCTTCGGGTGCATCGGTCCTCGTGCACTGTTGATGGATTGGATATCAAAATGAGTGACTTAATCTTCAAATCCAGACAAATTCCAAATGTGAAGAAGATGATGCTGCAGTAGCTGTACTATATGTAGAATATTCAGCTTCCAGCTTTGTCTGTACAAAAAATGTTTTACCTAAAAATATTATGGCTTTATTTGTTCTATATACATGACATCAAAACAGATAATGCACACTTTTATGTACATCATGAAGGTGAGGCTAAGCCAGGACCAGATGAGTTGTGTACCTTTTAACAAGACCACCTTTCTCATCTTCCACCAATTGCAAAGACGCTCTATTTATTTAGTGATTCGTGTGGAGGTCAAAATAAGAATCATACAATTGTGTGATTTTTATTGTCATTGACAATGGTTATAAGATTCAATGTCATTCGGCAGTACTTTCCAGAAAGCGGTAACTCTTTGTTGCCGTGTGACCGCGACTTTGGTCTCCGTCGCCATAATACAGTGTATATAGCATTTGAATACCTTTCACTGATATCATCATGTAGAAAACGCCCAAATGCTTTCATAGGAACAGCAACAGCCACTAAGAACATCATAGACTTCCAAAAAACTGGTGTGAGAACAGTTTTAAGGAGACAATTGCTCGTCCTGGCAGTTCTCATTGTGCACCTGGTGTGACAGTTTCAAAGTGTAAGCCTCTGACTTATGATAGAGAACATTATGGTTACCTCGCAGCTCGTTAGTACATTGATGGCCTCGTCCAGTACTCTTTATTTTGGCAAAAGGGAAGGCATGACCAGATCTACCTTTCAGGAACGTTTATGACACAGCTGTCCTCTCCATCAACAGAAAGGAAATAGTAGACGTTAAAAAAATATAACACAATATATGCCACATGAACATCTCCACTACCACCAGAACATTTTGTCATGGCCAAAGACTGAAGTCCAAGTTGATGATGAGTAGAAGCTGAGATTAATTCAGTAAGAGTATTTCCACATAGCACAATATGTTCATTAACTTCATTACAGATTTATTGCACGATTACATTGTTTCATAAGTCCAAAAATGAACAAGTAACAGACAATTTTGTTGTTTTCTACTAATTAGCCCTTAATTATTATGAAAGGGAAATACGTCCGTGGTATAAAACATCTCAGTACATCACAGACATGCAAGTTTGAGGTCACTGAGTAGTCCCATAAATTACTAACGAATAGTTCTACAAGTTTTGTGTAGAAAATAAGTGAACAAGGTGCCCACTGTCCACCATATTAAGTACTTTTTCTCAAAACTATAACACAAGGACTGTTTGTCTTTTCATATCAGCCATAAAAATGAAACATTTTTATATTTTGCTCACTCTGAAACTAATGGTCGTAGAGAAGTGACCGGAAAACCATGAACATTATTTTACGAGGTGGCAAAGCTATCTACCCAAAAGAGAAACGATACCACTTATTACCTTCCGGAACTTACTAGAGAAGCCTGTCTCACTATCCGTCTCCCTCTTTACCCTCCCAGAAGTGTACATTAACATTGTAGTAGTCTGAGATACTCTTATATTTATTATAAGCACGTGATTATAAAGTGTAATTATTAAATACTAGAATATCGGGATTTGTATTAGTTTTTAAAAAAACTACGTCCTCCAACGTTAAGTAAAGTCGAAGGATGAATGAAGTGTGTGGAAAGGTTCTCAAACGAGCCCAAGGGTACATAAAGCTTAGTGTTACCAGATATTTACCTTTGAGGATAAGGGAAAGCGTGTATCCAGATAGCTCACACGGACCGACATTCCAACTCGAGAAATCTTGACGTGGGCAGACAGGTTACCTCCTACGTTACAGAGGCGAGCATAAGTGTATTGCGTGGTCAGCTAACAACGTTATAGTAAGGAAGTAATACTTATATTGAAGTAGTGGCACTTTTGAAACATGAGTAATAAGTACCACACCACATGGACGGGCAATATTGATAATAATGTGTGTAGCAAAATAAAACTAAAGGTTCAGCTCTAAACTGTGTTTGATGTTAAATAATCATGATGGCCACGTTGGTGATTATATATTGAGGACAGATTGTGTAATTATTTTGGACGGCATGTCACATGTTTCGAGTAAACATCTGTACTTCCAAACGACATTTTCCATATTACAATTAATTTTGCGACATAATTTCATGTTTGATTTAACTTTTGTCTTCCAACGCAATAAATAACGATATATGTTATTTTTGCATACAGCAACACAAATATGTCGTCATATTAATGTTCTTTAAACTTGTAAACTATTAATAACTTCAAACCTTCCGACGATTACCAACAGTTTTAAACTTCTTTGGATTCAATTTCATAATGGCATGTTGCTATGCTAGCTCAGTGGTTAGAGTAAATGGACCCGTGTACGTAAGATCCACAGTTCAAATCCCGGCTATGGTATTGAATCTTTCAGGCCGACTCTGCCTCTCAAAATTTAAGATTAGACAAAATATCTAAAAAGGTTGTTCTGAAGGTGCCCTCTACTCTCGACTTTGTACATCACTAGCTTATCCAGTACCTCACTGGACTCTTACGAATATTATGATTCATTTACTCTTTCTACTCATTCTTGAACAAATTATTTTTAAACAGCTTACTGTCCGATTTACTTCACTGCACTGGAGGTAAACGTTAATGTATAAATAGTTTATTATGTATGTCTGTGAGGTTACAATGTATATGAATACAGCTAGTATGCCGTCACCTGACATTTCCTAAAGACACCATGATAAACTTTCTGGGATGGTATTATCTTTTAAAGTTACTGAGTGCGCCACTAGGAGCACAAGGGGTCAGGTAGTTAAGCAACAGCGGATAGATGGTGCTAATGTAAGAATCAGGACGTTGCGGATTGAAATGCCTGAAAAATTCAAGCAGTTTATGATTTAAAGTTTTAGGTTCATTTACGGTAAATAAATATTTACCGTTCCCTAACCACATAAAGGTCATGAGGGAACTGAGGGTTAAGCTCCAGGCTAGCTTCCAGGCCACCCGTTTTCCAAGTCGGGTGATCATAAAGACCACGACCCCGGAGGACCATGAAGCCGCCAGGGGGGTGCTGCGCGAAGCGGGGATAGAATTCCACACGTTCTCGCTGCAGCGACCTAACCTGGTGCGCAGAGTCATCCGAGGTCTCGGTTCTGACACCGACCCGGAGGACATAAAGGTAGGCCTGGCGGAAGAACACGGCATTACGCCGCGTACCGTGGTCCAGCTGACCAGGCAAGTCCGCGAGGAAGGCAAGGAACCCGTAAGGACCCCCATGCCACTATTCCTCGTAATAGTGGAGAAGGAGGGTGAAGGTCTTCCCAAAATTGACGAGGTGTCCCACCTCTACAACACCAAGATCAGGATAGAACCGTACCATGGCAGAGAGGGGCCAGCCCAATGCTACAGGTGCTTGGGCTTCCACCACTCGAGCCATGCGTGCGAGAAAAAGACCGCCTGCATACGATGTTCAGGCCCTCACCACGTCAACGAATGCCCGAACCCCAGAGAGGAGAAAAAGTGTGCCAACTGCCGAGAGGCCCACATAGGCATCTACGGCGGCTGTCCCGCTAGACTGCGTATAGTGCAGGCAAGACAGGGCAGGAACACAAACAAGGAGCTAGCACAAGTTCGGCCTGGAGTAAGTTTTGCCCAGGCGCTGGGCAAGCATGAAAAAGTGCTGCAGCAGGCCGAGGCAAGCCAGACTCCGGCAGCGACCCAGTCAGTAAGCTCTGGATCTACCGACAAACAACCACCAGCTGCATCTGCAGCAAAGCCACAGCGGCCTCCTCGCCAGAAGAAGGCCACCGCAGCCCGGCGGGAGAAACCACCGGCAACTGCGGCAGCAACGGCCGGGCAACCAGCCCAAGAATCTGCGGGGAGACAGAGCGGCCCTGCTGCAACTGCTCTCCCCCCTCTTTCAGTTCCAGCTACAGTGGCTGCAACAGCCAATGAGGGAGAGGCACCCCTCGCTACAACACCTGCGCCGATTTGGGACACTGGCGTCTCAAACGAGGACTTGGCGGAGTTCCATGAGCTTTCTGCCTGCTTCGCCGAACTAATTCATCGCTCCCTCCCCATTCTGAGGCGCTGCAGGGAGCAACTGACAGATCCCCGCATCCCTGCTCTGCAAAAGCACAGCATTATGCAACAGACTGCACGGCTCCTCTTCCCTGACTCAGGCTCGTAAATGGCGTTGAGAAGAACTCAGCGAACATTGAGAGCCGCGTTCTGGAACGCAAACGGAGTCCGGGAACTGAGACCGGGCATCTTGGAGTTTGTAAGTGACCACGGGATTGACCTCCTTATGGTATGCGAAACGCATCTGCATGCTGGTATACAATTTAACCTGCCAAGTTACGCCGTCCACCGAGCCGATAGAGTCGGCCTGCGGGGCGGCGGTACAGCTATATTCATCAAAAATCACATCACCCATACTCCCATTACCATCCCCCCGCTTCAACACTTGGAGGCGACCGCCATAAGGCTCTCCTTGGGCGGTTCAGACCTAGTGCTTGTGGCGGTGTATGACCCGCCCAACCATCCCTTCTATGAAGCGGATTACAGGGCACTCCTCAACCTAGACCACCGAGTGTGCATAGCCGGTGACTTCAATGCCAAACACCCAGGATGGAACAGCCGAACCCAGAATGATAGGGGAAGGAGCATCTACCGCTTCATCTGCGGAGACCCAACCCTTCATGCGCATGGCCCGCGGGGTCCAACGCACTTCCCGCCTCGTGGCAGGGCGGACGTCATAGATTTCGCAATCACCAAGAACATTCCATTTCATCTGGACCTCACGGCGGTGAATGCTCTGGATTCTGACCACAACCCAGTTGTGATCAATGCAGACGTTACCGTCGCAGCTCTGGCAACGGCTGACTGGGTGGATGAAGTCGACTGGGATGCCGCCATTCTTCACATCCAAAACTCCGTGGAAGCCTGCCCTCGAATCGACTCTGTGGAGTCACTCGAGGCGGCAGCCAGGTAGTTCTCCACATCCATCCTCAACGCGGTTCGTGCTCACACCGCATCCCAATAGACATCTCATCTGAGTGCAGAGAGTCTACTCCCATTAGCCCCGTCCCCGTAGGAACGAGACCCGGGTCTCTTTCGCCCAGGGAGAAGACTCTCCGTGGGTTTTTCCATTAGGCCAGTACCTAGTTTACCTAAACTGGCCCCCCGCTTGTACTCAAGACGGGACGGAAGTGGATACGCCACTTACGCGCGCCAACCCCGAAGGGAAGACTACCGATTAGACCTCGGTGGGGCCGCCTGGCGATCTAGCACACCTTCTACTAGCTGAGCAGGCTAGTACCCGGAAACTTATGGCTTCCCTCAACCCGGTCCGCAGACCTACCCAATCTCCCACGGGTATCGGGAACCACTGCCCCTCCGAGACCTACCCATCCGAACAACTCCCGAAGGAGGGGCTCGGCTGTTCGGCCCGGAGTACCTTCTAGTAACGTCAGAGGTACCACGAGTGCTAGGGGTCCGTAGCGCCCGCACTTTGGCAGCTAAAAGGGACGGATCCCTTCCCCTACGGAGATCCCAATAGACACGCCAAACCCCACAGATATCCCAGGACCCATCAAACAACTCATAAGGGCTAAAAACGCCGTAAGAAAGCTGTGGCAGAGATTTCGCCATCCCAGGATAGGAGAAGTACACCAGAGGTTCAAATCCCTGGCAAGACGACTCCTAAGAGCACACCGCAAAGAGGCCTGGGAAAACATGTTAAGGCAAACCAATCTCCAGGAGAGAAAACTATGGCGAATAGTCCGTAGCCTGCGGAAAGACAAAACCGTACACCAGCACCCCCTACATAGCCCTAGAGGTCGACTCGTCTACGAGTCGAAAGAAAATGCAGAGGCGCTAGCAGATTATCTGGAGGCTCAATTCCAACCCAGGGTAGAGACAATGGACGATGACCATGCTGACCTCGTGGAACAGGTGGTGGAGGACTTCCTAGAAGCTCCGCCCCCTGACCACGAGGAGTTCCACATTCCCATCGTTACCCCTAGAGAGTTAGCAACCACGCTTAACTCTCTAAGAACCAACAAAGCACCTGGGCAGGACCGTGTGACAGCGGAAATGCTCAAGCACCTTCCACGAAGAGCCGTGATTCACTTAACCCGGATTTATAACGCGTGCCTATACATGCGCCACTTTCCAGCTATCTGGAAGGAGGCGCGCGTGGTGTGCGTTTTGAAGCCGGGGAAAAATCCGGTTTTTCCTTCCAGTTACCGATCAATCAGCCTTCTCCCAGTTTTATCGAAGGTATTCGAAAAACTGCTCCTCTCCCGGCTCCTTCCTCATCTGGAGGAAAGGGGCCTAATCCCGGAACACCAGTTTGGCTTCCGTTCTGGCCACTCCACGACCGAGCAGCTACTGCGGGTTGCCGAGAAAGCCTCCCTGGGTTTCCAGGAAAGGTCTAAAACAGTAGCAGTGCTGCTCGACGTGGAGAAGGCATTCGCCACTACCTGGCACGAAGGACTCATTTACAAACTCCTGGAGCATGAAATTCCCCGTCCATACATTTCCTTGGTGGCCGGTTTCCTCGGAAACCGAAGCTTCCGAGTAAAGATGGAGGGGAAGCTGTCCACCGAGCGGCCCATTGGCGCTGGAGTACCGGAAGGCAGCGTGCTGTCGCCGGCGCTCTTCGCAGCTTACATGGCCGACATCCCAACACACCACAACACCCAAACCTGTCAGTATGCGGACGATCTCATGATCTTCGCAGTCAATAGAAATACACGGTACAGCTTCCGGCAAATCCAAACCCAGCTCCGGGCCATTGGCGAATGGAGCGCAAAATGGCGAATGGCAATTAACCCGGAGAAGAGCTCTGCTATTCTCCTGGCGAAAACCATAGCCAACCGGTTGCAGCAGAACTTCGTTTTACGGCGCCGTCGAATCCCTTGGGTGCAGACGGCGAAGTATCTCGGGGTGACGCTGGACCGTAAGTTAACTTACGTTCCGCACGTCAAGGGCAAGGTCCAGCTGGGGCACGTCGCACTCCGGAGCCTATACCCTATCTTCAGATCAACCATGCCAATCCGTCTCAAACTCCAACTGTATCGGGCGATCATTCCGCCTATGATTCTGTACGGCTGTGAGATCTGGGGAACAGTGGCTAATACCACTTTCGTCAGACTCCAGACGCTGCAGAACAAGGCACTACGCATCATCTACGATACAGGCTGGAGATTCCCGGCTCATATCCTACATGAGCACTCCCAGATCCCGTACATTGTCGATGTCATTCGCGAGAGGGCACGATCAATGTACGAGAAAATCCAAATGCACCCCAACCCTTTAGTGAACTCCCTGGGAAGGTATGACCCGAGAGATCAAAGACGCTTGCCGTCCTTCAGACTGCCGAGAGACGTCCTGGGACCCCTTGGGTAACCCAAGGAAAACCCCAGATATCTCTGGGAACAACTTCTACGCCAAAGGACCAAGCGCTACACAACCCGTACCCAAAACGGAGCAAAAAACTAAATCGTGTCTCCCAGAAAGGGAGAACGATTAAGTGCAGCTGCCCACGACAAAGAGGGGCAACCCATTCCTAACCCTTTAAAACAAAATTTCAACAGCCAACAATTTCAAACACCCAGCAGAACATGGATCTACTAGTTCATTTCGCAGGTTAAGCCGCAAAGCGGCTAGGTACTGCGGCATATGACACCCGGACGGGGAAAGCCCCGCCCGACTAGGACTACCTCTGGACCTCTTGATTGGTATTAGGGTTGATAATCAAACAACGATTAAGGAGTTTATGGCTATTTTGAATATTTGACATATTCAGACTTTACTGGTTAGTTAAATTCTCAAAATCTTTATGTACCACAAATAGTAAAGATTGTCAAGCCCAATTTGCCATATTTGTATTTATCTTACAGATATATTAATGCTGGTAAATTCCTTGTTCCTTTTTCCTTCCTGCTAACACAGCACGTACCTACAATCTTTCGAGAGAGAAATGTTAATTTGCCGCGAGTCAGTATCATTCAGGCGCTCTCTGACCAGTGAGTATGGAAACTGAATTATCTATGTTCTTAGATGTATGGTGTGGTGGCGGCCATTTTAACTTGTTACTCACTTCGTGTATATAGAAGATTATATTTAGCCAACATGATGAAAGAATGGCTAAATATAAGAAGGTAGCAAATTCTCTTGTACCTTAGCTATTAACTACACGGTGTTGCAGACAATGCAAGAAAACGGAAAGCCCTTGGAGAAATGCTTTTCACAGAACCTATATGTATGTTGTATACAAGGAACGGTCTATCAACTGTTCTCGTAGGTCAATGACAAATAGCGCCAGGGTTGGCGGTTCGAAATCTAACGTGTGGACATACTTTCTTTCTCCAAATTGTTTACTTTGTTAGACGCTGTAACGAACTAACTTACAACTGTGCATGCTCTTGCAGGTAAACTATGGCATTGCAGAATATCAAAGAATATGGAAGACATATAGAACGCTGGTTTTCATAGAACCAATATTACATTTGAAATTAAGCAGCACCAAACCACGGCTCTCGTACGCCAAATCGCACGATCTATCATATCCAAGATTCGCGGTTCGAACATCAGAGTGGAACCGAAATATTCGTTTCAATCCTTTTAGTATGTTATACGCAGTAACGACGCTATTTAGAAACGCGCATTATTACCACCTGGCATTAGAAGACATTCAAGAACAGGAAAAACAAAAGGAACTATGGTTTTTATGGTCCATGTTGTATATAGCCTATGTTCTAGTATCTGTTGTTATAGTCCATTGATCTTCAATTATTAAAACCCAATTCTTTGGCGGTTTGCGAGAAGTTTTCGCCATAAGTAGCAGGACCAACAATTTCACTGTTTTGAACTGCTATCCCCCTACGTACCACCCCATGTAGTGGCATGCTACTGTGAGAAACTCTTAGTGCAAGATTCCGTTGCAGTGTATAAATAACTTCCAGCAACATTTGCGCATGCGGAAGAAATACAAGACGAAAAGCTTGAAATAAAAACTATAACATTATACTGGGTTCGAACCGTAAACCCTCTGCCCTCTGTACAAAACGAGCATTTTTCCACTGAGCTGCGACACCATGCCACAACATAAGTTATATACAACGTAGATGGAGGTTGTATAAAAACCTGTTGTTGCCTCTGTTAGCAGGAAACAGAATGGGATAAAACATTTTATCAGCAATAAGACTTTGTGTGATAAATACAAACGTGGTAAGTGGTATTGACAGTCTCTCTTATGTATGTAAAGATGTTATTTGTTTATTACATCAAGTGTGTCATATTGAGCTTGCTACAAGCCAAATAAGGTAAAATGTTTGTGCATCAATCAGAGAAATATTCAGAACATAAGTAGGCATCTTCTTTTACTTCACGGCTTTGGACTTCTCAGGTCCGGTTGCATAAAAATCGCTAACTGCAGTTCATATATAATCGAAGACCAAAATTGAACTAAGTTTGCGAACCCGCGTGGGCTGTAAAATGCTGATCTTAGATCAGATGAACGCCGTTTAGTACTGATCCGAGATCACAAAAACAAATGCGGCAACATCGCCAAGCATGTTGAAACTTTCGTGTTGTATCGAAAGTATTCCAGAATTATCGGAATTACTCGACTCTGTTTAATTCAAGTACACAGGATAGCCAATCTAGACATAACAAAAACTAAATACATTTTTCGCTTTATGTTTATTTGTCCTAGAAATAATGTTATCTTAAATAAACAGTATTAGGATATACTCCATATGAAACAGTGTTTTATAAAAGTTAATTTGGCTTCCTTGATCTCCATTATATGCCCAATGTACATCTTTTTCATTTTCGTCTTTTTACAGTACTGTGAGTTGGAAAACATAAACAAAATATGGAAGTTCAAGCAAAAGAGAAGATGTGTTCCGCTAACTATAAATATATCATAAACCTTCTTATTTCACACTTCTCCATAGGCATCCTGATGAAATGAGATCTTAAAGCTGCAATCTGCCTTGTAACTGTGCATTGTTCTAAACGCGGTCCCTTTATTTATATTGAATATATTTCTAATCTCCATCTGGAATATTTTAGTTCCATAGAACCGTAATATAAGCAGGATCATAAATATTGAATTATGTGCATAATTCCTCGGGGTTTGTGTTCTTAATTATGCATGTAGCCTAAGCTTCAGTTCTTTAACTGCATGCTTTGATAGTAGAAATCTCATTTAGAATCTTCTGTCATTCCGTTCTGAAATGACATTTCCTCTATGTTGGAAAACACGGGCAGAGCTTTAAAATTGGAGATTCTAATCATCTGGGATATCACAGTAAACTCAATTCTGCAAATAATGCAAATGTATAGGTTATGAACAAAAATAATGTACCATTAACATACATTTGTGAAATAAAGAGGCTAATTATTTATATAAGTAACCATAAGAATGCTTTATTTAGTACTTATTTTAAGCTCTACTACTACTACTTATTTCTGCAGTTCTGCTGATCTAAGTTCAATCAAATGAACTGGAGAAAATTCACGAGTTAGATTTGATCTTTGATCAAGAGGCCCTGAACTTAGATCAATGTTTATACAACCAAAATTCTAATTCAGCTGTGCTGAAGATCATTTTCATATGCTTGAACTTAGATTATCTTTAATGCATCCGGGCCTCAGTCCGTTCAGGCTCCAATTTGGACTGCCCACCTTTTTTTCGGTCCTCCCTGATTTCTTGTATATTTCGGTTTCTGACTATTTTACGTATTTTGTTGTTAGTAATAATACACTGATTGCTTCTATGTTTTAATTTCTTTTTCTGTGTACGTAGATATTGCTATTGCAAATTTCTGCTCTAATATCCGTATTCAATATCTATCTAGGTATCTGTATTAAGTAGAAATGCATTACAATAATTCTAGAACAAGGAATAATACGATGCTACATAAAACCAAATCATAAAACAGAAATGTTCCATATGCGACTGAACAGGTCCAAAGGTTTCCACATAACGCATTGCTGACCAATAAAATACGAAGGGATTCTAAATCAAGATACACAACAAAACGTAATCGCCTTACTAAATATCAACCCTAACATGAAGTAAAACTTGTCAATTTCCGTGATCTAGTAGACGAAATGGTAGATTTCTATTCCTTACCGAGGAGGAGCAGTCATTTATTTTTCAAGTGTTAACGTCTTTATGAAGTGCCTTTTGAAGGCAATGAGTAGCTGCCAGACAAGTATTTGTCCTAAATGAAAGTAATGATTTATATAATAAACTGCTTTTATTTGACAATTGCAATATGCAGCGTCCTGATTCTCCTATTGTGGAATCTATCGGCGATGAGTTAACTACGTGTGGCGGAATTTGTGACTGTTGGTTTTATCATGAATGACATTACAAATTGTCCCCATCCGGTGACTGGATACTAACTCATGTTACTTCATATCTTATATAGGATCATTTTGTATATTATATTAGTTTCAAAGGAGCAGGACAAGAAGGTTTTTAAACGTACCTTTCCCCTTAAACTAACTAAATTTTGAGGCCAGTATTACTTAGTACTCATTTCTGTGTTATATTTGAGTCAAATGACGTGTTGCTGTTCTGTTACTATTCTTCCAAAGGTTATTGTTGTATTTCCGTTATGTTAATTAGGATACATTTTCTGGGAGAATCCGAATAACCACTTAGTACCTAAAAAGGGATGTACATGAACGTACACAGATGAATTCGGAAATATTTAGCACAGAGAAATGGAGGTACATAAGGAGAGAAAGAGAACTGTAAATATTGCTCCGGTTATACAAATGATAATCATAATGGTGGGAGCTGAAACGTCTATTCCCGGATAATTATATATAGTTGACATAATATAATTTGACTTCTAAATGCGGTAAACATTTAGTGTAAATATCAATATAGAAGATTATTGAGAAAATTGAACGATAAAAGGTCGTTTGAATGTATAAGCTAATTTGTGATGAAGGATTTTCTACAAAACCTTCACATGGAAGTGAATGGTACCGAGATTTGACATCGCACGGAGTCTGTATAACTTAGTGAGGTGCCCAATCGAAAGTTTTTGAAAATCATATATAGTTGTGAGAGTACCTTTAAGTAAAGAACCTTCAATTCCAATTGAAGTTCTCTGATATTATAGTATCGTCACCCCTCAGTCCTCATCCTGGTTGTTATGCAATAAACTGCACCTTACACAGAAGACATTTAGAACTGTTTCTATATGAAGTGACTAATGACTTGGATTAAGACGCGATGTTTAATATATGACAGATACGAAATGTGTTCTTTTTAATGTATCTTGTATAAAATGCAAACAATAATATATATATTACACAAAGATATAGATCTCCTAAAAGTAGACTGCTTGTTACAATTATATTTGTCTTGGATGTTAGTATACACAAATATTTTAGTTATATCATGCAACCTGTACACACAAAGTTTGCAGTAATAACTACACACCCGAGCTAGGCAAGTAATGATACCAGCAAGACATTTGTACATATAACAACTGCCGTTTCCATTCTGTTTTGTTTGTGAGTGTTCATATTTCATAAAAATATATTGCAATTCTACACATAGTTTCTTTCTTCCTAAATGTCTTGTTATTTTCATTTACTCATTCCTCAAATATCACGTGTAGTTTCACACATTTGTCCACTTATTTGAAATACAACCAATTTATAGTTGGGTAGAGAGCGCTAGATGTCTTATTAAATATGTTATGAAAAGACCCTCACGGATTTGTTGTATAGTGGAAGTCTTTGAATTAGCTATTAAATTGAAGGTAGCTGATTTTAGATTTATTCTACATAATCCAAAATTTTACAATTTACAGTTTTAGGCTACATTTGTTTGTCTTAAACTTGTTGCTTCCTTGGCTTACATGACACCCTGGTCTTCGTTTCTGCCAGGTAGCTCTTAACTTCCATGTCTCCTTGTTACTTAATTAACCCAGTCTTCCTTCTGATTTTCCTTTCTTACATTCTTTACATTTCTTGTACCTGTTTCTTTTACTTTCTGTAAGAACTCACCAATACTTATCTTGTTTTCCTCCTTTCCCTTTAACATTATTATAACTCCTATCCTCTTGTCTACTTTCTCCCATTATTCCTCCCAAACCTTTTTTATCTACATTGCTACCTCCCCGCATTCTGTTAAATAGTGTTCTATGCTTTCTTTTTCCTAGACAATTCACAAATTCCCTTTTCCCTACCTCTTGTCCCTCTCACAAATATTGTTCCTGTTCTCATCTAAGCTAACCCTTCTCTCTCTTGTCTATTGCAGTAGTCTACATATGCTTCTCGTCCTCAATTTCGTTTAATTTGTTTGTAAAATTGTAATGATTTCATATTTTCTAGACTTCCCCATACTTCCTTTCTTTCTATATTTTCTATTCTGCATTTTACAAATTTACCCACATCGCATATATGCCTTTCCTCTAATCTCTATATATGTCCCACTCCTATATTTCCCATAATTCCTCCTATCTCTGCCCACCCACTGTTTGAGTTTTCTAATCTTTTTTTCTGCCTCATGCATAATTTCACAATATCTCCTTCGTTGGCCAAACACCGATACCAAAATTTTATTCTTTCCATTATTGTTCCATTTCTTCTTGTCTTTCCTAATTCTACTAAAGTTACTTCCCTAGGAGCTGATCTTGGTAAGCCTAGTAGCTCTTTACAAAACCTTCTGTAGTTTTGGTCCAGCGTTTTGTTTACCTCTGCGCGGTGATAAAATACTTAAAAGGCTTACCGAAACAGATGAAGTTAGATAACTTGAAGATGCTAGGCCCGTCTTGTTCATTTTAGAAATATGAGTAGAGGTATATATAAGAAATCGCGACACGCCAGGGGACAGTGTGTAATCGTAACTGTATCGTGTGCCTGCAGCTGTGTTTTGAAAGTGAACGCTTCTGATTGTGGTCAACGACCTTGGAAGATTGTATTTGTGCATGTTACGTAATTCTGCTACTGCAAGGGTTGACCAAAGTGTATTTCTACGGAAATAAAGAACATTTTGTACTTCTGCAACTGTGACTTATAATCTCACGAACACACAAAGCCACAATATGTATCCAAATATGAAAGTATCTATTTGTCATTATATTTAAATAGTCTTTATCAAATTTGCTTATCAAACACAATTTACCAGGACTGATTTACGGACAATCTGTACTCAAGTAAATTGGTGTACGTTCAACATCAACAAATACAAAACTGTACTCCGCTGCAGGTTTATGCAGTGAGATCAGACAAAAATCGAATTTAGTACTTAAAGCATAAGCTTCTAAGTTTTCCTAAGTAACAGAGAGTATCAACGTCTTATCCAAAGTCCATTTTGCACTTCATGAATAGTAAACATTTGCATAAATACTTATTAAAATGTGAATATACCGTTAAAAATACTCGTTATTAGAGGTGGACGATATAACCAATGTATCTCATTAAACTTACATTTCACCTTCATGGATTTAACTTGTTCAACACTTATTTTAATTTGTTTATGTTCCTGTACAAATTTGACGGTTGCACTGTACGTCGATTATTGTGTTTACTTCTACGTATGTAATTTATTTCTTCTAAAGTGTACTTTCTGGAGTGTTATGTTGAAGCTCCTACAATATGTGTAATGTACTCTAATAATTCTGTTTATTTACATCATCCAACGTTAAGTCACATCAGGCGATGAACGAAATTGATGAAATGATAGCCAAATAAGCCTAGGGTCAATAGAAATTAGAGTTACGTGACATTCATCTATCAGGAAAAGGGAAAAACTGAAAATGGCCTTATCCAAATGACTAATCCGACAGAGATTTAAGCTCTTGACTTTTTGTACATGAGGTATGTCAAACCACAGTGACGACCAATATTGATTATAATGTGTAGAACAACATAAAACTAATCCTCGTCTCTAAATTGTGTTTTATTTTAAATAATCATAATGATAATATACAGAAAGCATATTTGTTAATTATTTTCGAGGCTATTCGCACATTTCTAATAAACATTTCGGCTACGATTTTGCCACATCATTTCCATGTTCGTGATTTAACTTTCTTCCGAGCAGCATTATTATTTAGAATAATTAATGTAGTAAAACAAAAAATGGCAATTTTTGCTATTCAGTAAAAAAAGACAATAAATATTAACGCACTTAATAGTTATTCAAGAGAGATGGCGAATTACTCGTCGTCACTCCGGCCGAACATCCTCACCCTCGTCACTTGCCGCTTTGCTTTGGTCCAGAAACCCGTAATTCGTGCAATGTTCGAAGGAGTTTCATTTTTGGCGTAACAATCTCATTCCCTTCGTAAAGGCATTTACGACAATCGTTGGTTTTCGTGTGTCTAATTTTTTTTCAAAATGTTTGAAGTGGAAGAAGTAGAACATGCATAAGATATTTCCCCCCAAAAAGTCGTTAACTTTTTAACAATACATAACTTGAACGTTTGAAAACTTCTCTACGAAATCGTATAAAAGCATTGTTATGTTAATGAGTATTCTAGCCGAGAGAAACATTTTAGCAGAACTTCAGTCACATCCCTTTATCTCTGAATTAATCCAAGGAACAGTGACTTGGAAGTACAAAATTGAGCAGGCTCAAAACTGTCAACATAATGTTCTAGTAGAGTCAAACGCTATATAATTAAAACCCTAATATGAAATAAAAGGCGTCATGCTCCATGATCTAGTACACATTATGGTAGCCTCCTGCTCCATGTGGAAGCAGAACATATATTTATTTTTTAGGTGTAGGTGTATTTATCGTGAGTCTTTTAAAAGCAATCAAAACCTGCTCAAGATTTATTTTTTTTAATGAAAGTAATACTCTATAATGCCTTGTTGAAGTATTTTCTTTGAGAAATCCAATCCGCAAAGTCCAGATAGTATCATGGCGCCATCTGTCGCCGACGGGTTAACTACGTGAGCACATGCGTTCCTAGTGGTGGAATCAGTGACTGTTTTATCCTGGCTGCCTTTTAGTTTTAAAGCAGGACAAAAACGTGTTCTAATGTACCTTTCCCCATAAACTATATAAATGTTGAGGCCAGCATTACTTAGTACAGAGTTGTGTGTTATATGTTCACCGCTACACGCGCGATCTTTTACCTCCATTACACGCGCGCTGACCGAGAGTCCGCATTACCTTTTACACAAGTTTGGTTTCGAAATATAAAATATTAGCATCTGAATGAAATATATTTTAAGGGAATTGCAAACATAATATATGTAAGCACCACCCCTGAAAACAAAGAAGCTTAAGTCATTATTATTTTTTTTTTTTTTTTTGAAATTTACGTCCTCCAACTTAAGTCATTATTTACCCTTATACTCGATAAGTACATTATTGTAGTCACTAATATTAACGTTCTTTCTATTTAACTGTATCTATGAATACACATTAAAACATTTGTTTGTACAAAAATTGTTCAGAAAGTTGATTTTTATACGAATAATTTTCACTGCCAATTTCAAGCAAATCATTCACAGTGGTTGCTGTTTTCACTCTACAGATAAAGTGGGACAATTTCCAGGCACGAAAATATGTTGTATAGTCTACAAGAAAACCTTGTTGGTCTGTTTGACTTGCTGTCAGAGAAGTTACACCTTCCTCGGATATTTAGTTTTGGCGCTGTAGGAGTAAATTCATATTTCCCTGGTGATGTTGGGCGTATTTGGCTGAATGACCTTCATTTACGATAAATATTTTTCTAAGTAAATAAACAAACCACATTTCTAAACCTTATTATTTATATTTTGTAATGTTAGAAGGAAGAAACCTCTCTTCCCTGCCAAACTTAATTGTAAAAATTGATGACGGAACAGACTCACAAGAATACACGCACATGTAGAAAATAACGACTGTTTCCAATATTGACAGTGATTTGTTAAGGATGGAGGGAAAGTAGAAAAAGCCACTAACGGAAATCTTGATTTTCTAATTAATTGATGACGCAAAATTAAAACTGTGGGCTCGCATTCTACAGTGCGTGTAACGAGGGCGTGTTTGTACCTACATGACTGTACTTATTCTAATTTTATTGTTGTTACATAAACTTATTGTTGTTAATCGAGATAATTAACTTAGATATTTGTATATTTCTTTGCAGGTACAACGGTTTTGTAGACGGAATTGTAAGCTAAAGCAAGGGATGTGAAAGGTAAGAAGGAAAGGTCGTCGCTGTGATAACCTAAACAAAGATTTTCAGAGGTGAATCACATACTCCTCAGATCAGTTATCGCTAGTTGTATGCGGTAAACAGAATTTGCTTGGGTGTTCGGTTTCGCTGTGTATTGTTAGTCTACTTTGTTAAAACACAATTAAAATACGTTTTATGGAAGCAAGACGCAGTGGCGTTGGGCTTAAATGTGGACCGAGGAATTATGACCCGAGACAAAGATCAGCTTGCGGTCGGGATGGTACATTGCACAGCCAAGCTAGAGAATTCTTCTGCTCTCTTAGAGAATTCCTCCGACATAAAGACGAGGGTGTGCTGCTTATGAATGAACAGCTTATTCCTTTTATGTCAAAGCGATAGCTCCATGCTTGCACGTACAAGAATTTCTGCGGGTCAAAATTCCGGCATACCGGTGGCGTTGATATGAACATTATAATTAACAGTCATTAATAATAGTATATTGCGATATTAATGTATACGGAACAAAATAACGTTTGAAAAACAAGGCACTTGCACCAATTTTCTTCAATTATTGAGATTCCATTATGTGCTTACCACATGTGTGTTGCACATTACTTTTGGCACTATAGGTGTTCGTATCAATCTCAAATTTAGTAGTTAAGATATTAGCTGAAATATTAATAAATATAACTGAAGATAGACTTTAGAACGTGCATCGTCTTATATGTTTCTATGGAGAAATGCTTACCGCACTAGTGCGGGAATGTCAACTTACGGTGCATAGCAATTGTAACGGTAAGTATATTAGTTACATAGTACAGAATTTAATGTAACTCACACATGTGAAGACCCTACAACGTAGTGAATATGTGAACAACATATATCTGTTTTAAAGTAGGCTAATACAGATTAACTGTGCATATTTTTGTTGAGGTGCGATAACTTGAACCCTCTTTATGTTGCGAGTGTTGTGAGGATAAAGATAGGGGATCTGCTGGGCAACATTGCAGCACTCACATGGAGGAACAGATGACCTTCGCGTATCATCTTTTAAAAATCAAGCTGTAATTCTACACTAAACAAGACTGGTGATCAATTGTTTACGTCTGGAAATGTGTGAGCTATTAAACAAACACTCTATGAAACAATGAGAAAGTGTACAAATAAAGTACATTCTTTACATGACGTCAACTTCTTTCTATCTTAAACGTAATGAACTGTTCCCAAATATAGTAACATAAGTTAGGCTGTACTTTATTAAAGAGTAATAAGTTAATACTGTCAATATATCATTATTTCGCCTGTCTTCTGTTTCAATATGTCTACTTTTAAAATCTATACTCACAGTATCTAGTGAACGTATTCTATTCCAGCAAAGATTTCATTACCGAAATTTCGGTGGAATTAACTATTTTGAGGTCCCATGTCCCAAAATAAGCATTCTTACAAAAATTTCTACTAATATTTTTGTGCGTTTTTCTGTTTTCCTCTAAAGAGCATAAATGAAAAACCTTAAATCGGTTAAATACCAAACTTGGTAATTAGGTAAGCTCAGTGTCCTCCAATGATGCTGCACGATGGTTTTCAGTAAAATTATCCCAATCCAGACACGAAACATGTTTTGAAACTTTGATTTTCTAAAACCAGGCTAAACTACTTTGATAAAAATACTATATTCTTAAGACATATGTATGCATTAGGACACAATGAACGTATATCTTGAATGTTGAGGGAGTGTCTTGGTCGCCATTACTCTGGGTGACTTCTGTCATAAGCAGATGGACATAATCGTAGTACACAAAAATGTACATCCATTAAAACACACAATTTGTGTCATACAGTTTTTGTCGAGTCAGTCGTTTCATAGGTATTTGCTATTGTGAGAGTTTTCTAATACTCCAAATATTTATCAAATGAGAAGACATTTTTTATTTCTTGGTCATGCAGTGAGAAGGGAATATCAGAGCCAATTTAGAGGAACAAACATTAAAATATTTGGGTATACTTAGAGTTTACTGTTTTCCTGTATTCCCTTGTACATACAATAAGGCAATGTAGGTACATTATCCTAAAATAGAGAGAAGAGTAAGTGTTTGTAAGAACTGTTTATACAAGAGTAGAGAAAGTATTATGGGTACAACAAAATGTTTTTTACAGTATGTGTGTATATTTACTTTGTTGTAATTGTGTCACTGATAAACCAGGAGTATAGAAATCATATGCGTACTATGTGTCGATACAGATAAAACATTAGGCTATTACTGTATGCCCACGACAAGAAGACTAAAGGGAAATAAAGGCCAGAGGAGCTTGATCTGTTTATCTGCTCTGGTAACGGATCTGTTTACTGGGAAATGAGGGAATGAGAGTGCATATGAGTCACCCATGCTGCCAGATTTATTGTTTGTTGCAATGATAAGTACTATGTATGGGTGAGTTTTGTGACACCATTTGTGTATATTTATTGTTTGTTGCAATGATAAGTACTCTGTATGGGTGAGTTTTGTGACAACATTTGTCTATTTTAAAGGAGCCTTCAATCCTTATTATACACGGAAGGCGAGAATACACAACGAGGAGACAGCAAAAGCGATTACGTTGCATATTCCTCTAGCTTGCCTTCTTATCTTGGGCAATCAGTACATCTATAGCAATGGGAGCATCTGCATATTATTCTTACTCTGAAGCTAATTGGCATAGATCAATGATCGAAACACTGTGAACATCACTGTACCTCTAGGAGGCGGCTACGCTATCTATACAAATAAAAGATCTCACCCATTACCTTCCTCACTCAATCAGAGAAGTCTGTCTCCCTCTTTTCCCTTCTAGACGTTTACAACAACCTTGAAGTAGCCTGAGATACGTTATATTTATTATAAGCTGGTTATTATAAGTTTTGTTTATTAGATAATAGAAGGTCGGAATTTGTACTGTGGGTGTGTTTTCTTTTAACGCTAAAAGGTTCACAAATCTTAGAGTTATGAGATGGGTATTTACCTAGCAATATAGGGGAAAACTACGAAAACACCTTATTCAGGGAAAATCAGATTCCCCGACAGGGATTCGAACTGGAAATCTCTTGAACCCGGGCAAATAGTCAATCACCTACACTGCAGAGGCGAACATATCTTCTGCGGAAAACGCCGCTTGGTAAAAAGTAATCCCGAGTACTTTCATTGTTGAGTATTAATTACCAAAACAATAACAGCGTAATTGCATTGAACGAATTGCAAATATTCCTCTATCGTAAACTAGTAGCTATTATAGGAAATTTCAGTTGCATTCTGATAGAGAAAGATGTTTTATTTTAGATGTAAAGATAATCTCATAAGCTTTATTTTACCAAGTATGTAAGGCCAATGAAAAGCTGATTTACAAATAATAGAACCTCTTATTCTTAATGCAAGCGTCCTTTTATATTGTGGTTTCTCTAACTGCAGTGTTCTGACACGCCCTTGGCTCCATCTAACGGTGGTGCGCCAATACCTGACTTCGTGCGCACCTAGTGGCGGAATCATTGACTACATGAATTAATGAGATTACAAAGAGCGCTAACAGATATCGTCTGGTATATCAACGACATGTCAAATACGGGTTTAATGTCTTATTGTCCAGAAAAAGTTATCGTTAAGCAATACCGATTTATTACGTTTATCTCCAGATATAGCATATAAGGATTGTTCTTATTTCATGCTTGTTCCCTTAGGTAACAAAAGCAGACCAGTGTGGTTAATAACCTACGCCAAATACAGAAACTAAACACCAACTACAGAACTACAGATCTTTGCAAATGTTGATTATGAGGTCCATCTATTTTGTTGGCCGTTATTCTTCGGTAAGACTACTTCATGAAGCCTCATCTCTTCCAGGTGTGGAGGATGAAGATAGGTGCCGGGCTCAAAAGATCTACGCAAGGTTAACATCAAAGCGCCCACGTCAGATCCCTACAGGGCCGTATTCATAGTCAGAGTTGGTCCGGATCAACTTGCCACTTCCGGTGGACTAACCACGTATGCTCGATTTTCTTATTCGTAAACCGGGATTAGCGATACTCCGGGGACCAAACACGTTGGTCCTGCTCTAATTTTGGCCCGCCTCCGAGCGGTATATCAACATGGACGTGAATGAAGTGATGAATATAGTTGTAGCGCGTAGAATTCATGAAATAAGACGACGGAGGAAACCTTACTTACCAAGAATAGAAATTATTACGAAGTACGACGACCTAAACTTCAAAAGCAGATAAAGGATTAGTAAAGCGAACGCCAGAAAACTGATAGAAATGATTCGTCCTAACCTGGGCCTGACACTCAAATCCTAGCAGCATTTCAGTATTATACAAGAGGAGGATATCAAGACAACACTGCTGACCTGCATCAGTAAGCCGCATTATCAGCAAACTCGTTATAAATTTCCCTCCATGCCTCCTCCTTTGTCATATTTGTATTCGTCGACACGCATTTATTTTCTATAATGTTCATTCTTTTTTGGACTAGAGAAAACCTTGGTCTTCCTCTGACCAATTGATACCACGCTCCTTCATATTATCCATAGTCACAGCACACCAAACTTTGTTACCTAACCTCAAACAGCAGCAGCAACCGTAAGAATGATTAAGAATCAGCTGCGAAACTACCACAGAGATTTATAAACTTGTAGGTACACTGTGGTTTGTTTAGCACTCTATAGGACTCGCGCATTCGCAGGAGCTCCGAGGCTTTCTATCGTCTATGAATACCAAAGAGTTAGACCGCCTTTGGTCCGGACCAAGTTAGTCGGAAGATAGTCTACACCAAAGTGATTACTATGAATACGCCTTGGGGATTATGACGTCACTAGGCGACGCTTCTGGTGCCATGGGGTACCCCGTATGGCATGCGGATACCCGAGATAACCAAGGAGCAACTAAAGCTGAACTCCATTAATCCGCAGAGAGTGTTTGATTTTTAACTCATTCCTTCAGAGCACAAAATTATTTACACCAAGGTGTACCGGGTATTGCCTTCTACAAAATCAGCTTAAAGGGTCAAAATTGCAAATTTATCTCACTTCCCATCGAAACTATAACAGTCACCCTACAGTTCCCGAAAACAAAAATTCCTACCTGCGGTTAAACCCTTTTAAGCGTGGGCTCGCAGAACAATTATTCGGCCTTAGCAAAGCAAACCAGCAGTGACGGGCGGACGGTCGATTGTGATTTGTTCTGTATTGACTCTTCACCTTGCTAGTAATATGTGCTATTCAGTTGTTCAGCTACTTCAAAATTAATTTTTCTTTCACTTAAGTAATTAGAAGCTTAAGTTCATGTAGTTCTCGGGAAGCAAGCCAGGGAAAAAGACGATTAGAACTCCAGGTTTCGGGAGTGTATATCTCTCCCATTATCAGAATATTTATTAAATGTTATAACCACAAATAAATCACTGGATATAACACAAACATAAACAAAGACAAAACACTATCAAAATTCTCATTGGTGAACAAAAGACTGTTTTCAGTAAATTAAATACTAGGTCAGGAGGTGGCATGAGTATAGAAAATTAATTGAGTCAAAGAAACGTAGCCACTTAACTTTATTACCATTCTGTGTATATTTGTGGTGCTTAAGTTGACGGATTTCTATTTTAAGGCCGGTTTCCAATAGGAGCTGAACTGAAATCCAGCGTCACGATTAGGCGTACCCCGCTTACGCCAGATCACCAAAGCTAGGAAAGGGAAACCTGTAATACAGCAAGCTTCAGATAAGCCTACCGCTACATCCTGTATCCCGTTTACCGGCAATCTACCCGGCAGAATCGGCAGAATTCTCGCCAAATACATCAGGACCATCCACAAGCCACATCCGAAAATTAAACATCTGTTGAGACCAGTGAAAGACGAACTGGACCTCCAAGTTGCGGGAGTGTACCGCATTCCCTGTGAATGTGGGACACCATATATAGGACAATCCGGAAAGACGATCCTCGCCAGAATAAACGAAAATGAACGGAGAATATATTTAATGAAACCTGAGAAGTCCGGGCTGGCAGAGCATTGTTTTGATAACGACCATAGAGCCAACTTTCGGGAGACGGCCATCTTGGCAATATGCGACAGTTACTGGGAGCGGGGAGTTAAGGAAGCTTTGGCCATTTCCTCAGAGTGAAACCCCATATGCTTAACGAAAGCATCCTTTAATGTTTTGGTTTCTCTAACTTCAGTGTCCTAACACATTCTTGGCTTCCCCTATCGATGGTTAACCAATACCTGATCTCATTCGCACCTAGTGGCTGAATAAGTGACTACATGAATTGTACAGATTGCAGAGAGCGCTAACTAATGTATTGTGTTACAGCAGGGAACCTGAATTGTGGGTTTAATATCTTCACATACAGGAAAGTATATAATTAATAAAGACTTACTACGTTTAAGACCAAGAATAGCATAAGCTGTTATTCTTATTTTCATGTTTGTTACCTTAGAGACAAAAGCATACCAGTGTGGTAAACAATCTACGTCAAATACAGAAACTACACACCAACTACAAAACTACGCCTCTTTGTAAATGTTGATTGTAATTTTTTGTATATTGGTTGCTAGTAATATGTTTTATTGAGATGTTCAACCACTTGAAAATGCATTTATTTTCGCTTAAATGTTAATGTTTTATGGATTATGTACTGTGTCTCATACATATTTAAGTACTAGGTGAAGGTCTTAAATTTAGCCAAACTCTTATTCAGGATTGTAATAAAGAACAATTGTCATTAGTAGGTTTTCTGGTTTGAAGGATCGCCGGTCGTCTGTAACACTCCTATACTTAGAAAAACTCCCCTCTACTGTTAAGAAGAAACATCTACGGAGTGTTGTCTACTTCCAATGTACCTATAGCAACAATTGTTATATGACGACTATTACTTGTCTCGTCTATTGAAACAAACATATTATTATTTCCTCACAAAGATCACGTAATTTAGTATTGTCTCTTCTTAACAATCTTGTCAGTAATCACTTCTAAGGACAGATTAATCTGCGATGTTCTGCCCGTATACTGCTGCAGAAATTGCCCTAATGTAGCTTTATTTATTTCTGCTAACCGACTATTGGCTGAAACGAACGTTCTACAAAGATGTTTATTAAAAAGAGATGTTTTCAATGATTCCTCCGTGGTTTGACTAAGAAGTGGGTTGTCTTACTTCCCTTCGTACATACAGTTTTCTTTGTTTTTCGCGCCCAATATGATGCCGCAAAGTAAAAAGCTTCTCTGAACTCACTGTAACTTCGCACAACGTGCATAACGGTATCTTGCCCTCTGTAGAAAATACACTGTAACTAAAGCGAGTCACTAACTTTCTCAAGAAACTCTGCCCATTTTCGTTTACTTTTGCCATTTTTACGTCTTCATTTGTGAGAAGTAAAATGTTTATTGAATGACGGATGCAGTAGTAGCCAGCGCTCCTCTCACGAGAATGTGTCTATGAGGAATTTGTAGACATAATAACTCCAGCGTTATCTGAGAAAGATTACGGCTCAACTTTCTACATAGCTTACTGGTCTCGAATAAAACATTCGCTCTTCCACTAACAGTACTCAATACTGGATGCGACGAATGTACAGAGATTGATTTCAATGTAGATAGTACACCTACTTATGACATCATCGCGAGCTGATACTACAGTTCCCCCTGACTTCTCCAGGAAAGGCATCTCCCTCACACGTTTTCACCTGAGAGTAAGTGTTCTTAACTCGGGGAAGCAGCATCATTATCTACATCGATAACAATAACTACGTAAAAACGTATCCAGTGACTCACTAAGAGACAAAAACAATACTGCAAACACAGCAGAATTAAGTAAGCAGCTTCAACAACGACTATACAGGTGAATAACCTCAAAAAGTGTGATTAAAAGCAAAAAGAAAGAAGAAAAAGAAGCAACAAAATACATTTTCCTAAAATGTGAAAAATTAACACTAAAGCCCCCAAATAGAAAATATGTTATCAATTTTGGTTCATTTTTAAGAGGGATGAATTTTATATTCAATCCTGAATTGTCTATGAAGACACCGAAAAAAGATATTTCTTGAAATTCCCAGCCTAATGACAACTTAATACGTCGAGTCAGACACAGCAGATTTGTATGTGTTAGCAGGAAAGACAATGGAACAAAACATTTTATCATAAATAAGTCTCTGTGTGATAAATACAACCGTGGGAAAGTGGTCCTGAGAGTATCTCCTAAGTATGTAAAATGTTATTTCTTTATTACTTTAAGTGTGCCATAGGGTGTTTGTTACTAGCCAAATATGGTTAAATGTTTGTGTATAAATCCGAGAATTACTCATGGGCTAAGTAGAAATCTTCGTCTACTTCACGACTTTGGACTTTTCTCTCTGTTCCAGCTCCAATTTGGTCTGCCTATGTTTTGTTTGTTGTTTCCTGGTATCCTGTGCCTTTGGTTTTATAGTTTATGGCTATTTCAGTGTTCTGTTATTATTCATTCTTTAGAGATGCTCTTCCCATTGATTTCTTTCACTTTTATTTATTTCTTAATATCCTGACTCCGTTCGTTCTCCTTTTTAGTGCACACAGCTACTGCGCTTATAAATGTTTTCTGTAATGTCTGTATTAAAAAGACCACATATAAGGTTTGTTTCATATAACCTTGCCCGCTGAGAGTATCCCTCCGCAATTTACTGGATTCCCCTTTAATCTAATTGGCTAGTGTTTTCGGCGCTGTAGGCGGTGAAGTGTACATATATAGTTCAAAGCAAGGTCAGCGTTAAATGTCATACTAACAAACAATACTGATAACGCACCTGCCACGTCAGTCATACCGAGAGGCAGGTTTGAAGCAGTGTCCTTCTTTTTATTTATTTGAAGAAGTGACATGTGTTCCAGATAAATTAACTCTGTTGCTTAATATATTTTATTCATACTGTTATAAACATATAAATTTGAAAATTCTCTTTTAACATATTAGGATATATCATTTTGAATAATGAACTCATCTTTACCGCAAAACATTCTATACTACGACAGTAGCCAAGGAGAGATGATTACGTTTCGCGAGTGTCAAGAAAAACGAGATAAGCTTATTAGTACAAGGAAAACGTACATGCCTATAAGTAGAAATGAATGATAAAACCTCCAGAACATGGACTTATGCAGTGTCATGTGACAACAAATCATAAAACAATTGTGTAAGTGGCATTAAATATATGAGGCTCAAAAGTTTCAACATACCATATATACATGGATAAGAAATTCCAATGCTAATCCTAATACGAATTAAAATTTGTTATACTCCGTGATCTAGTAGACGTCATGGTAGATTTCTGTTCCTTAAGGGAGGTGAACAGGAATTTAGATTTCACCTATAAACATCGTTATGACCAATCCTCTGAAAGAAAGCAAAAGCTGCTGAAGCTTTATTTGTCGTAAATGAAAGTAATACTTTAACATTGTGTGAAGTATATTTTGACAATTCCAATCCGCAGCGTACTAATTCTCCGATTGCTCAATCTGTCGGTCGATGATTTAACTACGGCACCACATGCGCTCCTAGTGGCGGAATCAATTACTGCTGGTTTTATCATGAGCATCATTTAGTTTTAAAGCAGAAGGGCATACACGTGTTCTAATGCACCTTTCCCGATAACCATGTAAATGTTGACGCCAGCATTACTTAGTACAGAGTTGTGTGTTATATGTTCACCGCTACACGCGCTGACCGAGAGTTCGTATTAGCTTTTACGGAACTTTGATATACCGGTCTAATATTATGGTTTCGAAATATAAAGTATTTGCATCTGAACAGTATACAAATGCAGGGAATTTGCAGACATAATATATTTAACCATCACTGCTGAATATTAATAATTTTAAGTCCGTATTTACTGGATAGAGTCAACATGAAAAATTCAATGCCATGGCCGGGATTTGAACCACGGATCTCCTGGTTTCCGTCCAGTCGCTCTTAACCTTTGAGCTACCATGGTCAACGCACCGTCCTGACATTACTCTTTATCTTACTCTTAAATCACTAGGAACATTTATTGTAGCCACTGATTTTAACGTTCCTAGTATTGTAAATGTTTTTAGGATTACATATTAAAACATTTGGTTGTAGAAACATCGTTCAGAAATTTTATTTTTTCATACAAATAATTCTCACTGTCAAATTCAAGTAAATCATTCACGGTGGCTGTTGTTCTCGCTGTACAGGTATACTGGGACATTTTCCAGGTACACAAATTTACTGTACAGTCTATAACAAAACCTTGTAGGTCTGTTTGTCTTGCGTCAGTTGTATTTTGTGGTGACACAAAGTGATATATTTTATCACTTAATCTACGGCTTATCGGATTTGAAGGACGCGGTATAAGGCAACACTCTGCTAACAAACTCAAAACCTATCCCAACAAGAATGACGTAGGAAATCATCCAAAATTTTGGCAACCAGGGATGACAGTTTAGAGCTTGTGGTACGTTTGTTCGCTACTGGGTTTGTCCTTCACAAGAAATAGCGCTTATAATTAATTTACTTTCAGCTTGCTTTTTTGCGATGTTTAACAAATACCGGCGATTTCTATTTCACCGTGAGAGGGCAGGATTAGCATGAAACTCGCCTACTGTATGGATTCGTGTAACGTTATACGAAACGTTGGGAAGCAGGCAATGGCGTTGCAGTCAATGATGTGCTTATTTATTTGGGTTTACTCACAGCAAGGATTGCACTGCATTATGTTTAATAATATAATGGTGTTTTACTAACTAATAATTAACCCTTGAGTTATTATAGAAGCTTTGAAAACCAAAGGTTTTTGGTATACTGGAATTCCAATTCTAAACGAAAATTTCACTGTCTTCCATACACTAGTAGCTGTCATGGCGGCTATCAGTTCCGTTTTCACTGAGTAAGAAATTTTATTTCCCGATGTCAAGCGTTTTTTTCATATAGGTTTTATTAATAGGTCATAAAGCCGGTGTAAAGCTAAATTAAAAGGTAAAAGAATCTTATATCCTGAACTACAGGATAAATTTGCTTTTTTGGCTTTTCTTTCAGTAAAGTATATATTCACTCTTGGCACTATCTATCGGCAGCGGACTAATTATCTGAGACCCAGCGCACCTACTGACGGACTCAGTAACTACATCAGTTACCTACATTACAAGGACCGCTAGTAGATATCGACTGCGACACAGAAAGCCGGGTAAAATGTCCTCACGTACAGGAACGTTTATCGTTAAATAGCATTTACTGGACCCAATAACAAGAATAGCACCATTCTTGCCTTCAACTTTGTCCCTAGATAACAGCAGTATACCAGGAAACTATCTCACGTTACGTTTGTATTTCTGAATTACTAAGGATCATGCGTATATTTAAAATGTTGCTATCTTTGCGGTTAAATCTGACGAGAAATATGTTGTTGACATATCTAGCTTTAGACTTATATCTATAGGGAAATAGAAATAGTAATCTAGAAGTGAACATTGCTTAGTATGGAGTTTTGTGTTATATATGAGTCAAAGATATATACATATCTAAAATAAATAACATAAAACCTGAATGTTACATTCATCTGACTTTCTCTGCTTACTCTTCTATAACTATACTTACAAAATGAATACTCTTGTTTCTACGTCTTGTCAACTGAGACAAACTTTCATTAGATATTTACACATTTTCTTGCAGTTACGAGGACGATATTGTAAACTGAAGCGATAGTCAGTTTTTTAAGGTGTCGATCGGTATATGAGGCTTTCAAGTTGCATGATCCTTATATAACTAGAGAAAATCACGAAAAACGACTTACTGCCTAAAAGGTATAGGTATATCAACCTTTAAACCTAAACAAAGAATACTCCGAAGATTTATAGCAGCAGCAAATATTTTACGTAAGTTTGAGGGAACGTTACTACTGAGTGGAATGGCTTAAGCGTTCTCGTCTGTGGCCCGCATTTGGGAGGCCTGAGTTTGACTCCCGTGGCCGACTTACCTGACCCACAGGTTGTTCGGGGTTCTCCCGTGTTGCTAGGCGAATTTTGGGTAATTTGATTATATTCCCCAAATTTCCATTTCATCTCCATTATCATTTCACGTCATCTCTCATCTGGTGATCTCTTTCAGGGCAGAAGTGTCGGTTGGTGTCTCGGCGGTGCATGGCAGGATGATATTCTCTGAGGAAAAGTACTTCCTCCTCCGCTAGGTCGGTTGCCGGTCTCTGCGTCTCTGCTGGAATCATTTCGGGACCGTCAGCCAGGGATATTTGGGGCTCGGATCACCTGCCCTGGTACCATTAGGGCTTGGCTGCTGGGCTGGTTGCCATCCCAGTGTAGGGGAGCGAGTTCGTTGCCCTGGCTTGTCGGGGGAAGGCTCTATCCAAGTAAACTGCAGGGACCCTGCCCTCTGTACTGCCGTGGCTCCTTGGTACAGGCAACCTCTGTCTCCTTCGCCTCATCCTTCCTCCTGGGGCTGCCCCCACTTGGGGACAGGAACAATGGGCCGAGCATGGTGGCTTACGAACCGAATCCCCTCCGTAATGAAATCCCAATCCCAGGGTACGTTATTGAGTACTGTGGAGCGAACCTAAGCGAGGTAAACATTACTTATATTATAATTGTTATGCGTACGTACAATGTAGTATAACGAATTGTGTTACTGTGTTCTAGCTCAGTCTTTAAGCTGAACTTTTATGAATCTATAAACAATTGACAGTCAGGTGGATTATGTTAAATTTTGCTACTCATGCACTGCTTCGAACATAAACAATGCTACGACACAACGATAATGGAGTGCTCCGTAGGAAATAAATGTATGAGCTCACGGACTGTATCGGACTGGTTCGGCTGCTGCCGCGAAGTCTGGTTGATGTCAAATGACACCAAGTATAGTGTAAGGGGGGAAGTTAGCGGTCCCGGTCACGTCGTGCAAATCGACGAATGCAAAAAAGACGACGCAAGTATCATCGTGGGCGTGTCGTAGAGGACAACTGGATCCTGGGAATGATCGGCGTGGGAACAAATGAGGTGCGGATGACGATATGCCCCAACAGGAGGGATGCAAATACGCTCTACAGGCTAATTGCAGCACCCACGGTGAAAGGGTCGACGTCGCCGTGTTCGCCAATTTTCGCCCTTGCAGTACACTTGGTGTCATTCGCCATAGTGCACAATTTGCGGCAGTAGCCGAACCAGTCCGCTACAGTCCATAAGCTCATCCATGTATTTGCTAGGGTGCACTCCATTATCCTCGTGTCGTGGGATTGGTTATGTGCAAAGCAGTGCATCAGTAACAAAATTATAACGGGCGATAACTTAGCCAACTCAAACACAGTGTAATTTAGGGACAAGTCAGACTGTTGGCAGCATTGCGTTCAGTGGAGAAACAAGCATAGTTTGGCTGCACTGAATTTTTCAATAGGGTTACATTACGCAGTAATGAAACAATGCCCTCCAACAGGAAATTGCACTACAAATTAAAGAAATGATATCAAAAGTCATGGTTGTATATAAGACCATAAAAACAGTAAAGGAATTAGAAAAAAATCTCTGCATCACATATTAGAAAGAAGAGTCCTAATTTTATATTGTCACTTTGTGGGTTCGTAGAATTAAAAGGCCAAGTTGCAGAAATTAAAATTCTCTTTTATTTTCGTAGAAATACTCTTATAGATCAGAGCAGCATTACGTTACATACACCATCAGTCTACCAAGGTCGATCACAATAACAAACAGTGACAGCAGATTACATCCTTAACTCTCGTTACAACAACACAGCTGGCTGTCTGTCTTTTCACAACACTGTTTTACAACAACTCTGTTTACTACTGACTCTCATCACTAGCCATGGCTACTTTTTATACACCCATTCATGAATACCAGACTGTACTGTCAATCACTAGATGTTTCTGGAAAACAAGGCATCTAATGACGTAATCCGAATATTCTATCATCTTCTAGAAGCGTAACTTAATCTATGCCGGCGAGGTCTTTACCTCAGTTATCTTGCTTGCCGGCGCTGTTTTACAATAGCCGCGATATCATTAACTGCTTAGCAAGGCTCATTATTACCATAAAACTTTATCCGCCGACTGTTTTCTTATTTGTGCCGAAACTTTTATGTCTGTTGCCGTGACAAAATTTATAAGCCTTACGTGCTACTGATTTTCAAGTACAGCATATAGTATTTCTAAGTTCGAATGTAGTTATATCTGTACTAGTCGGCCAAAATATGAATGCACTTGTGGGGGGCGCCACTGTTTCTGTTTACTACTTGAAGTTTAGGAAACAGCGCGCAGCGAGGGAAGCGCCTGCTGATATCTTCACGCTATTTCTCGGAAGCAGCAAGTTTGGGAATGTTTGTTTCAGGCCCTTCATTGCTATATCCGTGACACTGTTCGCTTCATCAGCTGTGCCAGTGTCACTGCGTCTCTTTGCTTCAATATTGATATTCTCAAAATAACATTCATCACGACTGCAATCTTAATTGTCATCATCGTTGCTCTCTAGAACCACGTTTATAATTATATCTTCAATTGTTTTCTCCGTTAACCCATCTCGGCGGTTAAAATCTTGCTCAGTTCCTTTCACGTGTCTGCATACTTCTATCCGATCATTTTATGTAATTTGGGTTATGCAGCTGTTTGTCATAGCCTTCAGATTTTTTGAAGTAATCGAAGATACATCTTTTAGTTAAATTCCAGATGACTCTTAAGGGTTAAGGTCACAGTGGTACGGAGGGAAGAGTAAGACTGTAAAGACGCTTTGTTCCATTATCCTATCAAGCCAATAAACAGACTTTTTTAAAATTAATTTTCACTATTTCTAGCACATTTTTTTGTCATTTGCGGATCATGTTTAGTTTTATTTTGTGTTAGCCAATGAATAACCTGTGCTTTTCGAGATGAAGTGTTAGGGACTTTATTTTCCTGTACGGTATGGCACAATGATTTCAGGTGGAATATTTTATATTAATTTCTCTTCTAACCACTTTTTATAATTTTGACAGTTCAATGCATCATGGTAATTGGCTGATTTGGAGTTTGAATCGGAAATCAATTCTGCTCCATCAATAAATCCCATGGAACCCGCACCATGTACAACAATTACTCTTTGACCAGCACTAATATTAGTCAAAACACCTGGTACATCGTAATATTTCCAGCACTTCTTGATGGTTTAGAGAGTATGGACCCAAGACTCGTTCGTATAAACTCCTGTTTTACGTGTAGCTTTTACATGTTCACTAATAAACCTTGAGTGCTCTGCAAGTTTTACAACAATTTGTGGTTTTTCCATTAGCACAGATCGTTTGTTTTTGCATTTCCTACATTGAAATCCCATTATTCTTAATATATTTCTAAATATTTCTTTGTCACCCTGAATATTTATTCTTTAGCGAAGTTCAGGAGTTTCCTCAAGGTAAGAATTTCCGTTTTCTGTTTATAGTACTCCAAAAATGTTCTAGGCACAACGCACTTATCAAACTCATCAAGAGGTATGATTGTGCCTGATTTTCGATTTTTCCTGGAAGTTCTAACCTTAACCCCGGTTGTTGAAACATTTTCTGTTCATGATGGCTCTCCCAAACTTTCCCATTAATTTTGCTGCCTAACTGTGGCTTTCTCAAGGAGTAGGAGTAACCTTTTCATCAGAATGGGATACTTTCTTGTTTTTAACTTTGTAGATGCCTCCAAAATTAAACTCTTCACAAGCAGACGTCAGAGCGAGGACTGCAACTGCCACTATACCATTAGAATTTTAACTGCACAAGAAAAGCTTCAAAGAAACACCGTGTTGAACTCCACTACATCGCGCGTCACATTGGAAGCATCTCGGTATTGTTGTTTGCGTTATTCGCACTGTACCTGAGGTACTCCGCCCACTTGTGAAGTAACTGTTTCGTAAAGCTTCTCGCCGAGTGCATACATATCGTGGCCGACTAGTATATACGGGGCTAACAGTGAAATGAATTAATGTATATACGATAACAAAATTTGTAATATACGTAAGCATGTGGTCAATAATTGCAGACATGTGATAGGTTAACAACAAAGTCCTCTTACCATAATATGAGAACTTGACCGGCTCCGTTATAAGAATACTTAGCGATATAAACAAATGACAAACACCGAGGTAAGCAATTGGAGTGACCACGTGATCAACATGTCCAGAATGACAACAGTCTTATACCGATGTTACTGTAGATTCAGTTGCCTTGCTCTACCGTTATGTGACCAGCATATTTAGCTTAGGATAAATGTTACATTGTTTAAAACGTTTGTTGTGAACAATTGAAACTTTGGATTGTATATGCTCATTTGCCTATACCTAATGGTTCATGAGTAGGAAATTAAAGGAATATAATAGAGTTCTCTTTAATGTTTATCAAATTTTTGTTTTCAATATCAATAATTATTAAGTTGTTTCATATATTCCTAACAAAACCAAATGTTATTGTACATATATCGAGGAATAGACATATATGCAAAACTTACAGAAATTGATTAAAAATTTCAGTATCTGGAGTATTTTGAGTATTACAAAAATGTTTAAAATTGTACATAGTGAAACTTTAGTTAGAAGCTTTAAATATAAACAAACATATTTTGTTCTAAGACTCCCCCTGCCCTATAGGTAGGTCCCTCAGCTAGTCTAATATCCTGTTATTCTTTTAATTTAGTCACTTTTAACAGCTTCCTAGCAGATTTATGAGTGCTCAATGAACTTTAAGCACCTGGTTTACCTTTCGCCTGCCCCTAATACTATTTACTAATTTTCCTTTAACAGGACTTACTTTGCTTATTACAACCTTCTCTTAACATTTAGACTAGCTTTATAACCCATATTAAATCACTAACAGCTGCAGTCGCTGCGATGTGCAATTTCTTTCTAGTTACAAAATCTTCTCTTTGACATTTACTGCAAAATTTCATTATATTCTGTGTTTTTCCCTCTTTGCAACTCTCCAGTAGATTGCTACTAACTAGTCTCTTTACTTTTGTTGGTGAGATCAGAATTATAATTAGAATAGTTTATGCAATTCATACGCAAGTATGGCCCTTGCCAATACCCAGAAATGCATCAGCCATTCTTCTATTTAAATCAGAAGTTGGCTACTAGAATCACTGGTAACCTTAGTGCTGGTATATGTTCTCACATAACATTTATTAAAACAGAGCATTCTATTATCACTTTACCAGCAAACCTTAAAGTTTCATTACACTTTGCCTCCGATAGATATCTGTTGAAATACGCACTCCAAAGCAAACATGCTACAATTATATACTGTTGCAACAAAAAGGTAATATAATGTTAAGATTTATTACTATTCTAAATAATCATCTTACTATAACGTACTATACATGACTTTCACTTATTTGAAAACCACATTTCACAGTCACAAACCAGAACTCGTGGAAATGTTTACTCTCAGAAACAGAAACTAGTATATAAAATTGGAAGCTGAAGTATTGAGTAGCTTTCACAAATATGCCCAAGATCTCTATACACATTACTCCAAAGAATTTCGACACTGGAATCAAATCGTCTAGTATAAATGTGAATTGCACCAATTAGGAAAAGTTTAATTTAGAAAGACTTCCAGACTAATTCTCCGGTAGGTATAAATTTGAAGTTGGAATAGCAAATTTATTGTTGCTGCTTATGTCCGCAAGTCATGCTCGGGAAGCCAGTGGCGCATTAAGCGGCGTTCATTAAGTCGATAGATCCCAAGAGAGATAACCAGGGCGGTCTGAAGGTAAGGCAAACTCGTGTAGAATTTTGCGGCCCGGCGTCTAATGACATCTGCCACAGATTGGAGAGATGAGGCTTTGTGCCCCACATATCCGTCACTACGTGGTTAAGTCCGTCTGGGACAGGTACACGCATGACACACAACGGCCGACCCTCAGCGGCCAAACGCAGTGACACTTTGCAACAAGCTAGCAAAGGTAATTTATATGTTCACTTCCACCTCCACATGGTCATTTAGTTCATGACGTGGTTTTTCTTTAAATGGCGTTAGGGCGAAACTGTCGGCAGACTCAGAAACTACAGTGTTTAAATATAATTTTAAAGCAGGAAAAAACGCTTTATTTTGTCATTTTTCAAGAAATTTCACTGATGCTTCCCCTAAAGTATACTTTCTAAAGGGTTATGATGAATTTGCTTCAATACCTAACTGTAATATACTCTAAGAATTTTGTTTATTTAGGCACTCCAACATTAGATCGTATCGGACGATTAATGAAATGGTTGAAATAATGCTCAATTGAGCCAAGGCAACATAGAGCTTAGAGTTACCCGGGATTCATTTCTAAACATAAGGGAAAACCCTCAAAAAACCTTATCCAGGGACCTCTTGAACTTGAGGCGTACCACATCACATGGACGGGCAATATTAATAATAATGTGTCTAAATTTTCTACTGTAAGCTGTATTTTATTTTAAATAATCATAATGATCCCGTGAATGGTAATATATTGAAAAAATATTTTTGTAAGTATTTTGGACGGCACTTCACATATTTCTGATAATTATCTCGTCTTCCAAACGAAATGTACTATATTAGAATTACTTCTGCTAAATAATTTCCATGTTTGCAATTTAAGGTATGTCTGCCAACAGAATAAATCAAAATACATATTGTTTTTGTTTACAGCAACACCAATTATATCATCATATTTAAGTTCTCTAAACTTCTAAAATGTTAATAGCTTTAAACCTTTCAACGATTACCAACAGTTTTAAACTTCTATGAATTCAATTTAATAATGGAATTTTGCTATGGCAGCTCAGTGGTTAGAGTAACTGGACCCGTGTATGTAAGATCCGCAGTTCAAATCCCGGCTATGGTATTGAACATTTCAGGCCGACTCTGCCTCTCAAAATTTAAGGTTATACAGAATTTCTATGAAGGTTGTACTTAAAGTTCTCTCTGAACTCGACCTGTATATTACCAGCTCATCCGGTACTTCCCTAGTCTCTTACGAATATTATAATAACCTTATTTACTCTTTCTATCCATTCTTGAATAAACTATTTTTAAACAGCTTACTGTCCCATTTTCTTTCTATTACTCGAGGTAAACGTTACTGTATAAATAGTTTATGATATGTCTTTGTGGTTACAATGTATATGAATACACTTAGTATCCAATCACCGGGCATTTCCTAAAGACACTATGACACTGTGATCGTATTAGCTTTTAAAGTTAGCAAGTCCATTAGTAGGAGCGCATGTGGTCAGCTAGTTAACCAACAGCCGATAGATGAAGCTGATGTAAGAATCATGACGTTGCGGTATGAAATGACAAAAAAGTTCAAGCAATTTGGGATTCAAAGTATTAGTTTCAGATAGGGTAAATAAATATTTAGCTGCTTTCGTTTCTTTTGATAAGGCGGATGATAGAGGCATTTACAGTTGAAAGAAAAAAATTACGGCTTTCCGTCGTAATGGAACAGAAAGCGACCAATCTATCTATTGGATCACGGAGCTTGATAGGATTTAGCTGTGTATCAATTGATGAGCAAATTTGTTACTCTGTTGAACATTTTGAACAACTGCCATATTCAGACGCTACTGGTTATTTGGATTCCAAAAAACTTCAACTGCCACATACAGCAGAGACTCACAAGCACACTTTCACATTTTTGTATTTATCTCACAGGTACTGCCAACTTAACATGTATGTGTCTAAGTAAGGATGCTAAATTACATTATACAAAGTTAAATTGAAATAAAATCTTCAATTACCATGTGGTTGAGTCTTATGGAGTAACAGATGTTCTGTAATGTTGGTAACGTCTTATGACTAAATTAGTTTAGTGTTTCTTTCATTTCTGATTTGCGTCTGAACATGACTAATAGAGATAAGACAATGTGTTATTCATAATGCAAATTTCTTGTTTAAAACATTTTGCAATATTCCTGTAATTTTTTAGTACAGTGCGGCAGAACCGCATGTCAGATTTCAAATTGGTTGGTGTTTACTTTTGATTTGGGTTCTAATTGGAGCTATGAGATCTCTTGTCCTCAGGTGAATGGTTGTAGGAAATGGATTTGTTGTTTGTTGGCTGCTCAGTTGTCTCAATAATACACTGGTTCGTTGCAAAAAATGATTTAATTTAATTCTCACTAAGTTCGTTGATTTAGATTGATTTGTAGCGGTGACCACCTGTTACTAAACTTCCTAACAGAATTCTCTTAATCCTTTATACGGCGAATACTTTGCTATTATAAACTTCTTCTGCTGCTTCTCTCACGCTGGTTCCATTATTCCTGACTTCCCTACATTTCGGACTTAGAAATCTTTACTACCTCTTCTTCGTGCGCACTAACACGTCTTTCCCCTCGTAGTATGACTGTAGAAGTGAAGTTTCGTCTACTCTGCGCTTCCGTTCGTACTTTATTCTGCTCCCTACTCTAACCCTTATCACATGACCAAAATAACTCACCCTTCTTCCTATTTTTCAAATCTTACATTATTATTGGTTTCTCATTTTATTTCGATTTTTCTTTATTGGTTAGCAAAACTCATCGAACTCATTGTCGTTACATCCCACCGTGAGTTGGGTCACGCCTACCCTGGGCTCTTTGTAACGGTATACATCGTTATCGCCTCAGCAAAGTAAATCCTTTTAGGTCTTACGCTTGACCGCATCTAGAAAACCTTATTGTTCCTACACATTTTTGCTTATAGTTCTCAGACATTGAACCTTTCCTTAAACAAAGAGGCTAACGGTCACCTCTTCCTGTCTCCCCGACTTGTGTTCAGATTTTACAGAAATATTTTCTCTCCCTTACATGGATTCTAGCATGTTAGTTGTCTTAAATTATATTCTTCCCATCTTATTCTTAATTAAACCGCTATTTTAATCATTACTCTAATTTCATTCTAATTTCATATTAATATAACAATATTTTATATTAGTTTAGCAAAGCATTTTCATTAATTTATCTTCTTTTTTAATTCTCGTGATTTCAGTTCATTCGCCGCCTCCTAATCGCTGTCTGATACTGCGGTTACATAATGCCCGTTTGACAAAAATGAAATACCCATTATTTAAATTTTGTCAAACCCCCGTCATGACATTTCCTCCTTATATCTTATAATTTCTCATTCCCTACTCGAAACATTTTCCGGTGGTCACCGTTTCCCTCATCTTCATCAGTGTGTTACTTTATACACATAGAATGGTCAATATGGTACATCATATACATAGAATTATAGATATGATACATTACGTACATAGACAAGTACACTGTCGTATATGTGGTTATTACCCTATATACAAATAACATTCGTGATACCTCAACTATATATACACTTCACTGAATTATCCTTGTCTCACTTGACATCAACTTGATTTTACCTTATTACATTCCTTAAGTACTACATTAATGTTACTATATTACAGTTTACAATATTACATTTTACATTCAATGATTTTTTTTCTATATTATTATATTAACTTATTGGGACGTTTCTTTATCTTTCAGTCCTTCACCGTAAGAACATTCGTCCTCACATTATTATATTTTTGCGTAACGATGTCCAAATATGGTTACCTCTACCTGCACTCAGTTGTCTACCTGTAATCAGGTGTTTCGTTTACCTGACAGTAAACATTGGCAGTTCATTGTCCTGTCTTTCCACTTCACTTTTCACTCTCAACTTTCTTTCACTTTGTCACGCCTAAGTCTGTGACCTTTACAATAACAATATAGCCTTTTGGCACATGAATACATCAGTACTTATACTATATTTACATTTCACAAATTATTTTTAAACATCTTTCTAACATGTTCATTAGCTGTGGTTATTCTTATTACATTATCATTTTGTTTGTGCACAGGAATTTTGGAACTTGCAACTCCCACGCAGTGTTTGAATTTCAAACGAAAACGTTACCCGTACTAATTATTTAACTTTTACTTGGTATTCTTTACATCTTCGTATATATAATTTCAATCACATTCACACCGGTGATTCTTGGGTTTGCTCTGTACTGTTTACAACGTTTTTCTGACGATATGGCCTTATTAGGGAGATGTTATATCTGCCTATCGGTTTACCATTTCTTGGGTGTGATAGAGCATACGCTCTGTCACCAAATATTTTCTCAATCCGGTATGGGCCTTTCCATAGCATATATAGCTTTCTAGTCTTTTTTCCTAACAAATCTGACTTGTCGAACGATTTCACTAGAACTAAGTCGCCGACCTTTGGTTCCCAATTCTTCTTATACCGCATTTTCTTTGCGTTTCTTTTCTCTACTTTTTCCATTATTCTTTTAACAGCATTCTGGATCCGTTCTCGATCTGTTTCGGTTGTCACTTGTATACTTTCCGGAACACCCTCTATTATTGGTTCCGGTGTTAAATTCCTATGCAATTGGATAGGAGCATATCCTGTGGTTAAATTGACTGAATTATTGAATAGAAACTCAATATAGTTGATGTGGTCTGGCCAGGTAGTCTGTTTCAATGAGCAAAGGACTCGGAGATGAACACCTAGGTCTTTCATTACGCGCTCGCTTGGATTAGAGCACGGATGGTACGACGTTGTATTATAGATGCGAATTCCGGCATCCTGAATGGTGTGCACGAATCGTCTTCCATGGTGTATGGACGCGTTATCTACTAATAGTGCTTTCATCTTCCCGTATTTGACTATATAGTCTTTCACTATTTTATTCGCGCATGCTGCACTTGTTAATTTCTTGAGAGGGTATATTTTCACAAATTTCGACATCACGTCGATAAGTACAAATAAATATTTTAATCCTCCTCTTCCTGCAGGGAGTGGACCGTATGCATCCGCTGCAACTAATTCTAATGGTTCCTTCCTGGTGATGGATACAGGGGGTCGATCTATCTTATAATTTAATGATTTTGCCCTCTGGCAGATGTCACATGTAGATATAAAGGTCCTAACTTTCTTGCCTAATCTAAATATGTATAAATGGTTGCTTATGGAAATCATTGTCTTCTCAGCGCCAGCATGTATAAGGGCTGTGTGGTAAGCAGAAATCACTAACTCTTCCAGCGCTGCGGGTATATATGCTTTCCAAGCAGGTTTGGAAACACCATGTAACTTATACAATACGTCATTTAGCACTCCGTATTTCTGTGAATTTGCTTGTTCTATGGGCAATGCCTTTTCCATAATTTGTTTTAATTTCCAATCCTGGCGTTGTAATTCCGACAATCTTCTCATCTCCTTTGTTAATTTTATACTGAAGGTTACATCCATCTTTAACACTGGTAATTCTGTACCATGACTACTGATATTTTCTGGAAGATTCCCCTGTGGCTTTATACGTGAAAGCATGTCACTAAAGATGTTAAGACTTCCCTGTATATGTTTAATCTCTGGGTTGTAAGCCATGATCTCGTGGATATATCTCGCAATTTTTGTACTGGTCAATTTGCAATTTCGTATAAATGATAGGCTGATATGATCGGTGAATATCACAATCCTTTTATTATATATATATTGTCTAAATTTACAAATGGCGTAGTAAATAGCCGTAATTTCCTGTTCTGTTATGCAAGCAATTTTTTCGGTTTTCGTTAACCCTCGGGAGGCTGTGGCTATGACCTTTAATTCTCCAGTCGGTGTCTCTTGGGCTAAAATAGTTCCTAAAGCCACCATGGAGGCATCCGTGTATATGAGATAAGGTAAATCTGGATCAGGCCATGTCAATAATACGGATTCACTGAAGAGTTCTTGTAATCCTTTAAAAGCATTTTCTTCTACCATAGTCCATCGCCATTTTCGATTTTTTTCCAGTAGTGCTCGCAACGGTGCGGCTTCCTTTCCATAGTTTATCAGGAACCTTGATTGGTACCCAAGTACACCCAGATAACGTTTTACTTGTTTTGGTGTCTTAGGTCGTGGTATTTTCAAAATGGCTTCCACTCTTTCTGGATCAGGAGCTATATGTTCGCCTGTTATGATATATCCTAAATATTTAACTGATTCCTGGAAAAATTTACATTTGGCCCAATTCAGTGTTAATCCAGCATTTGCTAGCCTCCCGAGCACTAAATCCAAATATGTAAGGTGATCTTCCACTGTTCTACTGTATATCAATAAATCATCTACATACTGTGACACATACGTTTCCCTTTGCGTGTTGAGTATTTTCTGCATCGCCCGTAGGAATGCGCTTCCAGAATTAATTAGTCCAAAGCAATTTCTTGTAAACTGGTACTGATATCCTCCGTGCAAAAATGAGGTATATTGCCTTAATTCAGGTTTCACCTTAATTTGTGAAAATGAGTTGGTCACATCTAGTGAGGTAAAATACCTTTGTGCCCCAATACCGGCCAAAATTTGCTCTATTGCTGGGGTTCGAAAATTATCCGGAACAATATATTGGTTTATATGACGTCCATCTATCGTCAGTCGTACTGTTCCATTTGCTTTTCTGACTATACATAGGGGACTTATAAATTTTGATGTAGATATCTCCAGAATTCCATCTTCCAACATTTCCTGTATTTTAAGGTTCACTGCCTCCTGTAAATCCAATGGAATAGGTCTGCACTTATATTTGAATGGGGGAACATCATGTATCTCGAATTCATACTCAAAATCATTATAGGTCCCAGTGTGTTCCGAAAATACATTTCTGTGTTTACATGAAATGTTATGAAAAATCTCTTTTTGATGGTCGTCAAGTAGGTTCGAGTTTGCTACTGTTTCTCTTATTCTATAGGTCATGTTTACGTTATTTTCGACTACCTGGAAATCATCTGGTAGGGTAATTATCTCCTGTTCACATGCTTCTCTCTGCCCAAGTCCGTATGACGTCATCTCTAAAAGCCCTTCTTCTGCCGCTACGTACACTTCTTTATCATAGTTTCCCATCTCTTCTGCTTCTAATGGATTCATCTTAACTAGCTCCATCCCTCCTATTCGTATAAATTCTACAAAAAATGTTTCTCCATCTATTTCTTTTTCTTCATCTTTCAATCTTATCTCATTTTCTGCTTCCCTTGAGCTAAACGGAACTTTAACTATGACGTCTTTAATTTTGATTTCCAAGGCTTCCATTTGATAATTCAACTTAGCTTGAAGCGCATACAACACGTCATTACCCATAATAATGTCTACAGATAGCCTATTAATAACAAAACATACAAATTCTATTGTATCCACCCCAATGGTGACTTTCAAAAGCATTTGTGTATTAATCTTTTGTTTGGCGCGACCTACCGCCAGAGTACAATATGCACTTTTCACGGGCAATGTTTGCAATTTCATTCCATTGTTTTTTAAGTGATAAAAGAATGCTTGACTTATAGCTGAAACTGAGGATCCTGAATCTATGGTAATGTGCCATTTTTCTTTGTTTATTATTGCAGCAATACGTGGAGCATCTCTCACTTCTTGCAATTCTGTTAAGTGATTGTTTATTTGAGTACCGTTTACTATTTCTGTTTCTGTTTTATTCTGTACCACCCTACTCAGAGCTGTGTACCTGTTCAAATTAAGAACTAGCGTGTTCATCCGGGTCCGATGCGGGACGTCTTCTATCGCACCCTGGAGTCGTTTCCCGTCTGCTGTGTCGTGTCTGGCCTTTCATCTACCTCGGGCGCCGCGTCCCTCGGTGTGGGTGGAGGAGAACGCACCCATTCTCTTGAGAGAAGTTGATTCCTCTGTCTTACTTCAGGTCTGTCTGTATGGTTCTCTCTACCAGCGTCACGTGATTGATACTGTCTATTAGCTTCTGGTAGTCGGAACGTCGGTCTTGCATTCCCTCTTCGAAGAAATGGGGGGTGACCCCTATTTCCATTCCTAGTTACATGTACATATCTTATAGGGAAATTATATGAATTTGAATTTGGTGGTCCCTGTCTCCCTCTATTGTTGTTAGGGAATTCCCTCGGGACGTGGGCATCGTATCTTTGACGAGTAGCCATATGGTTTGTGTTAAAATTTCGGGGATTGTGTGCCCTTTCCCCGTCATGATTATTATTATTCCACGGTCTGTGTGGATTTCTCACTGGCATTCGATTCTCATGTCTATTTTGTGAATTTTGCGTCCCAACGCTTTGTAAAGCTGTTAATAATGTAATTGCCTCTCTCAATGTCTGAGGTCTTGCTACCACCATGTGATTTCTAATGTTCTCAGGAAGGTGGGGTGTGAGAAGAGAAATCAGTTCGGCTTCCTGTAATGGAGGTTGTAGATATTTACTCATTTGCGAATATCTCAGGAAATAATCAGTAATAGACTCTCCATTATTACCTTGGTATCGGCCATTTGTTATCTGATTCCTTACTTGGTATTGGACATTGGCGTTCCAATACTTTTCTAGGAAAGCTGTTTTGAACAACTCGTAGCTGCATCCTTCTCCCACAGTTACTCGTAGCCAATTAAGTTCGGCAGATTCTAACGCCCTTTGAACTATTATCATCTTATATTGCTCGGGTACACCTCTGATGACAAAATACTTTTCTAAGTCGGCCAAAAATTGTACTGCGTTGTCATTGCGACAATTAAATTTCGGGAGGGGCAATTCGCTTAGAAAATTCATGTGCACTGGTGGATACATATTTACGTTTTGCATATTTACTTCGCAATTATTGCTGCTTTGAGGAGAGACAGAAGGGGCGCTAACCTGTTCGTTCTGCCTCTCTCCATTGTGTGTATGTATAGAACAATTGGAACTCTCAGGTACCTGCCCTTGCTGTCGCAGCTGTAAGCCAGTTACAGTATCTCTGATTTGAGATATCTCGCTTACTGTTTCTCTCAACATTTGTGTATTCTCTGATTGAATATTTGTTACACGTGCTACCTTTTCTTTTAACTTCTCCATGTCAGCTGCTATACTATTGTTTACAGTGTCAAACCGGTCATTTATCTCTTGTACAAAAGTTACCTGTGTCGTGGTCAGTTCATCTAATCTTATTCTTTCCTTATTAATTTCCTCCCCTATTCTATTTTCTACTCCTGCAACGAGAGATTTGGTAGCTTCTAGGTCACTTCTTATAGTACCTACTTCTCGCTGCAGGGCCTCTTTTACAGACTGGATTTCCCCTGTTATTCCTTGAATTCTGACAGTGATTCTAGTTTCTGTTTCTTTCCCTTGGCTTGTAATTTGACTTACTAATTTAGCTTCTAGTGTTTGGTTCTGTTCTACTAATTTAGTCTCTAGTGATTGGTTCTGTTCTACTAATTTAGCCTCTAGTGATTGGTTCTGTTCTACTAATTTAGCCTCGAGTGATTTGTCCATAGCTTCTAGTGTTTGGTTCTGTTCTACTAATTTAGCCTCTAGTGATTGACTCTGAATAGTCATTTGCGCCATGAGTTTCTGGAACATCTCTTGTAGATTTTCCATAACCCCAGGATTGTCACTTCTCCTATTTACATTTAAGCTACTTACACCATTTACACCCTCATCTACTGATCCTATAACATTGCTTTCCATTATCTCTTCATTAACAACTTCTAACTCTTTCTCTGTCTCCATAACTATTTGTTCCCCAGAATTTTCCATTTTAAATTTATTCTGTACGATCTTCTTATTTCTCAAAAGCATTGAACTTCCCCTTTAAATTTTCTAATTTCCCTTCCAAAATACTTATTACTAAGACATTACATAGATATTGATCTCAATGAATGATATTACATTTACAAGAAATATAAATTGAGTATGTGTAACTCACAGTTCTGTTGTACGGCTGTGGTGTTTATGTGATGTCTTTACCAATTTTTGTCGTGCTGCTCGTTGTCTAGTAGGCTCAGTTGATGTCGAAAGAACTTGAACTTCTCTCTTGGTTGGGGGAAAATTCTATGTAGTTGTTTTTGCCGTCTTCTTCGTAGTCTCTGCTGTCCTCATCGTAGTTGTCGTCGTCGGTCTTCTCACTTCTCCTCGTAGTCGTCCTTCGTCGTCGTTCTTCTCACTTCTCCTCGTAGTCGTCCTTCGTCGTCGTTCTTCTCACTTGTCCTTGTAGTCGTCCTTCGTCGTTACATTTCACCCATTTCCTACAATTCGAAGCCCCACGTTGGGCGCCATTATGCGGCAGAACCGCATGTCAGATTTCAAATTGGTTGGTGTTTACTTTTGATTTGGGTTCTAATTGGAGCTATGAGATCTCTTGTCCTCAGGTGAATGGTTGTAGGAAATGGATTTGTTGTTTGTTGGCTGCTCAGTTGTCTCAATAATACACTGGTTCGTTGCAAAAAATGATTTAATTTAATTCTCACTAAGTTCGTTGATTTAGATTGATTTGTAGCGGTGACCACCTGTTACTAAACTTCCTAACAGAATTCTCTTAATCCTTTATACGGCGAATACTTTGCTATTATAAACTTCTTCTGCTGCTTCTCTCACGCTGGTTCCATTATTCCTGACTTCCCTACATTTCGGACTTAGAAATCTTTACTACCTCTTCTTCGTGCGCACTAACACGTCTTTCCCCTCGTAGTATGACTGTAGAAGTGAAGTTTCGTCTACTCTGCGCTTCCGTTCGTACTTTATTCTGCTCCCTACTCTAACCCTTATCACATGACCAAAATAACTCACCCTTCTTCCTATTTTTCAAATCTTACATTATTATTGGTTTCTCATTTTATTTCGATTTTTCTTTATTGGTTAGCAAAACTCATCGAACTCATTGTCGTTACATCCCACCGTGAGTTGGGTCACGCCTACCCTGGGCTCTTTGTAACGGTATACATCGTTATCGCCTCAGCAAAGTAAATCCTTTTAGGTCTTACGCTTGACCGCATCTAGAAAACCTTATTGTTCCTACACATTTTTGCTTATAGTTCTCAGACATTGAACCTTTCCTTAAACAAAGAGGCTAACGGTCACCTCTTCCTGTCTCCCCGACTTGTGTTCAGATTTTACAGAAATATTTTCTCTCCCTTACATGGATTCTAGCATGTTAGTTGTCTTAAATTATATTCTTCCCATCTTATTCTTAATTAAACCGCTATTTTAATCATTACTCTAATTTCATTCTAATTTCATATTAATATAACAATATTTTATATTAGTTTAGCAAAGCATTTTCATTAATTTATCTTCTTTTTTAATTCTCGTGATTTCAGTTCATTCGCCGCCTCCTAATCGCTGTCTGATACTGCGGTTACAACAGTACAAATCCCAAGGTGCTCCCAGTCAATGAACACATTCTCACTACACAACAAGCAGTTGGGTGTAGGAGAAAGCTTCATTCAATGGAGATGCTCAGCCAGACAATGATATCGCGTTATCCTCCGTAATGCGGCCACAGTTTCACTCCCTGGCGCTCTGGCATTCCTCTATTGTTTGAGTAGATCCATCCACTGTTTTTCATGTACAATTTTATCTCCTGTGTCTGATGTTTCCGCTTTGAAAGAAGATTTTATTTTTAACTTCGCCGAATGGAAAGATAAGGGTTTCGTATTAAGATCAAGGAGCGTTCTCAGAAGTTGTCTTTGCTCTGAGCGACCTTTTCCATAAGAGATGGAAAAGTTGTAGCACACAAAACTGTATAACACAATTTGTGCCATACATTATCTGGGAGTAAATCATTTCAAATTTACTCAGTATCTTGGAATAATTAACCTATTTTCAATCGAGAAGTAGTCATTCTCTTCTCTATCTCTTGGATATGCAAAGAGGTTGTAGTATGAGAGCTACCGTAGGTAAACAGCTTTAAAATATATAAAGTTGATATGTGTAGTACATGTGAGGCTTTAAATGTGAAGATCAAGACCTCATCAATCAATGAAAGTGCTAAGCGTACTGCAGTTGCAGAAAGATCATCCATAAAAGACGAGCAGTTAACCTTTACAAGATATTGGATGAAGCAGAGGAAATATGTGAAGAACATCATACTTCAGCAGCTGTAGTTTGTATTATATGTAGAATATTCAGCTTCCACCTTTGTCTGTACAGGAAATGTTTCACCTGAGAACATTATGTCGAGAAGTGATCGGTACGCTATGAACATTATTCCACTTCTACGAGGTGCTTAAGCTATCTATCCAAAAACAAAAATATAGCACTCATTACCTTCCTGAAGTGACCAGGGAAGCCTGTCTCACTATCCGTCTCCATATTTGCCCTCCCAGAAGTGTACATTAACATTGCAGTAGTCTGAGATATCGTTACTTTTATTATAAGCACCTGATTATAAAGTTTAATTATTAAATAATAGAATATCGAATTGTTAAGATGCCCATTTTTTTAAAAACAAGGAAAGGATACGTCCTCCAACGTTAAGTATAGTCGAAGGATGAATGAAATGTGCGAAATGGTTCTCAAACGAGCCCAGGGTCCATAGAGCTTAGTGTTACCAGATATTTACCTTAGAGGATAAGGGAAAGCTTGTATCCAGATAACTCACACTGACAGAGATTCCAACTCGAGAAGTCTTGACGTGGGCAGACAGGCTACCTCCTACGTTACAGAGACGAGCATAAGTGTATTGTGTGGTCAGCTAACAACGTTATAGTAAGGAAGTAATACTTATATTGAAGTAGTTTCACTTTTTAAACATGAGTCATAGGTATCACACCACATGGACGGGCAATATTGATAATAATGTGTGTAGTAAAATAACACTAAAGGTTCAGCTCTAAAGTGTGTTTGATGTTAAATAATCATTATTGAAACGTTGATTATAATATATTGAAGACATATTGTGAAATTATTTTGGACGGCATGTCACATGTTTCAAATAAACATCTCTGCTTCCAAACGACATTTTCCATATTACAATTAATTTTGCTACATAATTCCCATGTTTGATTTAATTTTTGTCTTCCAATGGAATAAATAACGATATATGTTATTTTTGTATACAGCAACACAAATATGTCATCATATTTAATTTCTGTAAACTTGTAAAATATAAATAACTTCATACCTTCCGACGATTACCAACAGTTTTAAACTTCTTTGAATTTAATTTCATAATAGTGTGCTGCCATGGTAGCTCAGTGGTTAGAGTAAATGGACCCGTGGCCGTAAGATCTATGGTTCAAATCTCGTCTATGGTATTGTATTTTAAAGGCTCATTTTGGCTTTCAAAATTTAAGATTAGAGAGTATTTCTACCACGTTTGTACTTAATGTGCTCTTTGCATTGGACGTTGTATATCATTAGCTCATCCTGTACTTCCCTGGACTCCTAGGAATTATATAATTCTTTCATTTACTCTTTCTACCCATTCTTGAACTTGCTATTTTTAAACAGCTTACTGTCCCATTTACTTTACATCAATAAAGATAAACGTTATTGTATAAATAGTTTATTATATATGTCTTTGTAGTTACAATGTATATGAATACAGTTAGTATCCAGTCACCGGACATTTCCTAAAGACACCATGATAAACTTTCTGTAATGGTATTTATTACCTTTTACAGTTACTGAGTCCTCCACTAGGAGCGCATGGAGTCAGCTAGTTAACCAACAGCCGATAGATGGGCCTGATGTATGAATCACGACATTTAGCATTCAAATGTCAGACAAATTCAAGCGTTTCGAGATTTCAAGTTTCATTTTCCTTTACCGTAAATAATTGTTTACCAGCTTTCGTTTCCTTAGTAAAAATGGGTGGCAGATGTCTACAACTGAAAGGAAAAATCACTGCAAATCCGTCGTTATGGAACAGGAAGCTACAGTTCTATCTACTAAATCACTAAAAAATGACAACTTTAGATTCGTGTTAGGGTTGAAATGCCATAATCTTTTGATTAAGTGGTTTATAGCTATTTTGAATATTTGGCATTCAGACTTTAATGGTTATTTGAATTCCAAAAGAACTTTATGTACCACATGTAGTACAAACTATAAAGCCTACCTTGCCTTATTTGTATTTATCTTACATGTATATTAATGCTGATAAATTCCTTGTTTCTTTTTCCTTCCTGCTAACATAGCACGTATCTACTATCTTTGAAGAAAGTAGATAAAAATTTTCCGTGAGTTAGTATAATTCAGGCGTTCTCTGGCCAGAGAGTATGGAAATTAAATTGTCCATGTTTGTAGATGTATGATATATATGTATGTTGTGGTGGCGGACATTTTAACTTGTTACTCTCTTCGTGTATATAGAAGATTATATTTAGCCAAAATGATGAAAGAATGACTAAATATAAGTAAGTAGCAATTCTCTTGCATCTGTGCCATTAACTACACGGTGTTGAGGACAATGCAACAAGACGGAAAGTCCGTGGAGAAATAGTTTTAACAGAACCTATTTGTATGTTGTATACAAGGAACGGTCTATCAGCTGCTCTCGTAGGTCAGTGACAAAACGCAGGCTGTGACAAATAGCGCGAGGGTTGGCGGTTCGAAACCTAACGTGTGGGCATACTTTCTTTCTCCAAATTGTTTACTTTGTTAGACGCTGTAACGAACTAACTTACAACTGTTCCCTTGCAGGTAAACTATGGCATTAAAGAATATCAAAGAAAATGGTAAACATATGGAACGCTGGTTTTTAAAGAACCAAAATTACATTTGAAATTAAGCGGCACCAAACCACGGCTCTCGTAACTCAATGATAAAACGCACACTGTATCAAATCGACGTTTCGCGGTTCGAAACCCAGTCTGAAACTAAAAGTTTTGTTTCAATACTCTCGGTTTGTTAGATATAGTAACGTGGCAAGTTATAAATACGCATTACCTGGCATTAGAAGACATTCAAGAACAGGAAAGACAAATGGAACGACGTCCTTTGTAGTCCATATATATGTATATAGTCTACGTTACAGTATCTGTTGCCGTAGCTCAATGTCGTAGTTCACTGTTCTTCAATTATTAAAATCCAATTCTCTGGTGGTTTGCGAGAAGTTTTAAACATAAGTAGTAGGGCCAACAATTTCACTCTTTTGAGCTGCTGTCAGCTCCGCACAACTCCGTGTAGTGACATGCTACTTTACTGTGAGAAAATGTTAGTGGATGATTCCATTGCAGTGCATAAATAACTTCCAGCAGTATTTTTATATGCGCAAGAAGTACAAGATGAAAACCTTGGAATAAAAAGTATAACTTTGTGCAGGGTTCGAACCGAAAGCCCTCTGCCCCTCTTACAAAGCGAGCATTTTACCACTGAGCTGGGACAGCATGTCAGAACATAAGTTATATACAACATAGATGGTGGTTCTATAAAACCTGTTGTTGCATATCTTCTAATAGTATGTAGTAATAACTTCGCTGTAAGAGAAAATTTGTAAATTGGTTCATTACAGCATCTAACAAATTAAGAGGATTAGAGCTAAAATATGTACCCACTTATTAGGTTTCGAACGGTGAACTCTCAGCTCGCATGTTGCCACTCAACTACGAGAGCTGTTAGTGGACTCGGACTTACGTACAACAAAGATATTGGAAATTAATTGTTCTTTCACACTAGTCGTGTGTAGGTTGCACTATGAAAGGGTAGTGCCAGACTGAAAAATTCAATACCACAGCCGGGATTTGAACCATGGATCTTCTGGTCTTCGTGCAGCCGCTCTAAACCATTACTATGGCCAACGTGCCAACATGACATTAAATTCTCCAACTGTCTCGTGCTTTCCCGGTAAACCACTAGGAGTTCTCACAAACACGAGACAACTACCTTAATGGCGACTTACTTTGCTGGAAGTACTTTAAGGCCCGGGCTTTATAGTTCGGACCACTGTTAGGTACAATTATTGGAAATTAATTATTGTTTCACACTAGCCGAGTGTAGGACGCCCAGTGAAAGGATAGAGCCAGACTAAAAAATTCAAGCGGCTGGGCGGAGAACAGAAGATGTGTGGCTCAAATCCCGGCTATGGAATTGAATTTTTCAGTCTGGCTCTACCCTTTCAACATAGATATTGGTTCTGTTAAAATCATAATTCCAAGGGTTCTCCGATTTCCTGCATAGCCTCGTACGCCATATAGTTAATAGCCCAGATGCAGGAGAATTGTTTCATGGCTTTGTCATGCACGATCTTCCGTCATATTGGGTTAATATAACCTTAGAAACATCTGAAGTGAGTAAGAGGTTAAAATGGTGTCCAGACATTATACATGTACATCTACAACCGATTTGTTTTCATACCCTCTAGTAAAATAGGATATTTATTTCTCATCCTTCTGGATACATAAATTCACTAATGCATCACAATTTACACATTCCAAGCACATAATAACAAACTTCTTGTTCGCATCCAATATACCCTTACTACCTGCTTGCCCTAAACTTCGATCTCAATACAAACAACCCCTTGTTTTCCGTGTATTCTTGACCCTCTCTTCTGTTTTACCCCTTGTTCCCATTTCGCTAACATTAATTTTCACTTTTTTTTTAATCATTGCTCACCATTTCTCTCTGGCTTTTCCCAAATAATCACCTATATTTCTTACATTACTTTCTCTTTTTACGGGCAATATTTACTTATTATTAGTACCTCTCCCCCCTCCTTAAAATGTTCTATTTGAGCTGAAAAATTTGTTCTATTCATTCCTTTGTTTGTCTGCAACATATTATACCGTGCCGGTCTGTATCATCATCACCACACAAAGGGAGTTTCCCTTTTCCCTTATCATGTCTAATTCCTTTCAAAATTCTAACTCCTTTCCTCGCTCAAGCAAATCCTTCTCGCCCTAGCTTATTACACATATTAGGTACTTTTCCCTCCCCCACACTATTCCCTATATATCCTCAAAGAGCAGTTCTCTCTTGTACAGGTAAAAATAGCTTGACTATCAGTATCTTCTAATCTTGATTCTAATTGTTTACAAAAGCCTCTATAATAATACTCCGCATTACTCCAAATATGTACCATTCCTCTCTGTTCCATTCATTCCCTTACATTTCGTATACAAATTCCTTTGCATTTGCTTCTCATTTGCATAATAAACATTTTAAGTAGTATTATTTTCCTCCAATTTAGCAGCTCTATACAAATGTTTCATTATCCTCGAGACAGTTTTGACCTTAGTTGAATGTCTTTCTAACTCTAGTTGTGCTGCCCCGTTAGTCAAAGCTACCGGCAAGCCTAGAATATATTTACAAAGGGATCTGTAAGTAACGTCCGCCTCTGTCCATGCTTCATCTGCCCCCCCCCCTATATCTACCCTCTAGTAACGGAACGCCTGAATGATACTAACTCGCGGAATGTGTACATTTTTTTCCTTGAAATATAGTACGCGTTTATGACAAGATATTAAATTATGTTATACAAAGTCAAAACGAAATAAAATGTTCATTTACGTTGCGATAGAGGTTTAAGGAGCAGCAGAACCTCCGTCCTGTTGGTAACGTCTTATGATTAAATTAGTTTACTAGTTCTTTTACTTTTTCATTGCGTTTGAACGTGAGTAATACAGATGAGACATTAATGTGTGATTCATAAAGGAAATTTTCTATTTAAATATTTTCTCAATTCTACTGTGTGTGGTTTTTTTAATTTAATCTTCCACATTTACTTCGTCAGACATGGTACCTTTGTACAGTAATGCCGTGGCTCTGATTTGGACGTACAGCACGTCACTGTTAAACTCTGCCGCGGGAGAACACAGAATATCATGATGAACAGGATAAAACGTTTCCAAGATTCAAACTCTCTCCAGATTTTGTAGGAATTGTCCCAACTTTTGTATAAATGCTCCATGTCTCTACGTGAGTATGAGGGGACATCTTCAGGTCCCTACTGTTGCTCTACTTTCACTTCATGGCAAAGAGTTGAGGCATATTGACGTTTACAGACGAGCGCTACATTGGCTGGTTATCTTGTTTATTAGAATAGCGAAGTATTAGTAGAATTGGGAAATTCCAAACCATAGCATATTGATTATACATTGCTGCTATCTATCGGCAGTGAACTGACAACTGAAACCAACTGGAAAATTTAAATGTCAATACTGAGGGTAGTAATATTTAGCACATGTTTCTGCGTTATATATGTGAGTATAAACGTATGGCTTTTGACGTAACTCGGTCTGTGAAGAATGTGCTGTCGTAACAACACCAGCGTTATCTGAGAAAGATTATGGCTCTACATTTAACAAATCAACATTACTTACTGGCCTCTCATAAAGCATTACACCAGCATGTTCAATACGAAGTGAATGAACAGAGATTGTTTTCCATGTCGATCGTACATCTACCTATGACATCATCGCTAGCTGATCTTATAGTGTCTACCCACCACAAGAAAGCAAGGTAGAGGAATTCGCAACACAATTACTTTTGCTGTCTCCACCGTGTTTATGCTAGCCTTGCCAGTATCACAAGGATGCTAGGTTCGTTTAAAATGCACAAGTGTTGTCTCATAACTCACTCGTACATAATACAGTCACGAGCCATTATTGCGATAGCGCAGCCGGCGCGCACAAAGGGGCAGATAGCGCATTACGGAGATGAAAGGCTTGCCGAAACAGATAAAAGTAGGTGACTGGAAAGTTCGTGTTTCTTCTGGTGCTGTCTTGTTTGTTACAGAACATTCGATTAATTTCTAGAAAACTGAGTAGTGCTGTATAAAGGCCAGAGACAGTGACTAAGTCGTAATCGGAACTTCATAATTGTGCGCGTGCAGCTGTGTTTTGAAAGTGAATACTTTTGTTTGTGGTCGACGACCTTGTCGGTCGTATTTGTGTATGTTACGTAGTTCTGCTGCTGCCAAAGGTGTACAAAGTGTATTTCTACGGAACTAAAGAACATTTTTAATTTCTGCAAATTGCATCTTTAATTTTACGAACCCACAAAGTCATAATACCTGTCACTGCAGTTACTGCAACAAGCATTATATCTGGCAGCATGGGAGACACATATGCACTCTCAAACACTCATTTCCTAGTAAACAGATCTACTGACAGAGTAGATAAACAGTTGAAACCCTCGCCCCTACATTCGTCTGTTGCTCTCTTGTGGTATATAGATAGTAGTTCCCCCTAACTCCTCCATGAAAAGCATCTCCCGCACACGTTTTCACCTGAGAGCAAGTGTTTGTCTTAACTCGGGGAAGCACCATCATTATCTACATCGATAACGATAACTGCATAAACACGTATCCAATGACTCACTAAGAGACCATAGACCAGAACTCAGTATGCAGCTTCATCAATGACTGTATATGTATGTTTAAAAGAAGAAAACAAAATTGAACAAAATTAAACCAAAAGTAACTTTCCTTACAAATAACCAATTTACATTAAAACCCCAAACATGCAGAGTAGAAGAAGACAATATTGGTTCATTATTAAGTGAAAATTATTTATATTGAACTCTCTACTCTGTGATGACTCAGGAAAGAGATGATATTTGATCAGTTTCCCAGCCTAATGATAACTTAATATCTTGAGTCAAACACTGCACATTTGTATATTTTGGCAGGAAAGAGAATGGAACAAAACATTTTATCAGCAATAAGTCTCTGTGTCATAAACACAAACGTAAAGGAGTGTCTTGACAGTGTCTCCTATGTATGTAAAAATGTTATTTGTTTATTACTTCAAGTGTGTCATATCGAGTTCGTTACAAGTCAAATATGGTATAATGTTTGTGTATCAATCAGAGAATTACTCATTACATAAGTAGAAATCTTCTACTTCACGGCTTTGCACTTCTCAGTCCCGGTTGCATATAAATTGCTAACTGCTATTCATTTATAATCGAAGATCAAAATTGAGCTAAGTTTGCGAAACCGCGTGGGTTGTAAAATGCGACAACATCGCCAACCACGTTGCAACTTCCGTGTTTTATCGAAAGTATTCGAGAATTATCGGAATTACTCGACACTGTTTAATTCAAGTATACAAAGTAGCCAACTAGACATGACAAAAACTAAATAAATCTTTCGCTTTATGGTTCTTTGTCCTAGAAATAATGTTATTTTAAATAAACAGTATAAGAATTTACTCCATATGAAACAGTATTTTATAAAAGTTAATTATTTGGCTTGCTTTATCTCCATTACATGCAAGTGTACATCATTTTCATTTTCGTCTGTTTAAAATACTGTGAGTTGGAAAACATAAACAAGGAATGGAAGTTCAAGCAAAAGAGAAGATTCGTTCCGCTAACTTTAAATCTATCATAAGCCTTCTTATTTAACCATTTTCCATAGACATTCTGATGAAACGAGATCTTACAACTGAAATCTCAAATATAACTTTGTGTATTGTTATAAACGCAGAACCTTTATTTATATTGAAGATATCTATAATCACCATCTGGAAGATTTTAGTTCAATACTACCGTAATGGGAGAAGCATCATAGATATTTAATTAACTGCGTATTTCCTCAGGGTTTGTGTTCCTATTTGTGCATGTAGCTTATGCTCCAGTTCTTTAATTACATACTTTGATAGCCGAAATTTCATTTTGAAATTTCTGTCATTAAGTTCTGTGATTGGATTTCCTCTATGTTGGAAAACACGAGGGGACCTTTCAGATTGAAAATTCTAATCATCAGAGATATCAAAGTAATCCGAATTCTGAAAATAATGCAACTGTATAGGTTATGAATGCAAATAATGTACCATTAACATACATTTGTAAAATGAAGAGGCTAACTATTTGTACAAGTAACCACAAAAATGCTTAATTTACTATTCATTTAAAGCAGTACTGCTTATTTATTCTTAGAAACTATTGTGTAAATTCTGCAGTTCTGCTGATCTAAGTTCAATCAAATTAATTAGAAAAAAAAAAACTCACCAGTTAGATTTGATCTGAGATCAGGGGGCCATGAACTGAGATCAATGTTTTGTATAACCAAAATTCTAAGTTTAGCTAGGCTGAAGATCATTTTCATATGCTTGAACTTAGATTATCTTTAATGCATTCGGGCCTCAGTCCGTTCCGGCTCCAATTTGGTCTGCCCACCCTTTCTTTGGTCTTCCCTGGTTTCTTGTACATTTGGGTTTATAGTTTGACTATTTTACTTACTTTGTTCTTAGTAATATTACACTGATTGCTTCTATTTTTAATTTATTTTTCTGTGTACGGAGTTATACAGAGTTATTGTCACTGCAAATTTATTCTCTGATATCCGTATCCAAGCGGCAAACTCACGGTGTCGATCAACAAATGCTGGTGAGAGAGGGTGGAGGGAGGGGAGACCGCAGGGATGGCTGGGTCTTCGTTTCCCCATCCTCCTGCCTCCTGAAGGAGGGCGAAGGATCGAGAATATTTTCCCCCTCCAGCATACTCGAGAATACTCGAGGAACTTCGCGCGGCCGACCAATACAAGCGAGGCGACAGGAGTTAGTTGAGTTGAGTGAGTCGGGGCGAGCCGTAGTGTAAGGGGCGCCCAGTGTACGTGGATGGACGAAACGGCTTAGTTGTAATTGTGTACATAACGAAATTTTATGTAATTGTGACATTGTAACAAGGGGGAAATACAGAACATTTTTGAGTGGTGTAATTGAACTTTTTTATTTCACGTACCCACAAGGTCACAACTGGCGTCAGGAAACGGCATTGAAAAAGCTTTTGGAAAAGATGAGCGAATTAACAACGAAGACGGAAGCCACAACCAACAACCTCACCGAGAAGATGGAAGGAATGAAGGCCGAGTTAACCACAGAAATGAGAGCAGCGAACGGCAGTCTGGCCACGGAAATGAAGGCGGCGAACGAGGCTCTCACCGCAAAGTTTGAAGAACTGTTGGCCGGCGTAAAATAGGACGTCACAGAGTTAGGCGAGCGCGTCGAAGACCTGGCGAGCCGCGTTCATGAGCTGGAAGGAAAGACCGACAATAGCGTCAAGTCCCTGAGCGCCATGGTGGAGGACGTCGTTGGCAGGAGGTTGAAGGATTTGAAGGCCAACGCACCGGGACGCGACACAACATCGACGCGCGTTAAACCTCCAAATTATGATGGCGCGCCAACGTTTGAGATCTTCTGCCGCCAATGCGACGCAGTGGACAAGCACAACAAATGGTCACCAGAGGAGTAGGCAACACAGTTAATAGCCAGCCTCCAGGGACGGGCCGAGGATATCCCAAACGCGGTGCAGAAAACGGCGGCGCCCAAGGACATCTGGGAGGCCCTGGAGAATCGTTTCGGAAACCAGCGCTTAGCCGCAGCGTACCGCAGCCAGCTAAAGGCAAGGTCACAGCAGCCAGTTGAGACGCTGCAGGAGTTCACCCTGGCAGTTGAACAACTGGCTAGCAAGGCCCTAGTCGACCTCCCACCAGAGTTTGTATCCCGGGAAGCTGCCTACACATTCGTTGACGGGGTACGGGACACGGAGATTAGTCAGCGTAATGCTCGGCGACTATAAAACAACCAACCAGGTGCTAACGGCAGCATTAAGGAAGGAGGTGGCCAAGGTAACAGCTATCCCGTCGTCAAGAACGAGGAATGTACACTACGCCGGAGACAGAAGACCAGCCGAGGGACACCGGCGAAGACCTAGTGGCCTGTGTTGAGGTTTTGGACAGCCCGGACACCTGGAGAGAGACTGCCGACACCAGGAAGGGCAGCCGGAAGAACGAGTAAGGCCCGGCGTGGAGAGTGGCCCGTCGGCGCCATCACCACCATCCCCTCGAGTGATACCTCGCGCCGTCAGCCGGCGGATGGCTGTCAGCCTCATCGCGGACGGCTGGGTAAGAGAAAGCCGTGCCGCCTCCTGGTGGACACCAGGGCGGCCATGACCAACAGACCTGACGTGGCGAAGGGTGTGCCGACGAGGAAGCCAAGCCGATCATACCAGCTTGTCTTGACATTGGACGACACCTTGCCTGTGGAGAAGGAGGCCCTGCTGGAGCTGACCTTGGGACGGAGTGAAGTGCGTCTGTGGGTGTTCGTCGCGAAGATGGCTAAGGAGGTGATTCTGGGACTGGATGCCATCAGGAGCCACGAGGCGACCTTGGAATTTGGCAGGAATGCCCTGCGTCTCAACGAGAAGAGGTTATACTTTGTCAAACCGAAGAGTGCCTTGGAATCGGTAGGGCCATCTTGAACGAAGACGTGGTTTTCTCCGCGTGGAGCGAGGTGATGGTGACGGTGCGACTGGAAGGCCAGACGGTTGGTTCGGTTTAGAGGATTCAGGAGTACGACATCAGCTTGTAACATCGCAGAGGAAACAGCCGCGGTAACGCGGACGCAATGTCCCGAAGTCCCTGTCCAGAAGAGTGCGGCCAATGCACAAGAGTGGAAGAGGGGCGTGCCGCAGCAGTTCGAGTAATCACCGCAGTGCCTACGTATGGCGGGGATAACGCAGGCCTGAGGAGGGAGCAGCTGGTGGCCACAGACTTAGGGCCACTCCTGAGGGAAGTGGAGGCAGGGACGAGAAAAGCCCGGGCGGACATGGCACTGAGGAGCGCCACCTACAAGTCTTACTGGGCCCAATGGGACTCGTTGAAGACCAGAGAGAGCGTGCTGTCCCGGGTATGGGAATCACACGATGGGAAGACGCAGAGAGAACAGTTGGTGCTTTCCCGGAGTAAGGTCCCAGAAGTCTTGGAAGAAGTGCACGCCGTTACTTCAGGAGGACACCAAGGAGCGAACCGGACGATTGACAAACTACGGCAGCGTAACTACTGGCTGAGGCTCCTAGCAGACGCTGAGAGATGGTGCCGTCAGTGTCACGTGTGCGCGGCGAGTCGCGGCCCCCAGACTAGGAGCCGGGGTCGCATGCAACAGTACCACGTCGGAGCGCCATTCGAACGGATCGCCGTTGAGATTGCTGGACTGTTCCCATTATCCGACTGAGGCAACAAGTACCTGATGGTGGTCGTGGACTATTTCACTAAGTGGCCGGAGGTGTCTTCCATCCCAAACCAGGAGGCAAGGACAATCATAGACTGCCTCGTGGAGCAAGTGTTCGGCCGATTTGGGGTACCATTAGAGCTGCACAGTGACCAAGGCACCAATTTTGAGTCCAACCTGATGAAGGAGGCACTGGAGAGACTTGGGGTTAACAAGACCCGCACAACACCTCTACACCCCCACTCGGATGGCATGGTCGAAAGGTACATCAAGACCTTAGAGGAACATTTGAGGAAGGTCGTGGCCAGCCATCAGCGAGACTGGGACGTCAAGGTGCTACTGTTCCTGCTGGCCTACCGCTCGTCAACACACGACACTACGGGGATCACGCCAGCCAGCTTAATGTTCGGCCGAGAGTTAGGACTTCCTTGTGACCTGGTTTTTGTAAGCACTCCGGGGTCAAACAGCCAGCGACTGGGTATGTGGAGAACCTGGTGGACCACCTCCTCGACATGCACAAGATGGTTCGCCAGAACATCCAGAAGGCGAGCGACCGTATGAAAACACGATAGCACAGGCAAGCCAACAGCCAAGGGTTCCAGCAAAGTGACCTGGTCTGGTTGTACCGCTCTACCCGGACCAAGGGACGCTGCCCGAAGCTCCAGCAGCCATGGCAAGGACCGTACCGTATGGTGAAGGGAATTAACGACATGGTCTACCGCATCCAGAAGGCGCCCCGAGGAAAGATGGTGGTACAACTGGATCGCCTGGCCCGCTACGATGGTGCTGTTCGGGCGACCAGCCTTGAGGAGGGAGCAGTATTAACCAAGCGGCAAACTCACGGTGTCGATTAATAAATGCAGGCGAGATAGAGTGGAGGGAGGGGAGACCGCAGGGGTGGCTGGGTCCCCCTTTCCCCCTCCTCCTGCCGCCCGAAGGAGGGCGAAGCATTGTGAATGTTTTCCCCCTCCAGCATACTCGAGGAGACTCGAGAAACTTCGGGCGGCCGATCAATACAAGCGAGGCGACAGGATTTAGTTGTGTTGTGAGTCGTGGCGAGCAGTAGTGTAGGGCGCGCCCAGTGTACGTGGAAAGACGAACTGGCTTAGTTGTAATTGTGTACATTACGAAATTTTATGTGATTGTGACATTGTAACAAGGTGGAAATAAAGAACATTTTTGAGTGGTGTAATTGAACTGTTTTATTACATGAAGCCACAAAGTCACAATATCTATCTAGGTATCTGTATTAAGCAGAAGTGGTTTAGAAAACTTCTAGAACAAGGAATTATATGATAAATAATAACAAATCATTGAACAGAAATGCTGCATTAGCGACTGAACAGGTACAAAACTTTCAACATAGCGGCTTAGCTGCCCAATAAAATAAGCTGAGATTGTGAATCACTCTTAACCCACGGTTATTTGCACCCCCAACATAAGGTAAAACTCAACTCAACTCCATTAAATATTTCATCCGATCTCATTCTCAAACCTAACATGAAGTAAAACTTGTCATGTTCCGTGATCTAGTAGACGGAATGGTAGCTTTCTGTTCCTTACCCAGCGAGAGCACTCATTTATTTTTCAAGTGTAAACGTCTTTATCAAGTGTCTTTTGAAAGCAAGGAGTAGGTGCTAGACAATTCTTTGTCCTAAATGAAAGTAATATTTTAAATAATAAACTGCTTTTATTTAATTGACAATTTGCAACATGCAGCGTCCTGATTCTCCTATGGCGGAATCTATCGGCCAGTAGTTAACTAGGTGACCACAAGCGCTCCTAGTGGCGGAATTAGTGGCTGTTTGTATTATCATGGAATCCATTAGAAATTGTCCCCGTCCGGTGACTGCATACTAACTCATGTTACTTCATGTCTTATAAACGGATCATTTTGTATATTATATTAGTTTTAAAGCAGCAGGACAAGAAGGTTTTCAAACGTACCATTCCGCTTAAATCATTTAAATCTTAAGGCAAGCATTACTTAGTACTCAGTTCTGTGATACATGTGAATCAAATGACGTGTTGCTCTTCTGTTACCATTCTGCCAAAGGTTATTGTTGTATTTACGTTATGTCTCTCAAGATATATTTTCTGGGAAAAACCTAATAACGACTTACTACGTAAAAGGGATGTACTTGAACTATACAAAGAACAATTCGGAAATGTTTAGCATCAGAGAAATGGAGGTATATAAGATGAGAAATAACTCTAAAGTCTGCTCCGGTTATACAAATGATATTTATAATGATGGGAGTTGAAACTGCTATTCCAGGATAATTATATATAGTTGACATAATATATTTTGTCTCCTGAATAGTTAAATATTTAGTATAAATATCAATATATAAGTTTATTGAGAAAATTGTACAACAAAGGTTGTTTTAATATATAAGCAAATTTGTGATGAAGGATTTTCTACAAAACCTTCACATGGAAGTGAATGGTACCGAGATATGACAACGCACGAAGTCTGTATAACTTAGTGAGGTGCAGAATCAAAAGTTTTTAAGAATCGTGTACATCTGTGAGAGTACTTTTAAGTAAAGAACCTTCACTTCCAATTGAAGTTCTCTGATATTATAGTATCGTCAACCCTCAGTCCTCACCCTGGTTGTTAGCGAATAAACTGTACCTTACTTAGAAGACTTTTAGAACTGTTTCTATAGGAAGTGACTAATGACTTGGATTAAGACGCCTTGTCTAATATGTGACAGATAACAAATGTGTTCCTTTTTAATGTATTTTGCATAAAATGCAAACAATAATAGATATGACACAAAGATATAAATCTCGTAAAAGTAGACCGTTTGTTACAAATATATCAGTCGTGAATGGTAGTTTACACAAACATTTTAGTTATGTCAAGCAACCTGTACACACAAAGTTTGCAGTAATAACTACACACACGATCTACGCAAGTAACGAAACCAGCAACACATTTGTACATATAACAACTGCCATTTACATTCTGTTTTGTTTGTGAGTGTTCATATTTCAGTAAAATATATTGCAATTCTACACATAGTTCCTTTCTTCCTTAAATTCTTGTTATTTTCATTTACTCCTTCCTCAAATATCACGTGTAGTTTTACACATTTGTCCACTTATTTGAAATACAACCAATTTATATGTGGGCAGAGAGCGCCAGATGTCTTATTAAATATGTTATGAAAAGACCCTCACGGATTAATTGTATAGTGGAAGTCTTGGAATTAGCTATTAAATTGAAGGTAGCTGATTTTAGTTTAGATTTGATTTATTCTGCATATTCCAAAATTTTACAATTTTCAGTTTTAGGCTACATTTATTTGTCTTTTCCTTGTTGCTACCTTGGCTTACATGACACCCTGGTCTTCTGCTCTGTCAGGTAGCTCTTAACCTCCATGTCTGCTTGTTACTTAATTAGCCCATTCTTCCTCCTCATTTTCCTTTCTTACATTCTTTACATTTCTTGTACATGTTTCTTTTACTTTCTGCGGGAACTCACCAATACTTATCTTGTTTTCACCCTTTCCCGTTAACATTATTATAGCTACTATCCTCTTGTCTACTTTCTCCCAATATTCCTCCCAAACCTTTTTATCCACATTGCTACCTCTTCGCATTCTGTTATATAGTGTTCTATACTTCCTTTTTCCCCAGACAATTCACAAATTCCCTTTTCCTTTCCTCTTGTCCTTCTCAGAAATATTGTTCCTGTTCTCATCTAAGCTAACACTTCTCTCTCTTGCCTATTGCAGTAATTTACATGTGCTTCGCGTCCCCAATTTCTTTTTATTTGCTTGTAAACTTGTAATAATTTCATATTTCGTAGAATTTCTCATTTTCTGTCTTTTCTTATCTTCTATTCTACATTTTAAATATTTACCCGCATCGCATATATGCCTTTCCTCTAATCTCCATATATGTCCCACTACTATATATTCCATAATTCCTCCTATCTCTGCCCACCGACTTTTTGAGTTTTCTAATCTTTTTTGCTGCCAATTGCATAATTTCATAATATCTCCTTCGTTGGCCAAACACCTATACCAAAACTTTATTCTTTACATTATTGTTCCATATCATATTGTGTTTCCAAATTCTTCTAAAGCTACTTGCCTAGGGGCTGATCTAGGTAAGCCTAGGAGCTCTTTGCAAAACCTTCTGTAGTTTTGGTCCAGCGTTTTGTTTACCTCTGCGTGGTGATATAAAAGGCTTACCGAAACAGATAAAGTTAGATAACTTGAAGATCCTAGTGCCGTCTTGTTCATTCTAGAAATATGAGTAGAGATATATATAAGAAATCGCGACACGTCAGTAGACAGGGAGTAATCGGAACTGTATCGTGTGCCTGCAACTGTATTTTGAAATTGGACGCTTTTGTTTGTGGTTAACGACCTTGGAAGATTGTATTTGTGCATGTTACGTAATTCTACTACTGTAAGGGTGACCAAATTGTATTTCTACGGAAATAAAGAACATTTTGAATTTCTGTAAGTGTGACTTTTAATCTTACGAAACCAAAAGCCACAATATGTATCTAAATATGAAAGTATCTATTTTCAATATATTTAAATAGTTTTTGTCAAATTTCCTTATAAAACAAAATTTACCAGGACTGATTTACGGACAATCTGTACTCAACAAGATTGGTGTACGTTCAATATCAACAAATACATAAACTGTACTCCGCTGCAGGTTCATGCAGAGAGATCAGACAGAAATTGACTTCAGTATTTAAAACATAATTTTCCAATGGATAGAGTCAACATGAAAAATTCACTGCCATAGCCGGGATTTGAACCACGGATCTTCTGGTTTCCGTCCAGCCGCACTACCATTGTGCTACTATGGCCAACGTGCCGACATGACATTAAATTCTCCATTTGACTCGTATATTTCCCCGGTAGACCACTAGGGGCTCTCGCATCCGAGATACACCGTTCGTGGCGACTTACTATTGTAAGTACTTAAGTCCCAGGCTTCATCATTTAACTCTTATTATTTTAGTTAATTGATGGAAATTGATCATTTCTCCACACTAGCCGTATATAGGCTAAGATATTTGATGGATAGAGTCAACATGAAAAATTCACTGCCATAGCCGGGATTTGAACCACGGATCTTCTGGTTTCCGTCCAGCCGCACTACCATTGTGCTACTATGGCCAACGTGCCGACATGACATTAAATTCTCCATTTGACTCGTATATTTCCCCGGTAGACCACTAGGGGCTCTCGCATCCGAGATACACCGTTCGTGGCGACTTACTATTGTAAGTACTTAAGTCCCAGGCTTCATCATTTAACTCTTATTATTTTAGTTAATTGATGGAAATTGATCATTTCTCCACACTAGCCGTATATAGGCTAAGATATTTGATGGATAGAGTCAACATGAAAAATTCACTGCCATAGCCGGGATTTGAACCACGGATCTTCTGGTTTCCGTCCAGCCGCACTACCATTGTGCTACTATGGCCAACGTGCCGACATGACATTAAATTCTCCATTTGACTCGTATATTTCCCCGGTAGACGAGTCAAATGGAGAATTTAATGTCATGTCGGCACGTTGGCCATAGTAGCACAATGGTAGTGCGGCTGGACGGAAACCAGAAGATCCGTGGTTCAAATCCCGGCTATGGCAGTGAATTTTTCATGTTGACTCTATCCATCAAATATCTTAGCCTATATACGGCTAGTGTGGAGAAATGATCAATTTCCATCAATTAACTAAAATAATAAGAGTTAAATGATGAAGCCTGGGACTTAAGTACTTACAATAGTAAGTCGCCACGAACGGTGTATCTCGGATGCGAGAGCCCCTAGTGGTCTACCGGGGAAATATACGAGTCAAATGGAGAATTTAATGTCATGTCGGCACGTTGGCCATAGTAGCACAATGGTAGTGCGGCTGGACGGAAACCAGAAGATCCGTGGTTCAAATCCCGGCTATGGCAGTGAATTTTTCATGTTGACTCTATCCATCAAATATCTTAGCCTATATACGGCTAGTGTGGAGAAATGATCAATTTCCATCAATTAACTAAAATAATAAGAGTTAAATGATGAAGCCTGGGACTTAAGTACTTACAATAGTAAGTCGCCACGAACGGTGTATCTCGGATGCGAGAGCCCCTAGTAGTCTACCGGGGAAATATACGAGTCAAATGGAGAATTTAATGTCATGTCGGCACGTTGGCCATAGTAGCACAATGGTAGTGCGGCTGGACGGAAACCAGAAGATCCGTGGTTCAAATCCCGGCTATGGCAGTGAATTTTTCATGTTGACTCTATCCATCAAATATCTTAGCCTATATACGGCTAGTGTGGAGAAATGATCAATTTCCATCAATTAACTAAAATAATTTTCCAATTTTTCCTAGATAACAGAGAGTATCAAAGTTTTATGAGAAGTGTAGTTTGCACTTCATGGTTGTAAACAACTGCTGAAATACTTATTACAAATGTGAATATACCGCCATGAACACTCTTGATGAGCGGTGAACGAAATAACCAATGTATCTCATTGTTGTACAAATAAACTTACATTTCTCTTTCATGGATTGAAATTGTTCAACGCTTCTTGAAATTTGTTTATGTTCCTGTACAAATTTGACGTTTTCATTGTACGTCGGTTGTTTGTTTACTTCTACGTATGTAATTTATTTGTTCTAAAGTGTACCTTCTGGAGTGTTATGTTGAAGCTCATACAATAAGTGTAATATACACCAGTAATGCTGTTTATTTATGTCATTCAATATTAAGTCGTATCAGACGATGAATGAAATTGATGAAATGATAGCCAAAGAAGTCCAGGGTCCATAGAACTTAGAGCTGCGTGACATTCATCTATCATGATAAGGGAACCACCGAAAAAGGCATTTATCCAGATGACTTAATGTGACCGAGATTTAAACTCGGGACTTTTTGTACATGAGGCATATCAAAACACAGTCACGACATCAATTGATAATAATATGTGCAGCAGAATAAACGGAAACCTGCGCTCTAAACTGTGTTTTATTATAAATAATACTGACGATATATATAAAGCATATTTGTTAATTATTTTCAACGGCACTTCACATATTTCTTATAAACATTTCCGCTTACAAGCGACATTTAGAGGAGAAGTTGGGAATATGTAATACCAATTTTATTTCCAAATTTTTAATTTTCGGGTTAAATGCTTACACATTTATTAATTAAGTCTGATGCTTTGTTAAGTTTTACATCAGCCGGCAGCATTGGAATTGTTTATAATTATAACTCCACAGAATAGAGGACATCTTATGAAATGGTGCCTTTATTGTTCCACTGAAAATAGGGTTGGTAATATGGAACACCTGTATCTCTAAAGATAAAGTGGTTTCATTTGCAGAAATCACAAACATATTCTACATGTGCCCATATATTACATGTAACACATTTAATCCAGGTTTTACCACGATCTCTGCGGAAAATGTTGATTCACATAATACGCACAACGCATCTACATCATCAGGCTTTGTGCCTAGTTTCTCCAAGTCGATGTCTCATCTGGAACACAAACAACAACCTCCTCGCTGTCAGATGATAATTTGTCCACTCCCATGTTTCTTTTGTGTTTTGGTCAGTTACTTTTCTTTCCTTTAATGAAGTTATTCCTTTTTGGTTTTGGTTTAGTTTCTGACTTCCCTGCTGATGTCGAAGTATGATTTTCCAGCGATGACTCCAAGTATTATTTATAAGGAGAGGATGTTATCGCAGCCACTGATCTGTATTTTCCTCCTCTTCCAGAAGCAACCTTCCTGCTTAGTGGCACAGGAGAGAAATGGAGGGGTCAAACTACCTCATGTTGTACTGAAGTAGGTTCCTTAATTCCGTTGACTTCTCCTGAATTGTTTTGCTGAAAACCAGATCTGTTGTTGGCAAATTCGTTTTTCCTTATTCTTGATTTCATATTACCACCATCGCCATATTTGAATTTAAGCTTTCATATAGCGTTTTGAATTTGACATAATATGTTGCATCGGCTCTATAAAGGTGCACTGACATGTTGCTCAGTCGAAGCAGAACTTTTAAAATTTTAGCAGAACTTCATTCACATCTCTTTATAACTGAATTATTGCTGGATACTGTGACTTGGTAGTACAAGATTGAACAGGCTCAAAATTTTGAACATAACATTTCACAGTGGAAACCACGTGTAATTAAAAACCCTAATATGAAATAAGTCCAAGACCAAGTCGTATACTGGCAGGCTGTTAACAGACAGAAGGTTTTTGCTGCGTACCCACCCAGGTTTTGGGTCTGACCCCAGGTTGATATTTCTGATGTTTACAGGATGATGTGATATTTTTTGTTGAGGAAATTTGTTTGAGGTAGCTTTTTGCTCCTCTTTAATTTTGTGCAGGATGCCAAACCGCATTTTTTGTTTACACCCTGGTGTTTTATTTTTCTAAAGTGGGGTAAATTTTGTAGCCAAACAGCTCTTTTGGAGTTTTGTAATTTAGCTTGTGCTGCTGTAAGGATTAACTCCTTTGTTACCTCGGGTGCCCGCAAGCCATACGGGGTACCCGGTAACGCCTGATGCGGCGTCTCGCAGCGTCGTAGTCTCCTAGAGACCAAACCAGGGCGCTTCTATGAGCTGGAATTTTGTCGTAGAATTTTGTTTCCGGCGTCTAATTTCGTCCTCCACATATGGGAGAAGGGAAGCTTCGTGAAGCAACCTCACGGGGAAAGAACGGCCCACAGAATATATGGATCGGAGTCCTCTATTCTGTGCACGCTGAAGGTATGCTATCCAGCTATCGGCAGCCATGCCCCAGAGTTCACAGGCGTACAACATAAGTGGGATTATCAGCGCTCGAGAGAAGTGTAGCTTTAAGCGGACTGGCATCGAGCGAGAACCCAGCATTGGATACAGAGAGGCAATAGCCCCCTGCACCCGTGCCGATAGTTCCCTGATGTGTCCGCGGAAAGTTAGGCCTCTATCAAGTTGAACGCCCAGGTACTTGATGGAATTAGTCCACTCTATCCTTGGGCCCCTGAAGTGGAAGTTGGGGCAGTCAGCGGGGATGTGGCGCTTCGTAAAAAGAATGGCGTGGCTTTTGTCCGGATTTACGGACATCCGCCAACGCCTGCACCATTCTTGTGTGAGACGGAGGTGTCTCTGAATTGGGTTGAAGGCTCTGAGTATCTGTCTGTTTTTGCAGAACAACAACACGTCGTCAGCGTATTGTGCCATTTCGACCTGTGGTTTGAAATAAGTCATCATGCTCCGTGATTTAGTACAAATAATGGTAGCCTCCTATTCCATAAGGACGGAGAACAGTGATTTATTTTTCAGCTGTAAACGTCTTTATCGTGAGTGTTTTAAAAGGAGGTAAAAGCTGCTCAAGATTTATATTTCGTAAATGAAAGTGGTACTCTAAAATGCCTGGTTGAAGTTTTCTCTATGACAATACCAATCCGCATAGTCCATATAGACTCATCGCGCATTCTATCGGCGATAACGTAACTACGCGACTACATGCACTCCTAGTGGTGGAATTAGTAACTGTGGGTTTTATCAAGGATGCCTTTTAGTTTCATCCTTTCTTACAAAACACTCCACTGCCAGTAGAGGGCCTAGGCCTCGGATATTTAGTTGTGGAGCTGTAGGAGTAAATTCAACTTTCGGTTAACCCAATATTTCCCTGATGATGTTCTTGATGCTTATAAGAGTATTTAGCTGAGTGACCTTCATTTGCGATCAATAATATTTCTAAATAAAGAAATAAACAATTTTTCGGAATTTTAAGACTTATATTTTGTAATATTAGAAGCAAGAAAGGTCTCTTACCTGCCAAACAGAATTGTACAAATTGCTGACGGAACGGACTCACAAGAATGCACGTACAAGTAGACAATAATGACTTTCTTCAATATTGATAGTGATTTGTTAAGAAAGAAGGGAAAGTAGAAAAAGCTGCTAACGGAAATCTTGATTTTCTAATTAATTTTTGACGGAAAATTAAAGCTGCGGACTCACATTCCGCAGCTCGTATAACGTAGCGTTGAGTGATGTGTTTGTACTTACATGGCACTACTTATTCTAATGTTATTATTGTTACATAAGCTTATTGTTGTTAAGCGAGATAATTAAGTTAGATATTTGTATATTTCTTTGCAGGTACAAGGGTATTTTAGACTAAATTGCTAGCTAAAGCATATTGCTATGTGATGTTTAGCTGAATAAGAGTATACGAATAGCGACTTACTACATGCAAAATATAAATAAAATTATAAGTATCAAATATAAATATTTGATGAATGAAATAACGCTCAAATTAGTTTAGGGTCCATAAAGCTTAGGGTTGCCGCATATTTAAATTTCGAGGAAAGGGAAAACCCGTTGAAAGCTTCACTCGGGAGCTCTTGAACGTGAGGACGACACGTCTCAGAGGACGACATAGGTACATGGTGTGATCAGTTAGCCGCAACAAATGAACAATGGTGTTATAAATTCAAAACTAAGTCCATGTTTATAACTCAGATATGCTAGTGATTTTCAAGTGCATCATATCACAATTGTAAATGGATTGCAGTTATATCTGTCTATATGACGTCATCTATGAAAATAATACATTGTAGTATATTATGAATAAAAGTTACACCATATCTTTTAACATATATAAGCATGGGCTCGTTAATGACTGACAAGTAATATCACATCTGTTAATTTTATCGTTAACATCGAAGTAATATCCTAGAACTTTGCAATCGAATACATTATACCGACGTCATTGTAGGATTACATAGCGATTTAAACAAATTACGAACACCCACACCTGTGATAGGCGTGACCACGTGATCAAAACGTCCAGAATATGGACAGGATTGTTTCTGTTGTACTTTTTGATGCCAGACAGTGATATACTTTCTCTACTCTTATCTTACTTGAGGCTCCCTCCATAAAGCAAAATTCTGTTAACAAACTCAAAGCCTATCCCAAGAAAAATGCCGTAGAAACTCGTTGCCCTCAATTGTGACAACCCGGGAGGCAAGCATATTCCCATTTATCCTCAAGACGCTATGCTTTAGAACATTTGTTCGGATGTTTCGTTTACCTTTATAGACGTCAAATGTACAAAAGTCTAAGAATAGTGTGTTGAAGAATGGGTAGAGAAAATCAGTGAAAGTACGACATCAGATTCTCGTTTACACAAGTCCTGAGTACTTCACTTGGATAACTGTAGGTGAACTGAGCTCCCATTTCGATCATACAGTCTGATCTTTAAAAGAAGATACGTGAAGGTCATCAAGCAAGAGACGCGAAGGGTATGAAGGGAATGTCGTTGCTACGGTAACGTAAACAAAGGTTGCCACATTGTCACTCAGGTGAAATTTGTAAAATGTTAATAACTTTAAACCTTTCAAAGGTTACCAACAGTTTGACAGATCTTTGAGTAAAACTTCATAATGGAATGTTGCTATGGTAGCTCAGTGGTTAGAGTACCCGGACACGTGACCGTAAGATCCACAGTTTAAATACCGGCTATGGTATTGAACTTTTCATGCCGACTCTGCCTTTCAAAATATAAGATTAGGCAGAAATTCTATCAAGTTTATATCTTTCATCTACTCTTTCTATCCATTTTGAACAAACTATTTTTAAACAACTCACTGTCCCATTTACTTTACATCACTCGAGATAAACGTTATTGTATAAATAGTATATTATATATGTCTTTGTGGTTACAATGTATATGAATACAGTTAGTACCCAGTCACCGGGCTTTTCCTAAATAGCACAATGATAAAATACCTGTAATCGTATTAGCTTTTAAAGTTTGTGGTGTCGCCAATAGGAGCGCATGTGTTCAAGTAGTTAACCAACAGTGGATAGATGGTGCTTATATAACAATCAGGATGTTGCGGATTGAAATGCCAGAAAAGTTCAGGCAATTTGGGATTTAAAGTGTTAGTTACATTTAGGGTAAATAAATGTTTAACAGTTTTCGTTTCCTTTGATGAGCGGATGTTAGAGATGTTTACAACTGAAAGAAAAAATCACGGCTCTCCGTCGTAATGGAACAACAAGCTACCATGCTATTACATCACGGAGCATGACTAGATTTACTTTATATTAGGATTCACCTTTCAAGCATTCTAGACTGAAAACGTGTTGCTCTGTTGAACATTTTGAACAACTGAACTATTCAGGTGCTACTGGTTATTTGGGTTTATAAAAGCTTCATGTGCCACATATAGCAGCGTCTCTCAAGCACGCTTTCCCATGTTTGTAATTACCTCAGATACTTATTGCTGCTAGATTCTTAGTTTCTTTTACTTTTCTGCTGACATAACACATATGTGTCTAAGTCAAGATATTAAATTATATTATACAAAGTCAAATGTAAATAAAATGTTCATTTGCCTTGTGGTTGAGGCTTAAAGATTAACAGATGTTCTGTAATATTGGTAACTTCTAATGGTCCAATTAGCTTATTAGTGCTTTTACTTTTTAATGCCCCTAAACATCAGTAATAGAGATAAGACATTAATGTGTTATTCATAAAGCAAACTTCCTATTTAAAACATTTTCAGTTCTATCTATTTCAAGTCGGAAATATAAATGTTAATACAGAGGGTAGTATTCCTTAGAACATAGTTCCGTGTTATAAATGTGAATATAAACGTATGGTGATCTTTTATACAACTGGCTCTATTTACTGTCAGCCACTTCTAAACATCACCCTTATGCGGTGAAGCGGGCTCAGTTCTATGCCGACATGCTGACCGCTTGGTTTACTACCTGGCGCCTAAAAATAAATGCTACAAAATCTCAGGCAGTTATTTTACCAGACGAGTGCTTCAAGACGTCCGCAATCTCCGGCTAGCAGGAGAAGTGCCATGGTCCAAAACGGCGACTTATCTAGAGGTCACTCTAGATATGAAGCTTACATGGAAGACCCACATAACAACTTTGGCAAATAAAGCCAACAGGAAGATGGCAATGCTGTACCCGCTCTATAGTAGAAGATCGACACTGGTGCTCAGCAATAAGATCCTTTTGTATAAACATGTTCTGCGACCTGTAATCACATTTGCCTGCCAAGTCTGTGTAGTTGTAGCGAAAACCCACCTATATAAACTGCAGATTCTCCAAAACCGATTACTTCGTGCCACTACATCATCTCATTCGTATATTCCCAATGACAACATTCACTCAGACCTTAAGTTTCCAAAACTCACAAATCACATCTTACACCTCTCTCGAAACTTCTATGCTCAAATTCCTTCAAGTTTTAATCACCTCATACGCGGTCTCGGTGAGTACGACTTCGACACCGGAGAAATTTACAAAATACCCAGACTTGTGCTAGGCCCACCATAAACTCATAAAATCACACCTTACGCCTCCAAAAACTTTCTTGGAACTTCCAAAATATTTCTCGAAACACTATCACCACCATTTAACCACCACCTCTTAGTTAAAAACCAATCTTTATGCCAGTAAGGGACGTAGTCCTTTGTCGCAGTAGACGAAGAACCCTCCCACGCGGAGAAGGACTACCTTCAACGACACCTCTGTGCTGTATGTGGCCCTATTTAATATTCTTGTAGAAGTTATTCCATATTTTGTATGTTGTTAATCAAGGTAGCTTTCATGGATATTTCCACATTTTTACGTACAAGAACGATATTGTCACCCTATTAGCCGACGGGAGTTACTGGCGGTAGTAAAGACATTGGAGCACTTCCACAAGTACCTGTACGGTCAGCCATTCCACCTGAGGACTGACCATTCCGCCCTAACCTGGCTATTGAGCTTTAAGAACCTGGAAGGCCAGACAGCACGTTGGGTCCAGAGGCTGCTGGAGTACGACTTCACCTCGGAACATCGTAGAGGGAAGAGCCACGGTAACGCAGACGCCATGTTCCGAAGACCCTGTCCAGTAGAGTGCGGCCACTGCACAAGAGTGGAAGAGAAGGAGCGTGCCGCAGCAGTCCGAGTAGTTGTGGCAGTGCCTGCTGAAGGCTGGGATAGCGCAGACCTGAGGAGGGAGCAGCTGGCGGACTTGGGGCCACTCTTGAGGGAAGTGGAGGCAGGGATGAGACCAACCTGGGAGGACATCGCACCGAGGAGCGCCACCTACAAGTCGTACTGGGCCCAATGGGACCCGTTGAAGACCAGAGAGGGCATGCTGTTCCGGGTATGGGAATCACCCGATGGGAAGACGCAGAGAGAACAGTTGGTACTTCCCCGGAGTAAGGTCCCGCAAGTCTTGGAGGAAGTGCACGCCGGTATTTCGGGAGGACACCTGGGAGTGAACCGAACGATTGACAAACTACGGCAGCGCTACTACTGGTTGAGGCTCCGAGCAGATGCTGAGAGATGGTGCCGTCAGTGTCACGTGTGCGCGGCGAGTCGTGGCCCCCAGACGAGGAGCCGGGGTCGCATGCAGCAGTACAACGTCGGAGCGCCATTCGAACGGATCGCCGTTGACATTGCTGGACCGTTCCCAGTTTCCGACCGAGGCAACAAGTACCTAATGGTGGTCGTGGACTACTTCACCAAATGGCCGGAGGTGTATGCCATCCCAAACCAAGAGGCAAAGACAGTCACAGACTGCCTCGTGGAACAAGTGTTCTGTCGATTTGGGGTGCCGTTAGAGCTACACATTGACCAGGGTATGAACTTTGTGTCCAACCTAATTAAGGAGGCACTACAAAGGCTTGGGGTGAATAAGACCCGCACGACGCCTCTACATCTCCAATCGGATGGCATGGTCGAAAGGTACATCAAGACCTTAGAGGAACACCTGAGGAAGGTCGTGGCCAGCCATCAGCGAGACTGGGACATCAGGGTGCCACTGTTCTTGCTGGCCTACCGCTCGTCTACACACGACACAACTGGGATGACGCCAGCCAGCTTAATGTTCGGCCGAGAGTTACGCCTCCCTTGTGACCTGGCTTTTGGAAGCCCTCCGGAAGCGAAACAGCCAGCGACTGAGTATGTGGAGAACTTGGTGGACCATCTCCACGACATGCACGAGATGGCTCGCCAGAACATCCAGAAGGCGAGCGACCGCATGAAGACTAGGTATGACAGGCAAGCCAAAAGCCAAGGTTCCAGCAAGGTGACCTGGTCTGGTTGTACCGTCCTACCCGGACCAAGGGACGCTGCCCGAAGCTCTAGCAGCCATGGCAAGGACCGTACCGGGTGGTGAAGAGGATTAACGACGTAGTCTACCGCATCCAGAAGGTTCCCCGAGGGAAGATGTTGGTGGTACACCTGGATCGCCTAGCCCGCTACAATGGTGCTGTTCGGGACGACCAGCTTTGAGGAGGGAGCAGTGTCACCCTATTAGCGTAAGATACGACCGGGGACAGCTGGAAGGATCCGAGGCAGCCGAGCCACGCCCCCCGCCCATTAATCTGTCACTAACTGAGGGGTGATTTAGGGAAATACCACTTGTCCCTCGACGTTTCTCTCCCCTTCTCCTGTCCTCTGGAACGTCGGGTGATTCGCGGGAAACCAGAGACTTCTAGAAAAACAGTGACATTCCTATAAAAAGGGTTTCAGAGAGACAGCCAGTCAGTCAGTCAGAGTTCGTGGCAATCAGCGTAAGAGTGCAGTGCTAGTGTAAGGACGAGAAGACTGTGTATGTGCAACGGAAGAATTTACGTAATTGTGACCGTACAGTGAAATTGTAACGGACGAACTAATGAATTGTAATTGTGTGCATTACGTAATTCCGTGTAATTGGCAAGTGTTTAACTGTAAGTCGGTGGAAATAAAGAACATTTTTGAGTGTTGTAATTGGACTTTTCATTTCACGAACCCACAAAGTCACAATATTATAAAGTGACAAAAGCACATCGCTATATATTCCATAAGCTGTGCACTTCACTGAGGTGTAAAACATCTTGCGTAGCAGGCATTTATCCACTTCCGGTTTCGACTGTACAGTAAATGCAATATTAATAGATATTATTTTATGTTATGTATAACACATGTATCGCCGTATCTGTGTATAAGACGTATGCTGTATTAATTAAACTCAGTAAATTAATTTGTTGTGTACACAAAATGGTAGAGGAAGTATTTCCTAGTAAGAAGCAATTTGAGATGATAGGAATTTCTTAAAACCTAAGTATCGTAACCTCGGAAAATGCTCAATTTAAATGTAATATCGTGTTAAGTGTGCTGAAACGGAAAAAAGCAACTTTTATAAATTGCGGCAGTTAGGCATTTTCGGGTGCATCGGTCCTCTTGCACTGTTGATGGATTGGATATCAAAATGAGTGACTTAATCTTCAAATCCAGACAAATTCCAAATGTGAAGAAGATGATGCTGCAGTAGCTGTATTATATGTAGAATATTCAGCCTCCAGCTTTGTCGGTACAGGAAATGTTTTACCTGAGAATATTATGGCTTTATTTGTTCTATATACATGACATCAAATCAGATAATGCACACTTTTATGTACATCATGAAGGTGAGGCTAAGCAAGGACCAGATGAGGTGTGTACGTTTTAACAAGACCACCTTTCCCATCTTCCACCAGTTGCAAAGGCGCTCTATATATTTAGTGATTCGTGCGGAGTTCAAAATAAGAATCATACAATTATGTGATTTTTATTATCATTGACAATGGTTGTAAGATTCAATGTCATTCAGCAGTAGTTTACAGAAAGCGGTCACTCTTTCTTGCCGTGTGACCGCGACTTTGGTCTCCGTCGCCATGATACAGTGTATACACCATTTGAATATCGTAACTGATATTAGCATCTGCCAAACGCCCAAATGATTTCATGACAACAGTAACAGTAACTCAGAATCTCATAGACTTCAAAACCTGGTGTCAGAACTGTTTTAAGAAGACAATTGCTCGTCCTGGCAGTTCTCATTGTGGGCCTGGTGTGACTGTTTCCAAGTATAAGCATGTAACTTGTGATACAGAACATTATGGTTATCTCGCGGCACGTTAGTATATTGATGGATTTGTGCAGTAATATTTTATATTGGAAAAAGAGAAAGGCACGCCCAGATCTACCTTTCAAGAAATTTTATGACACATCTGTCCTCTCCATCAACAAAAAGAAAATTGTAGATGTTAAACAATAACACAATACATCCCTCATGAACCTCTCCACTACCACCAGAACATTTTGACATGGCCTAAGATTGAAGTCGGGTTGATGATGAGTAGATGCTGAAATTAATTCAGTAAGAGTATTTCCACATAGCACAATATGTTCATTAACCTCATTACAGATTTATTGCACGATTACATTGTTCCAAAAGTCCAAAAGTGAGCAAATAACAGGCAATTTTGTTGTTTTCTACTAAATATCCCATAATTATTATAAAAGGGAAATATGTCCGTGGTATAAAACATCTCTGTACATCACAGACATGCAAATTTGAGGTCACTGAGTGATCCAATAAACTACTAAAGAATGGATCTACAAGTTTTGAGTAGAATATAAGTGAACAAGGTGCCCACTGTCCACCATATTAAGTATTTTTTCTAAAAACTAAACCACAAGGATTGATTTGTCTTTTCATATCAGCGATTCAAATCAAAAATTTTTATATTTGGCTCACTCTGAAACTAATTGTCGTAGAGAAGTGACCGGAACACCATGAACATTTTTTCTACGTGGTGGCAAAGCTATCTGCCCAAAAGAGAAACGATAGCACTCATTACCATACTGAACTAACCAGTGAATCCTGTCTCACTATCCGTCTCCCTCTTTACCCTCCCAGAAGTGTACATTAACATTGCAGTAGTCTGAGATACCGTTTTATTTATTATAAGCACGTGATTATAAAGTCTAATTATTAAATAATTTGTATATTGGAATTTGTATTAAGCCTTTTTTAAAATATATATACATCCTCCAGCGTTAAGTAAAGTCGAAGAATGAACGAAATGTGTGAAACGGTTCTCAAACGAGCCCAGGGTGCATAGAGCTTAGTGTTACCAGATATTTACCTTTGAGGATAAGGGAAAGCGTGTATCCAGATAACTCGCACGGAACGAGATTCCAACTCGAGAAATGACGTGGGCAGACAAGCTACCTCCTACGTTACAGAGACAAGCATAAGTGTATTGTGTGGTCAGCTAACAACGTTATAGTAAGGAAGTAATACTTATATTGAAGTAGTGGCACTTTTAAACATGAGTCATAGGTACCGCACCACATGGACGGGCAATATTGATAATAATGTGTGTAGCAAAATACAACTAAAGGTTCAGCTCTAAACTGTGTTTTATGTTAAATAACCATGATGAACACGTTGATGATAATATATTGAAAACACAATGTGTAATTATTTTGGACGGCATGTCACATGTTTCGAATAAACATCTCTACTTCCAAAAGACATTTTTTATATTACAATTAATTTTGCGACATAATTTCCTTTTTGACTTAGCTTTTGTCTGCCAACGGAATAAATAATGATATATGTTATTTTTGTAAACAGCAACAGAAATATGCCATCAATGTTAAGTTCTGTAAACTTGAAAAAATATTAATAACTTCATACCTTCCGACGATTACCAACAGTTGTAAACTTCTTTGAATTCAATTTCATATTGGCATGCTTCTATGGTAACTCAGTGGTTAGAGTAAATGGACCCGTGACCGTAAGATCCACAGTTCAAATCCCGGCGATGGTATTGAATCTTTCAAGCCGACTCTGCCTCTCAAAGTTTAAGATTAGACAAAATATCTAAAAAAGTTGTTCTGAAGTTGCTCTCTACACTCGACGTTGTACATCACTGGCTTATCCGGTACCTCACTGGACTCTTACGAATATTATAATACCTCTTTCTACTTGTTCTTGAACAAATTATTTTTAAACAGCTTACTGTCCTTTTTACTTTACACCACTCGAGATAAACGTTATTGTATAAGTAGTTTATTATATATGCCGTTTTGGTTACAATGTATATGGATACAGTTAGTATCCAGTCACCGGACGTTTCCTAAAGGCACCATGATAAACTTTATATGATCGTATTAGGTTTTAAATTTACTGCCGCCGCCACTAGGAGCGCATGTGGTCAGGTAGTTAACCAACAGCCGATAGATGGGACTGATATAAGAATCAAGTCATTGCGGGTTAAAAGTACCAGAAAAGATCACGCAGTTACGGATTTAAAATAATACTTTCATTTACTGTAAATAAATGTTTACCAGCTATCGTTTCCTTAGTAAAGTTGGGTGATAGATGTTTACATCTGAAAGGAAAACTCACTGCAAATCCGTCGGTATGGAACAGGAAGCTAGTGTTCTATCTACTAGATCACAATACATGACAAGTTTAATTTTATGATAGGGTTGCCATTGAAGTTTTATCTGTAAGTTAAGTATAATGCTATGTTGAACAACTGTCATATTCAGACATTACTCGTTATGGGGATTCGAAAAAGTTTCATGTACCACATGGACGAAACGATCATAGGTATAAAATTAAGGGTAGAAGATACAGAACCGACGTAGGAAAATTTTCTTTTGTTAATAGAACCATTGAAGAATGGAATGAATTGCCTGTAGCAGTCTTTCAGGGCTGTCCCCTGTCGATGAAGAAATTTAGAAAAAATCTAGATGGTTAATAGTTTAACTCTTGAATTATAATGGTATATAATATGTAAGTAGAGAAGCAATTAGATATGTTTTAAGTGACTAAAGTTAATTAATATCATGTTTGTATTGTTTATAGTGTTATTGTTGTAAATCTAGTATTTGTAATTAGATCTGTATTCTTAACTCTGCCACCGGTTAGTACCCCATTGCAGTGTATAAATACATACATATAGTAAATATTGTCAAGCCCACTTTGCCATATTGATATTTAATTACAGATAAATAATTCCTTGTTCCTTATACTTTTGTGCTAACACAGCACGTACCTACTATCTCTTAAGAAAGCAAATGTAAACCTTCCGCGTGTCAGTATCTTTCAGGCGTTCTCTGACCAGAGAGTATGGAAACTGAACTGTCCATGTTCGTAGATGTATGCTGTCGTGGCGGCAATTTTAACTTGTTATTCACTTCGTGTATATGGAATATTATATTTAGCCAACACGATGAAAGAAAGGCTAAATATAACAATGTAGCAAATCTCTTGCATCTGAGCTATTAACTACACGGTATTGAGGACAATGCAACAAAACGGAAAGCCCTTGGGGAAATGATTTTAACAGAACCTATATGTATGTTGTATACAAGGAACGGTCTATCAACTGTTCTCGTAGGTCAATGGCAAAACGCAGGCTGTGACAAATAGCGCTAGGGTTGAGGGTTCGAAACCTAACGTGTGGACATACTTTCTTTCTCCAAATTGTTTACTTTGTTAGACGCTGTAACGAACTAACTTACACCTGTGCTCTTGCAGGTAAACTATGACATTGCAGAATAACAAATAGAATGTAAAACGTATGGAACGCTGATTTTTATAGAACCAACGTTATATTTGAAACTAAGCGGCACCAAACCACGGTTCTCGTAGGCCAAAACATACGCTGTATCAAGTCCGAGCTTCGCGATTCGAACACCAGAGTGGAATAATGCCTATTGTTTGTTAGATGCAGTAACGACGCCACTTAGAAATGCGCAATTATTACTACCTGGCATTATAAGACTTTCAAGAACAGGAAAGAGAAATGGAACGACGTTTCTTATAGTCCATATTTTACATAGTCTACGTTCTAATATCTGTTGTCGTAGTTCACTGATCTTCAATTATTAATACCCAATTCTCTGGCGGTTTGCGAGGCGTTTTCAACATAAGTAACAGGGTCAACAATTTCACTCTTTTGAGCCGCTGTCAGCTCCACACAACCCCGTGAGGTTGCATGCTACTTTACTGTGATGAAATGTTAGTTGAAAATTCCATTGTAATGCTTAAGTAATTTCCAGCAACATTTTCGCATGCACAAGAAATACAATATGAAAAGTTTGGAATAAAAGCTATAACTTTGAACTACGTTCGAACCGTAAGGCCTCTGCCCTCTTTACAAAACGTGCAGTTTACTACTGAGCTGCGACAACATGCCAGATCATAAGTTATACACATAACTTATATGCTGTTGTTGCATATGTTCTAATGCCATGTAGTAATAACTTTGCTGTAAGAGAACATTAATAAATTGATTCGTTACAGCGTCTAACATGGTAAGAGTGTTACAGACATCTTCAGGTCGCTACTGTTGCTTCACTTTTACTTCATGGCAAAGAATTGAGGCACATTGACTTTTACTGATGAGCGCTACTTTGGCTGGTTATCTTGTTTATTAGAACAGTGAAATATTAATACAATTGGGAAATTCAAAACCACAGTATACTGATTATACCATGCTGCTATCTATCGGCAATCAGCTGACAACTGAAACCAACGCGAAAATAGAAATGTTAATACTGAGGGTAGCAATCCTTAGCACATGGTTCTGTGTTATATATGTGAGTATAAACGTATGGTCTTTGACGTAACTCGGTTTGTGAGGAATGTGCTGACGTACCAACTCTAGCGTTATCTAAGAAATATTACGGCTCTACATTGCCTACTGGCCTCTCATAAAACATTCACACTTACACCAGCATGGTCAATACGAAGTGAATGAACAGAGATTTTTTTCCATGTCGATAGTACATTTTTTCATGACACCATCCCTAGCTGATCTTATCCTGTCTACCAACCATAAAAACGCAAGCTATAATCTATCTTAATCTAGTTTAATCCTGCTGTAAACATCTGGGCAGGATGAGAGATACAGACAGAGATAATTGGAGAGAAAACGGTTAAGCTGTTGATTGGTTTAGCGAAGGTAGTGAACGTTTTGTTTTATTTGCATGCGTACGATAAACTCCTCCTTTAACTACTGCTTTGTGCGAGCTAACTTCGGAGAGAGAAAAGTATGTAAATGTTTCGATTATTATAGAAGTAATAGCCCCACTTTTTATCTTTCTGCTTCACAGATCACATACATATATACTGGTTAGACGGAAGAGAGGTTAAATTATGCACACTACTAACATATTATGTTAAATTAAGCTGCATTTAATTTAAGAATTACTAGAGGACACTCCTATTATCTAATATTTTCCTGTACCAGGCAGCTCTCTCACAACGATGTCTGTATCGAGTTGAATGCTGATTAAGATGTTATTGTTTATAGTGTGGAGTTACTGTAGTACATCACGCGTACCTCACAAGCCCAAGAACACATATGTACATGCAATTTAAAATATGTAAGCTCTTCATTATGAAGCAGGCCGGTACTTCAGCCGAAATAACACACAATCGAGGCAAACATTTAAAAAGTAGTGAGAGGTGAATGATCGCGCAAAGAAACAAACCCGGAATCGTCTATAAAAACATTGAGAAAGAAACTGATGATATGCTTTGGGTTTCCACAAGTAGTGGAAAGAATGGAACAGCAAGCATACGTAACTCTAAGAACACCGGGAAAATAGCGCAAATGCAAACAGCGCCTGCAGAAATACGACGATTTTAAGAAAAATGCCAAACCCAGTAAAGTTCATGATTATTTTTCAAGAAGTGAACCAACTCATAAATTTAATAAGTTAATTTGTAACCGAACTCCATTTAGTTATTGTCTAGAAGTTAGCGATGCTATATATACATATATATACATATATATACATATACATATATACATATACATATATACATATATATATACATATATACATATATATACTGCTGGTGTTGCGAAAGTTATATGTGTGTATGTAGCGTGTAACACGTGGCGAGTTGAGTCAGTTCCCCCTTGTTTACAGCAGGATTAAACTAGCGTGAGATAGATTGTAGAGAAATGTCCAACGTAATCACTTTTGCCGTCCCCACGGTGTTTATGCTTGTCTTTCCAGAATTACAAGGATGCTAGGCTTGTTTAAAATACGCACGTTTTGTCACAAAACTCCCCCATACATAATATCTATCACTACAGTTACTGCAACAAACATTAGATCTGGTAGAATGGGTGACTCATATGTACTGTCATACACCCATTTCCTAGTAAACAGATCTACCAACAGAACAGATAAACAGGTAAAACCCCAGGCCCCTGCATTCGTCTCTTGCTCTCTAGTGGTCGGTAGACAATAGTTCCCCTTGGCTCCTCCATGAAAAGTATCTCTTGCACACGTTATCTCCTGAGAGCAAGTGTTTGTCTTAACACGGCGAAGCATCATCATTATCTACATCGATAACGATAACTGTGTATAGTGTGCGTGTGGTGTTTTAGGGCCCGTCGACAACCAGATCATTTGGGCCCGATAACACGTATCCAATGACTCACTAAGATACCATAACAATAATACATACAGCAGAATTCAGTAAGCAGCTTCACAAATGACCACACATATGTGTTTAAACGAAAAAATATAAAAAAAATGGAACTAAAAGTACATTTCCTAAAAAAATAGCCAATTGATATGAAGATCCCAAACATGCAGAGCAGAAGTACACAATATTTGTTCTGTTTAAGTGAACAGAATTTATATTGAATTCAGTACTCTATGTCATGACTTAGAAAAGAGATGATATTTCATCAATTACCCAGCCTAATGATAATTTAATATCTTGAGTCAGACACTACACATATATATGTTAGCAGGAAAGAGAATGGAACAAAACATTTTATCAGCAATAAGTCTCTGTGTGATAAATACAAAGGTGGGGAAGTGGTCTTGACAGTATCTCCTGTGTATTTCAATAAGTTATTTGTTTATCACTTCAAATGTTACATATCGAGTTTGTTACTAGCCAAATATGATATAATATTTGTGTATCGACCAGAGAATTATCATTACATAAGTAGAAATGTTCTACTTCACGGCTTTGGACTTCTCAGGCCCGTTTGCATAAAAATTGCTAATTGAAGTTAATTTATAATCGAAGACCAAAATTGAATTAAGTTTGCCCAACCGCGTGAGTTGTAAAATGCTGATCTTAGATCAGATGAACGCCGTTTACTACTGATCCGAGATCACAAAAACAATTGCTACAACATCGCCAAACATGTTGCAACTTTCGTGTTGTATCGAGAGTATTCGAGAATTATCGGAATTACTCGACACTGTTTAATTCAAGTACACAGAGTAGCCAATCTAGACATAACAAAAACTAAATAAATGTTTCGCTTTATGGTTCTTTTTCCTAGAAATAATGTTATTTTAAATAAACAGTACAAGAATTTACTCCATATTGAAACACGGTTTATCAAAAATTAATTATTTGGCATACTATATCTCCATTATATGCCCAATGTACATATTTTTCATTTTCGTCGGTTAACAATAATGTGAGTTGGAAAACATAAACAAAAAATGGAAGTTCAAGGAAAAGAGAAGATACGTTCCGCTAACTTTGAATCTCGCACAACACTTCTTATTTCACCCTTTCCCATAGGCATCCTGATGAAATGAGATCTTAAAGCTGTAATCTCCCTTGTAACTTTGTGCATTGTTCCAAACGCAGTCCCTTTATTTATATTGAATAAATTTCTAATCACCATCTGGAAGATTTCAGTTGCATAGAAGCGTAGTGGAAGAACGATTATTAATATTGGATTAAGTGCGTAATTCCTCAGGTTTTGTGTTCTTAATTGTGCATGTAGCCTATGCTCCAGTTGTTTAATTACATGCTTTGATAGTCGAAGTCTTATTTTGAATTTTATGTCATTTAGTTCTGTGATTGGATTTCCTCTGTTGGAAAACACAAGGGTACCTTTCAAATTGAAAATTTTAATCAGAGATATCAGAGATATCACAGTAATCTGAATTCTGCAAATATATAGGTTATGAACACAAATAATGTATCATTAACATATATTTGTGAAATAAACAGGCTAATTATTTATACAAGTAAGCACAAAAATGCTTTATTTATTATTTATTTAAAGCTGTGCTACTTATATCTTCTCAGAATCTGTTTTATAAATTCTGCAGTTCTGCTGATCTAACTTCAATCAAGGTAACTGGAGAAAATTCACCTGTTAGATTTGATCTTAGATCAAGAGGCCATGAACCTAGATCAATGTTTATTCAACCAAAGTTCTAAAGTTCTACTTAACTGAAGATCATTTTCATATTCTTCATCTTAGATTATCTTAAATGCAACCGGGCTTCAGTCTGTTCCGGCTCAAATTTGGTCTGCCCACCTTTTTTCGGTCTTCCCTGGTTTCTTGTGCATTTGGGTTTATAGTTTGTGACTATTTTATTTAATTTGTTTTTAGGAATAATAAACAGATTGATTCTATTTTTACTTTCTTTTTCTGTGTATGGAGTTATTGCTATTGCAAATTTGTTCTCTGATATCCGTATTAAATATCTGTCTAGGTATCTGTATTCAGCAGAAGTGCATTAGAAAATGTCTAGAACAAGCAATAATATTGTGTTAAATAATAACAAATCGTAAAAAACATAAATGTTCCATATGCGACTGAACAGGTCCAAAACTTTAACATAACAGCATAGCTTCCCCATAGAATATGAAGGGATTGTGAATCAAAATATACAGTACAACTGAGTCACATAATTTAATTTCAACCCTACCATAAACTAAGACTTGTCATGTTTCGTGATCTAGTAGCCGGAATGGTAGCTTTCTGTTCCTTACTGAGGTAGAGCAGTCATTTATTTGTCAAGTGTAAACGTCTTTATCAAGTGTCTTTTGAAAGCAAGGGGTAGCTGATGGACAAGTATTTGTCCTAAATGAAAGTAATATTTTAAAGAATAAACTGCTTTTATTTATTTGACAATTGCAATAAGCAGCGTACTGATTCTCCTATTGCGCAATCTGTCGGCGATGAGTTAACTATGTGACCACAAGCGCGCCTAGTGGCGGAATTGGTGACTGTTGGTTTTATCATGGATGGCATTAGAAATTGTTCCAAACAACATTTTCCATATAACAATTAATTTTTGCTACATAATTGCTATGTTTGTAATATAACTTTTTTCTGGCCAACAGAATAAATAACGATACATATTACTTTTGTATACAGCAATACCATATATGTCATCATATATAAGTTCTCTAAACCTGTAAAATGTTAAAAACTTTAAACTTTCTAAAGGTTAGCAACAGTTTCAACCTTCTTTAAATTCAATTTCATAATTGTATGTTGCTATGGTAGTTCAGTACTTAGATAACTGGACCTGTGACCGGGAGATTCCTGATTCAAATTCCGGCTATGGTATTCAACATTTCAGGCGGACTCTGCCTCTAAAAGTTTAAAGTTAGGCAGAATTGCCATCAAAGTTGTACTTAATATGCTCTCTGCACTCGACCTTGTAGATCATCTGCTGATCCGGTACTTCCCCGCTACTGCTACAAATAATTTATATCTTTAATTTACTATTTCAATCCATTCTTGAACAAATTATTTTTAAACAGCTTAGTCACCCTTTTACTTCACATCATTCGATATAATCTAAATAGTATAAATAGTTTTATTATATATCTCTTTGTGTTTACAATGTATATGAATACAGTTAGTATCCAGTCACCGGAACTTACCTAAATGCACCATGATAAAGGTTCGGTGATCGTATTAGCTTTTAAAGTTAGTGGCTTCACCACAAGGAGCGCATGTGCTCAGATAGTTAACCAAGAGCCGATAGATGGGGCTAATGGAAGAATTAGGACGTTGCGGAATGAAATGCCAAAAAAGTTCAGGCAATTTGGGAATTAACGTATTAGTTTCATTAAGGGTAAGTAAATGTTTAGCAGCTTTCGCTTCCTTTGGTAGGGCGGATGATACAGACGTTTACACCTGAAAGAAAAAGTCACGGTTATCCGTCGTAATGAAACAGGAAGCTACAATACAATCTAATAGATCACGGATCATGACAAATTTTGATATGTGTTAGGATTGACCATCAAATTTGTTGCTGTATTGAAAATCTTGAACTTCTGACATATTTAGACGCCACTGGTTATTTGTATTTCAAACAACTTAAAATGCCACAAATAGCAGCGACTTTCTAGCACACTTTTCTGTTTGTATTTATCTCACAGAGACTTTTTGCTGGTAGATTCTTCGTTCCTTTTTCTTTTCTGATAACATAACACGTATGATGGGGCTCTCAACTACGGCGGTCATCAGCGCCCTATAAAAAACTAGTCATGGCAGAAGTCAGATATATAACTTTCTGAAAACTATACAAGTGTAACAAAACCTATTAAAATACACGTATATAAACATCAATCAAAACCTACTAAAATTTCGTTCACTAAATCCTAAACTCTAAACTAGAACAGAATTTAAAATTCTTCTCCACGGGTCTCCACGCACGGCCTACACGTGGGTGGGCCTGTTGACCGTCTCCCTCAACCACGAAGAGGAGCCCATATATTATATATATTATACATCATTATATATTCTCACATTTGTACGTACATGTGATAAAAGTACATCGCTATAGATTCCATAAGTTCTGCACATCTTGTGTAGCAGGCATTTATCCACTTCCGGTTTCGATTGTACATTAAATGCAATATTAATATATATTATTTTATGATATGTATAACACATGTATGGCAGTATCTGTGTATAAGACGTATGCTGTATTAATTAAACTCAGTAGAGTAATTTGTTGTGTACACAAAATGGTAGAGGAAGAATTTCCAAGTAAGAAGCAATTTGAGGTCAAGGAAAATTCTTCAAAACCTTAGTATCGTATCCTCGGAAAATGTCCAATTTAAATGTAATACCGTGTTACGTGTGCTGAAAAATAAAGTAGCAACTTTTATAAATTGTGGCAGTTAGACAGTTTTGGGTGCAACAGTGCTGGTATACTGCTGAAGGATTGGATTTCAAAATTAGTGACTTAATCTTGAATTGCTTACCAATTAAATATATGAAGAAGATAAAGTAGCTGTAGTTTGGGATTATATGTAGAATATTCAGCTTCCTGCTTTGCCTGTACAGGAAATGTTTTAACTCAAAGAAGTATGGCTTTATTTGTCAGTATATATGACTGAAATCAGATAATGCACACTTTTATTACACGAAGGTGTGGCTAAAGGAGGATCAGATGAGGTGTACAGCTTTTAGCAAGTTTACCATTCTGATTTTCCACCAAATGCGAAGACGCTCTATTTATTTAGTGATTCGTGAGGTGGTCAAAACAGGAATCATACAGTTGTGCGATTTTTATTATCATTGACAATGGCAGTAAGATTCAATGTCTTTTATCAGTAGTTTCCAGAAAGCGGTCACACTTTGTTGCCGTGTGACCGTGACTTTGGTTTCCGGCTCCATGATACAGTGTATATACCACTTGAATACCTTTCACTGATATTATCATCTGGCAAACGACCAAATTCTTTCATGTCAGCAGTAACAGTCACTGTGAACCTCATAGACTTCAAAACCTGGTGTTAGAACTGTCTAAAGAAGGCAATTGCTCGTCCTGGCAGTTCTCACTGTGGGTCTGCTGTGACTGTTTCCAAGTATAAGCATGTAAATTATGATAGAGAACATTATGGTTATCTCGCAGCTCGTTAGTGTGTTGATGGATTTGTGCAGTACTGTTTTATATTGGAAAAAGGTAAAGGCACGTCCAGATCTACCTTTCAACAAATTTTATGACACATCTGTCCTCTCCATCAACAGAAAGAAAATAGTAGATGCTAAACAATAACACAATACATCCCACATGAACATCTCTACAGCAACCAGAACATTTTGACATGTACAAAGGCTGAAGTCTAAGTTGATGATAAGTAGATGCTGAAATTTATTCAGTAAGAGTATTTCCACATAGCACAAAATGTTCATTAACCTCATTACAGATTTGTTGCACGATTACATTGTTTCATAAGTCCAATAATTAACAAATAACATACAATTTTGTTGTTTTCTACTAAATATCCCATAATTATTATAAAAGGGAAATTCATCCATGGTATAAAGCATGTCTGTAGATTATACACATGCAAATTTGTGGCTACTGAATAGTGCAAGCAATTATAGAATATAAGTGAAAAAGATGCCCACTGTCCACAATATTAAGTACTTTTTCTCAAAACTATACCACAAGGACTGAATTGTCTTTTCATATCAGCGATTCAAATGAAACATTTTTATATTTGACTCACTCTGAAACTAATTGTCGTGGAGAAGGGATCGGAACACCATGAACATTATTCTACGAGGTGGCTAAACTTCATATCCAAAAATGAACAGATATCCTCCTGAACTTACCAGGGAAGCCTCTATCACTATCCGTCTCCCTCTTTACCCTCGCAGAAGTGTACATTAATATTGCAGTAGTCTGAGATACCGTTATATTTATTATAAGCACGTGATTATAAAATCTAATTATTAAATAATAGAATATTGGAGAATGCATTATGCATTTTTAAAATAATATTACATCGTCCAGCGTTAAGTGAAGTCGAACGATGAATGAAGTGTGTGGAATGGTTCTCAAACGAGCCCAGGGTACATAGATCTTACTGTTGCCAGATATTTACCTTAGAGGATAAGGGAAAGCCTGTATCCAGATAACTCACACGGACCGAGATTCCAACTCGAGAAATCTTAACGTGGGCAGACAGGCTAACTCCTACGTTACAGAGGCAAGCATAAGTCCATTGTGTGGTCAGCTAACAACGTTATAGTGAGGGAGTAATACTTATATTGATGTAGTGGCACTTTTAAAACATGAGTCATAGGTACCACATCACATGGACGGGCAATATTGATAATAATGTGTGTAGCAAAATAAAACTAAAGGTTCAGCTCTAAACTGTGTTTGATGTTAAATAATCATGATGGACACGTTGATGATAATATATTGAAGACAAATTGTGTAATTATTTTGCACGGTATGTCACATGTTTCGAATAAACATCTCAGCTACCAAAGGAAATGTTCCATATTACACTTAATTTTGGTACATAATTTCCATGTTTGATTTAACTTTTGTCTGCCAACTGAATAAATAATTATATATATATATATATATATATATATATTATTTCTGTATACAGCGACACGTAATATATCCTCATATATTAAGTTCTCTAAAATTGTATAATGTTAATAGCTTTAAACCTTTCAACGATTACCAGCAGTTTTAAACTCCTTTGATTTTAATTTCATAATGACATGTTGTTATGGTAGCTAAGTGGTTAGCGTAACTGGACGGAGATTGGGATATCCGTTGTTCAAATCCCGGTACTGAATTTTTCAGACTGACCCTGCCTTTCAAAATTTAGGATTATACAGAATTTCTACCAAAGTTTTATTTAATGTTCTCTCTGCATTCGACCTTGTATATCAATAGCTCATCCGGCACTTTGGACTCTTAGGAATTGTTTATTACTTTCATCTACTCTTTCTAGCCATTCTTGAACAAACTATTTTTAAACAGCTTACTCTCCCATTTACTTTACATCACTCGAGATAAACGTTATTGTATAAATAGCTTATTATATTTCTCTTAGTAGTTACAATGGATATGAATACGGTTAGTATCCAGTCCCAGATATTTCCTAAATACACCATGATAAACGTACTGTGATCGTATTAGCTTTTAAAGTTACTGACTCCGCCACGAGGAGCGCATGGAGTCAGGTAGTTAACCGACAGCCGAAAGATGGTGCTGATGTAAGAATCAGGACGTTGCAGATTGAAATGCCTGAAAAATTCAAGCCATTTGGGATTTATAGGTTTAGTTTCATATATCGTAAATAAATGTTTAGCAGCTCTCGTTTCCTTAGTATAGATGGGCGATAGATGTTTACACCTGCAAAAAAAGTCACTGCAAATCCGTCGGTATGGAACACGAAGCTATAGTTATGTCTACTGTATCACGAAGCATGACAAGCTTTGTTTTATATTAGGGTTGTCATTCCGGTAGACATGGATAAAGTGGTTAATAGTTATGTTGAACTTCTGAAATATTCAGACGTTGCTGTTTATTTGAATTCCAAAATACTTCATGTACCAAATATAGTAGAGATTGTCAAGCCCACTTTGCCATATTTGTATTTATCTTACAGATAATATTAAACTGCTTTATTCCTCGGTTCATTTTTCCGTCCTGCTAACGCAAAACGTACCTACTATCTTTCAAGAAAGTAAATGCACAATTCCTGCGGGTCAGTATCATTCAGGCGTTCTCTGACCAGAGAGTATGGAAACTAAATTGTCCATGTTCGTATATGGGTGGTGTGGTAGCGGCCATTTTAATTTGTTTCTCACTTCGTGTATATAGAAGATTGTATTTAGCCAACATGATGTCGGATTGATTAAATAGAACAAAGTAGCAATTCTCCTGCATCCGACCTATTAACTACAGAAAGTTGAAGACAATGCAAAAAACGGAAAGCCCTTGGAGAAATGATTTTAATAGAACCTATATGTATGTTGTATACAAGGAACGGTCTATCAACTGTTCTCGCAGGTCAATGGCAAAACGCTGGCTGAGACAAATAGCACCAGGGTTGGCGGTTCGATACCTAACCTGTGGGCATGCTCTCTTTCTGCAAATTGTTTACTTTGTTAGACGCTGTACTCTTGCAGGTAAACTATGGCATAGCAGAATATCAAACATAAGGAACGCTGACTTTTATAGAACCAACGTTACATTTGAAACTAAGCGGCACCAAACCACGGCTCTCGTAGCTCAATGGTACAACGCACGCTGTACCAAATCGGGGTTTCGCGGTTCGAACCCCGGTCTGGAACCAAAAGTTTTGTTTCAATTGTTTTGGTTTGTTAGACATAGTAACGAAGCAATTTAGAAATACGCATTACCTGGCATTAGAAGATATTCAAGAACAGGAAAGACAAATGAAACGACGTTTTTTATAGTCCACATATATGTATATGGTCTACGTTATAGTATCTGTTGTCGTAGCTCAACGTCATAGTTCACTGATCTTCAATTATTAATACCCAATTCCCTGGCAGTTTGCGAGGCATTTTCAACATAAGTATCAAGGCCAACAATTTCACTATTTTGCGCTGCTGTCAGCTCCACACAACCCCGTGTAGTGGCATGGCACTGTACTGTGATAAAATGTTAGTTGAAGATTTCATTGCAGTGCATGAATAACTTGCAGCAACATTTTTGCATGCACAAGAAATACAAGATGAAAATTTTGGAACAAAAGCTATAACTTTGAACTGGGTTCGAACCGTAAGTCCTCTGCCCTCTTTACAACACGAGCATTTTACCACTGAGCTGCGACAACATGCTAGAACATAAGCTATACACAACATAGATGGCGGTTCTATAAAACCTGTTGTTGCATATCTTCTAATGCTATGTAGTAATAACTTCGCTGTAAGAGAACATTAATAAATTGATTCGTTACAGCGTCTATCATAGTAAGAGTGTTACAGACATCTTCAGGTCCCTACTGTTGCTTTACTTCATGGCAAATAATTGAGGCACATTGACTTTTACTGACATGCGCTACATTCGCTGGTTATCTTGTTTATTAGGACAGATACTGATTATACAGTGCTGCTATCTATCGGCAGTCAGCTGGCAACTGAAACCAACACGAAAACATATATGTTAATATTGAGGGTAATAATCCTTAGCACATGGTTCTGTGTTATAAATATGAGTATAAACGTATGGTATTTGACGTCACTTGGTCTCTGAGGAATGTGCTGACGTAACAACTCTAGCGTTATCTGAGAAAGTTTACGGCTCTACATTGCTTACTGGCCTCTCATAAAACATTCACCCTTACACCAGCATGTTCAATACGAAATGAATGAACAGAGATTGTTTTCCTTGCCGATAGTACATCTATTTATAAAATCATCGCTAGCTGATCTTATACTGTATACCCACCACAAAAAGGCAAGCTATAATCTATCTTAACCTATTTAAGTCTGATTTATGAGTCACTATGTTTACACTCAAACTTCACTTACTTGTTGTTGTATAATTGAAACGTTTTCAAGATCATTCGATCTCATCCTCAGCTGTTTGGTGACTAAATGAACCTTCCTCTTCTTCCACTACTACGGAGCTCCGATCACTCTGCCATCTGGTGTTAGGGGTACTAAGTTTTAATACTTCATTTAATGCCGGGATTTCAAAATTTGTAACTATATCACGGTTTTTGTTTATATATATATTTTACCCAAATATGCAATTCTATGGGTGTACTTAAAGATTTTAACAGTTTAATGTTGTGGCCAATGTGGTTTTCTGTCCAAAAATGGTGTGAAACTGCAGATTTTTCTGTTTGTTTCAACTTAATGTTCCTCTGGTGTTCTTTTTGACTGGTTAACAATTTTCTCTTAGTTTTTCCTATGCAGCTTTTTTCACGGGTTTCACAATTAATCTGATAAATTCCTGATTTCAAATTGTTAGGGATTGTATTTTTCAGAGGTTTATTTAGCAGGTTCCTCAGACTGAATTTGTTTTAGGGTGCTAGTTTTAAGTTTAGTTTTTTGAAGATTCGTTCAAGTTTTCTAAAAGCCCATGTATGATAGGTGAATTTTCTATATTGCCAATTTGTGTTTTTAGGTGGTGTGAGAGTGGTATTTTTTGATATTACCTTCAGTTTTTCTTTTCTCTTCATCATGTTCCTTATGATGGCTGAGTTGAACCCATTTAATAAAGCTATGTCTTTTTTGTGTTGTTGTTCTTTCAAAAATTCATCCTTACTGAGTAGGATGTTGTATAGTCGGTGAATTAGACTTCTAAAGGCAGCTAGTTGATGTGAAACTGGGTTGTATTCATTTTTCTTTATGTAATTATCTATGTGTGTGGGCTTCCTGTATATTCCAAAATGTACACCATGACGATTTCTAGTTATCTTGAGGTCCAAAAAGGGTAGGATGTTGTCTCTTTCTACTTCCATAGTAAATTGGATGTGCTTATCTTGTAGGTTTAGTAATTTTATAGAATCTTCTCTAAGTTTTTCCGGAATGATAGCATTAACATTAACATATCTCTGCCAAAATATATAAATCTGTGAGAAGGCCTTTACTATGTGTGTTTCAAAATAGCTCATGTATAGGTCTGCTAAAATAGGCGAAAGTGGGCTCCCCATAGCTAATCCTTTTGTCTGTAGAATTTTTGGTTAAACATGAAGTAATTATTCCTTATGCATAAATCTGTAAGATTGATAATGTCATCTATTTCTCTGGGGTCCGTTGTAGTCTGGGTTAGCTATTTTTTGACGAATGTTGGTATTTTTTTCTACTGGAATGCTTGTAAAAAGTGCCTTAACGTCAAAAGAAACTAGTATGTGAGTTTCTGGGATGTTGTACTTCTGTATGTGATTTATCAATTCTAAGGAGCTTTTTATTCCCAAACTTTGAAATTTGTCATATGATTTTAATTTTCTTACTAACCACTTTGCAATGTGGTATGTAGGTGAATTGATGCCATTGATGATGGGTCTCATGCTGTTGTCTTTTTTGTGGATTTTTGGCACACAGTACACCCTTGGTAGTGTGGGGTTGGACGATTTTAAGTTGTATTTTTCAGATGTACTTAATGTTTTTGTAATTGATAAAGCTTTACTACCAGAAGTGATACTTTTGATTAATGGATTTTTTGGCATTATTTCATATTCTGGACTGTCTAACATAAGGTTTACTCTCTGAATATAGTCTTCTGTCTCCATAATTACTAGAGAATTACCTTTGTCGGCTTTTAGGTACACCACAGGCTTCCTATTTAAATTTTTTATTGTTTTGTTGTAAGTTTTGTTGCATATTGGGGATAACTGCTTTACTATATCCATACATTCAATTTTGGCTTTGGTTAAGTTTTCATTTTTTAGGTTATGTGTAACTATTTCTATGTCGGCGATAAAATCGTCTTTATTATTTGAGACGTTAACACACGTATTGAAACCTTACTGGATTAATCTAATTTCATCGGTTGTAAACTTTTGATTTTTGATCAAAAATGCGGGCCTCAGTCCAATTTGGTCTGCCCACCTTTTCTTCGGTCTTCCCTGGTTTCTTTTACATTTGGGTTTATAGTTTCTGACTATTTTACATATTTTTTGATAGTAATAATACACTGATTGCTTCTATATTTAATTTCTTTTTCTGTGTACGGAGTTATTGCTATTGCAAATTTCATCTCTGACATCCATATTAAATATCTGTCTAGTTATCTGTATGAAGTAGAAGTGCATTATAAAATTTCTAGAACAAGGAATAAAACGGTGTAAAATAACAAGTCATAAAACAGAAATGTTCCATTTGCGACTGAACAGATCCAAATTTTGAATATCACTGCATGGCTTCCCAATAGAATACGAAGGCATTATGAATCAAAATACACAACAATACGTGTTCCCTTAACACATATAAACCCTAACATGAAGTTATTCATTCATTCAAGCATTCATTCAAGCAACTGGCGGCTGACTGAAGGTCAGCACGATGTGTGTCATTCGTGTACCTGTCCTATACGGACTTAACCACTTAATGACAGGATATGTGGGGTTTTGCAGGTTGGTGGTTTAAGTTTAGGCAGAGGAAAAGAAGGGAGGTAGCCGTAGCTCCTCATGGTAGCCAACTCGGGTGCAACGCTATGTTAGCACCGCTGGTGTGATAATTTTAGGAAGAGTTTAATTTAGAAGGTATATTAAATTCAAATAGTAATAATTTTAGGTTGAAATAAGAAATCTATTGTTACCGGGTGTGCCCGCATGCCATGCGGGGAACCCGGTAGAGCTTGTAGCGTCTTTCGGTGGATCTATAGTTCCCTAGAGACCTAACCAGGGCGCTTTGATGTTGAGGCAAACTCACGTAGAATTTCGTGGCCCGGCGCCTAATGACATCTTCCACATAGTGGAGAGATGAGGCTTCATGAAGGTATCTCACGGGAAACCTCCAGCAAACAGAATAGATGGCCCTAAGACATCTATTTTGTACACGCTGAATTTGTCGCAGATTGGATCCTGCGGCCATGCCCCAGATCTCACAAGCATAAAGCATGATTGGAAGAATTAAAGCCTGACAAATACGCAACTTAAGGGGTGTCGGCATTCCTGAGCGCATCATGGAGTATAACGAAGCCGAAGCTCCGCACGCCCGATGAGCTACCTCCTGGATGTGACCCCGAAAAGTTAGGCCCTTGTCCAGCTTTACACCTAGGTATTTTAGAGAATTTGTCCACTCTATCCTTCTGCCAGAATAGCTAAAGGCGCGGAGGTTGGCGGGAAGGTGACGCTTAGTGAAGAGTATGGCTTGGCTTTTCTCTGGGTTGATAGACAATCGCCAAAACCTACACCAATCATGAATGAGGCTTAGGTGTCGCTGTATTGGGTTGAAGGCTCTGCGTGCGTTTCTATTTGTGTTATATAGTAGCACGTCGTCCGTATATTGGGCTATGTTGACGTGTAGCTCCGTGTGGAGATCCGCCACATACACACTAAAGAGTGTAGGGGATAAGAAAGAGCCTTCTGGGACGCCTCCTCTGATGAGTCGTCTGGTAGATAGCTTTCCCTCCACAGTAACTGTGAAATGTCTGTGTTTGAGAAATGAGTGTAAAATGTGTATCATGTGTGCAGGAAGCCCCAGGGTGATTAGTTTATGTAGGAGGCCTGCATGCCAGGGGGTGGAGAAGGCCTTCTCGACATCAAGCGATACCGCCGCAGTGAATGCCCTTTCCTGGAAACCCGGGGCAGCGGCCTCCACCAGACGGAGCAGCTGCTGTGATGTCGAGTGCCCAGGACGAAAACCAAACTGATGGGGAGGAATGGCTTGAATGTCCCCCAGTAGGGGCGACAAGCGGGCTAAAACAAGCCTCTCAAAAACTTTCGAGAGGACTGACAGGAGGCTAATGGAGCGGTTATTGACGGGGAGAGCTGGATTTTTACCGGGCTTCAAAGTGCAAATCACCCGAGCCTCCTTCCAGTGTCGCGGAAGGTGGGCCAGGGCGAGGCACATGTTAAAAACCCGAGTAAGGAAAAGCACGGCTTTGAAGGGAAGATGGCGGAGCATGATAGGGGTCAACCCATCAGGTCCCGACGACTTTTTGGGATTTAGACGCCGGAGTGCGCCCTGGAGCTCACTGGGTCTAATGAGAGGAAGTCGGTCCGCCTCAGCAAGAGGACGACGAAAATATTGACGAAACTCCCGCTTGACGCGGCCAGTGAAGTCTAGGTCCTGGGTTCATCCCATGGCCTCATGATCCTCTCTAGGTAATCGGTAAACACATTTGCTTTGGTTTGGGGTTCATACACCAATCCTTGGGTGTCTTGGATAGGGGTGGTTGGTGCTCCTCCACGATTCCAGAGTCCTTTTGTAAGCTTCCATGCCTCGCCATTCTCAAAATTCACTCGAGACATCAACTCCTCCTACGCGCGCACAGGGTGCACGCGTAGTCGAAGTCGAACCTCTCGGCGCAAGCGCACGAGCAGAACTTGATTATGGCGAGTGCGGTGTCGCTGATAGTGTCAGCGAGCCGCCCAAGAGCAACGGATGAGTAGATGGATGTCTAGCGGGATGACGTGAGGGTGTAGAGGTGCTGGAGTGTGAACGGTGAGGTTACGAACAGTTCGTCCTACGATGGAGGTGAAGGAGGAGATCGCCGTCTCTGGGGTCGGTATGTCTGAAATGGGTGGGTTAGGAGGTTTAGAGTCATTTAGGCGGACCCAATTGACCTCACTGTACTGAACCGTCAATTCATGACTGACAACCCGTATGTTGACCTCAGCCACAACTGGGTTATGTTTGGAATGTAAGGGGCTTTGTATATTGAGTGATAAGTGAAATTGAAAATTTTTGATGATTGCGAAGTCAATGACCGAAGGACCGCCTTGAATTCGCGGGAAATGTGTGTGTTACCAGGGACCCTCAGCTCTCAATTGCGGATCTCCATCTACGATGGGGATGATTTCTCTGCCTCTTTCGTCTTTCCTGGTACCCGAATGCCCCCGCGGGTGTTTAGCATTCCAATCCCTATCCATAATGACGTTGGGATGTAGGGCAATTATAGGAGATAATCATTAGCAACGAACTGTTGTCGAGGAGGGTGATATGCAGACGCTATCAGGACCTCGGAACCGCCCAGGTTCACGCAGACGGCCGTGGCTTCAAGGGTTTGAAGAGGGGGGAGGTTTAAAGGCTACACCTCTCCTCACAAAGATCGCCGTGCCACCGCCACGGCGGCCCACACGGTCGACCCTGAGGCAGTGATGGCCGGAAATCCGGAAGGACATTTCATGTCGGAGTTGTGTTTCCGATACCAAGAGGAGATCCAAAGCAAATGACCTCGCAAAATGTACGAGTTCATCTTGATGTCCATTGGTTCCACTCGCATTCCAGAATGCGAATCTGAACGAGGTCAGAGACCTAGTTCGACTCGCCATTATGGCTCGCGCGGCTTACTGTATTCAACAAGGCAAGCGCCTCCATGGCAATGACCATTCGGGCTTCAGAATCCGTGGTGTCAAAGAACCACACCACCAGTTCACAGAGACGCCGGCCGCGGTTCTGCCGTATTTGCTGCAACCATCCCAGCATCTCTGAGGCCTGTGTGGTGGAAGGAGAAACTTCGTTTGAAGTGGAAGTTTTGGTGGGAGTGGGGGATGCAGAAGAGCGCCTGGGCGCCAGCCTACCATTAGCCCGTCCATCCCTCAGCTGACGAGAGAGCTTGGGGATACCTCGCCCGCTCGACGCCTCGGAATCGGACTCTTGCTCTCTGGCAGGACGTCATCCCTGCGCTCTACCGGAGGGGGTGGCCTTAGGATCTGTTTCTGTAGCCTTAGGTGGACGTGTGTTTTTTTCCCGTGATACCGCCGGCAAATCCGCAGGCTTGCGCGCCACCTCCGCAAAGGTAGGCACACCACGTGCTCTCTGAGTTGTACCAGAAGCAGCTAGCTGCACTGGTACAGCGGGGGCAGGATTCTTCCTAGCCCATGTTAGTGCTGGCGCCCTTCTAGAGGCTATCACAAGCTTTCTAGTCGGGCAGCCCCCGTAGCACGCAATGTGATCACCCTTGCAGTTAGCGCAGGTAGGTACCTCAGTGATGGCACGCGGACAGATATCTTTGGAATGGGTGCCATCACTTCCGTAAACTAGGAGTTATCATTGGAGATTTCAGTTCTACTCTAATAGAGAAGGAAGTCTTATTTTCAGATATAAAGCTCTTGTCATTGACTCCTTTTGATAAGTAAGTACACATAATATAAAGCTGAATTGCAAATAATTAACTCTCATATCCTTAGCTGAATGTCCTTTAACTTTTTTGGTTTCTCTAATTGCAGTGTCCTGACACATTCTTAGCACCTCTATCGGTGTCGGGACAGTACTTGAATTCATGCGCACATAGTGGCGGAATCAGTGATTACATGAATAAAATGGGTTACAAATTGCACCAACAGATATCGTCTGCTACGAAATGAACTCCTTTAAAGCGAGTTTAATGTCTTCACATACAGAAAAGATCATCATTAATTAATATTTTTTGTATATTGATTTCTGTTCTTGCAAGTAATAGGTTTTGTTCACATATCCAGCCAATTCAAAATGTATTCTGTGAGCTCAAATAATTAGTGGATTACGTGTCAATTCTTTAATATAATTACAATAGCTTGAAATTTTGCGCAATTGCACCTCTCATTCCTTGACTGTTATAGTTCTGCAAGTAATAAATCTATTATAAGATGAAAGTTTTTTGTTAAGGAAGTTTTGTAATGCATTTAAGCGGATAGTTGAGGTGTTAGTGCATATTTCACTAATATGTGCACATTTATGCATATATTTTATTTTTTCGGGCATGGTTCGTACCTTCTTTTAAGTTAATTTATGGAAATTAATCGTTACTTCACACTAGCCGTATATAGGCTAAGGTCTTCCATAGATAGGGTCAACATGAAAAATTCAATTCCACGGCTGAGATTTGAACCACGAATATTTTGGTTTCCGTCCAGTCGCTCTAACCCATTGACCTGTTATGGCCAATTGGCCATCATGACACTAAATTCTCCATTTTACGCGTATATTTCCCCGGTAGAAAACCAGGGACTCTCGCATTCTAGATACACCGTTTGTGGCGACTTACTATCGTAAGCACTTGAGTCCCAGGCTTCATCATGTAACTCTTAGTATTTTAGTTAATTCACGGAAATTAATCATTTCTTTACACTAGCCGCATATAGGCTAAGGTTTCTGATAGAGGCAGGTCGCGCCATGGCTAAGCGGTTAGACCGCTTGGCTCTCACCAAGGCGGCCCGGATTCGCTCCGAGGCGACCGCAAAGTGAGATTTGTGATGGACAACATGGTGCTGGGGCGGGTTTTCTCTGGGATCTCCGGTTTCCCCCACCATCTCATTCCACCGGTGGTCCATCCTCATTTCATATATCATCAGTGCCATCGCCTACGGTGCCGTATGTATTAAAAGCGGGCGTTAAACACAACACATTTCATTTCATTCACAGAGGCAACCAGAAAAATTCAATGCCATGCCCGGTATTTGAAACATGGGTCTCCTGCTTTCCTTCCACTCGCCCTAACCCATTGAGCTAGCATGGCCAATTTGCCTTTACGACAGTTAATTCCATATTTGACACATATATTTCCCCAGTACACCACTAGGGGCCCTCGCATTCGTGATTCACTGTTTGTGGCGACTTAATATCGTAAGTACGTGTGTCACAGGCTTCTTCATTGAACTCATATTATTTTAGTTAATTTATGAAAATCATTCTTTTCTTCACACTAGCCGTATACAAGCTAAGGTGTTAGATAGTCAACCTGAAAAATTCAATTTCATGGCCGGGATTTGAAAAACGGCATTAAATTTTTTATGTTGACTCCTTCAGTGGTTCCTACATTTATTTCCCCTGGAAATTTTAAGAAGAGAAAAATACGAGAAGCTTTCCCTTTTATTGCTCTTCTGTAGGATAACGGATTTGTTCGGAGGGTCTCGACACGGAAACCACACTTGGTTTAACGTATCTATGCCATCAAGTGGGCATACCCGTAGAGGAAGGATGAGGCGAGAGGACACAGATAGTAGCTGACCCAAGGTGTCACGACAATACAAAGGAGAGTGTTCCTACATTTCACTTAGATGGCAATTTCGCCGACTGACCAGGATAACCTACATCCCGACCTACAGTTGTTCGCAAACTGTCCCACCACGAGACCTATGTCCGGAGACCGGCAACTGTCTTATTGGAGGGAGAATTGGTTTATTCAGAACATATCACCCTCCCATGCACCGCCGAGACATACGTCAATACCTTGAGCCTCAAAGAATCCACCAGATGAGGGATAATGTGAGATGATAATGGAATTTGATTAAGGGACAGGAAATTCTGGGAATGGAAATAACCTAGCTACCGGCATTCGGCTGACAACCCCAGAAAACTGTACAGTGTATTACAAATATTATATATATATATATATATATATATGTATATGTATTACAGTGCATTAGCAAATATCTCCAAGGTGACTGTGTGATGCTTCCTTCAGAGTTTTCTAGTGTTATAGCTACTGCCCATTCAGGTCTGTGAATGATGAGAGGTCCCTCTCGCCATATTATCTGATAAAGGTCATAAATTTACTGCTGAAAATTTGGAAAAAATGATGATCATATACTAAAAATCATATAGTGTCCTCCATGATGAAGCAATATAAAGAAGAAGATTCCACGCGAGTAAATGTATCAAATTGTTTACCTATATATAGTGCCTATTAGCACATTTAAAATTACTTTTATGTATAACTGCTTACAATTTTAGACGATTTTACTGCATAAAATTATGATGTGTAATTACTATCTATATCGATAACGATAACTGCATAAACACGTATCAAATTACTAAGGGACCATAAGTAAATGACACACAGTGGAATTTAGTAAGCAGCTTCAACTATGACTGTACTTGTGAGTGACGTAAATAATTGTGCTAAAAATCAGAACACTGTAGAAAATGAAAGTACATTTCCTAAATATGACAAAATGACATTAAAATACCAAAAATGCTACATATCAGTAGTGTAAATTGCTTTATTTGTAAGATGAATTAATTAACATTTAACTGTCTATGAAGACTCAGAAAAAAGATAATATTTCGTCAAGTTCCCAGGCTAATGATAATTTAATATCTTGGTTCAAACACTGCACATTTGTATGTGTTAGCAGGAAAGAGAATGGAGCAAGACATTTTATCAGCAATAAGTCCCTGTGTGATAAATACAAACATGGGAAAGTGGTTTGAGAGTCCCTCCTACGTACGTAAAAATGTTATTTGTTTATTACTTCAAGTACGACATATTGAGTATGTTACAAGCCAAATATGGTATAATGTTTGCGTATCGGTCAGAAAGTACTCATTATATAAATACAAATTTTCTACTTTACGATTTTGGACGTTTCAATCCATTCCGGCTTCAATGTGTTGTGTCCATTTTTCTTTTTCGACCCTATTTGATTTCTTCTATCTTTGCGTTTGTGGCTATTTTACGCATTCTATTATTCATTGACATACTTTCCCATTGATTTCTATATTAGCAATAAAATGATCCATTTATTTCACTTGTAACTCTTTCCTAATGTATTGAGACCACTTTTTATCATACTTAGTGCACCCACTCATAAATTTCGTCTCTGATGTCTGTATTAAATAGATGACATCTAAGTAGATGTCTATAATATTGGCATGCATGAGAAAACTTTTAGAACACGGTTCTTGAATGACAGTAAATATCAGAATTTAAATACAATGGATGCAAGATTTAAACGGCTCAGAGTTTTCATTCACTTTTAAAAGACTACATTCACAGTAACTATAAGCTAAAAGCATTTAAACTAATTTCAACCTGTAAGACAGAGTAAAACTTGTCATGCACCGTGAACTAGTAGACGGCACGCTAGGTTTCTGTTCCTAATGGACGGAGAGCTGTGATTTATTTTTCAGGTATAAACATCAGTATCGTCAGTTCTTTGAAAGAAAGCACAAGCTACTAAAGATTTATTTGCTATAAATGAAAACAACAGTTAAAATCGCAAAATGCTTGAAGTTCTTTTGACAATTCGTACACGCAGCGTCTTGATTGCCTCTTAGCGCGATCTATCGGAAGGGAGTTAACTACTTGACCGCATGCGCTCCTAGTGGTGGAATCAGTGACTGTTGGTTTAGAGATAGTCCCGCTCCGAAGTCTTTGTTCTTTATAATCAGATCATTGTGTATGTTTGTTATATTTTAAAGTAGGAAGACAAAAATATGTTCAAATGTCCCTTTCCCCTCAAACCATGTAAATTTTAAAGTCAACTTTGTTCAGTTAACAGTTCTGTGTTATGTGATTCAAAGGAAGTCTATCACTATTCTTCCAAAGGTTATTGTTGTATTTACCTTAGCTTAATCGAGATATATTTTATTTCGATATTTATACATTTTCTCATAATTACAATAACGATGTTATTACATAAAACGATAAACATGTTTTTAAAATGATATTGCTATGGGACGACCGAACCTCATCTGACCAAGGAAAAAAGTGAATAGCGACTTATTACTCAAAAGGGATAGCTGTTAGAACCTAAGACAATGTACAGCAATTTAGAAATGTTTAACCCCAGGGATAAGGTCAGAAAGGAAATCTGTAAATCTGCTGTAATAAAAAGAAAATGTTTGGGTTTATTAAAATTATTCCGAATTCCTTTGTTATAAAAAGATTCAAAATCATTAGTTGTATGCTGCAAGTCTGTGGTAGTAACCGTCAAAATGTGAAATAGTATGATCAACTTATACACATGTAATAAATAAATACAAAATTTATGAATCTTCTCATCTTGTGACTTAATGGACAGAGTCCGAATAAAACAGTCGTTAACTCAGTGTGACTCTAGTCATCTGTTAATGTCTGTAAGTCATTTTTTCACATTTGCCTATCAACTTGTACTTACGATGACTGACTTAGGGACAATCTACATCCAACAACTTTGGCCTCACCCCACACAGTTTTTATTGCAGCACGTTCAATATCCGTAATGAAAAAAAAAACTGTATTTATTTGCAGGTTCATACTGTGACATCAGTCAGAAATCGACTTTAATACATGAACACACGTTTCTATGTTTTCCCATATAACAGACAGTATCAAAATTGTATCCAATATCCATGTTATACCTCATACACGCAAATTGGTGCTTAAAATACTTAATAAAAAAGTGAATGTGAAGTCATTGATGAGTGGTGGATAATCTAACGCAGGGGAAGACAGGTAGTAGGGGTGTGACGTCAGCTCCGGCAGCTCTCACCGCCAAATGTGCTCCCGAACTGTAGGCAGGTTAGCGTGTGACATCACAGCGCTGATTACTGCTGTCGAAGTGGGAGGAATAGTTAGATGTGTGCGGATAGGAAAAACAGGAAACGTGTCGGGTATTAATAATATGTACTACTTACACCTTGGGTGTTGTAATATTAATTCTGTCTGCTTTAGTGACACAATTGGTCACAGGGTATAAACAATTGCATTTTGGATCTGTGCTATGAGCAACTTAAGCAACTTCAAACTCAAGTATTTTAAAAATAAAATGAAACAAAACTTCAAGTAATTTCCTCTGCATATTAGACGAGACCTATACAGAACAAAACTTCGTGGACATTTTCCGACACTTTCTATTTGGTTTTTCTTTAACTACTTTATCAAAGTCAGGACGTAATGTCAAAAAATTGGTAATCGAAAACTGCTCATTACACGTTGCCTCCAAACAGCCAGCTGTTGATGTACGTACTCAAAAACAAATATAGCAAGAATTATATACTTTTGCAGCAAGAAAGTATTATACTTAATGTTAAATCAAGCTTTATTCCTGTTCTAAACAATACTAATCTTAATATAAGCTGCCATACAAGGCTCTAACTTATCTGAAAACCACATTTCACAATCACAAACAAGAACTTGTGGAATTGTTTACTTTTAAAAGCAGGAACTAATGTATAAAACTGCAAGTCGAAATGTTCAGCAGCTATCACAAATGTCCAGAAGATGTCTGTGCACTCTACTAAAAAGAATTTCAACACTGGAATGAAATCGCCTAGTTTAAATGTGAATTGCACCAATTAGGAAGAGTATAATATAAAAGTCTTCAAGTCTGAGTCTCGGGTAGGTATAATTTTGAATTTCGAATAGCAAAATTATTGGTACCTCTTATGACCTGAAGCCATACGGAGAAGCCAGTGGCGCTTTAAGGGTTGTGCATTAGTTCGATAGATCCCAAGAGACCTAACCTGAGCGCCTGGAAGGTGACACAAACTCGCCTAGAGTTTTGCAGCTCGGGGTCTAATGACATATGCCACATAAAGGAGAGATGAGCCTTCGTGACTCACAAATCCGTCGCTAAGTGGTTGAAGTCCGTCTAGGACAGGTACACGCGTGACACAACGCGCTGACCTTCAGCCACCAACTGCCGTGACTCTTTGCAACAAGCTAGCAAAGGTAATTTAAATGGTCACTTCGACCTCCACACGGGCATTTATATCATGACGTGGTTGTTCATTAAATGGCGCTAGGGCGTAACTGATGGCAGATTCAGAAAATACAATGTTCAAACATAATTTCAAAGCAAAAATAGGAAAATCACCCATTTTGTCATTTTTGACGAAATTTCACTGACGTTTCCTCTAAAGTGTACTTTCTGAAATGTTATGATGAAGCTGCTTATATACCTAACTGTAATATACTCTAAGTATTTTGTTTATTTAGGCACTCCAGCATTAGATCATATCGGACGATGAATAAAATGGATGAATTAATGCTCAGTTGAACCAAAGAAACATAGAGCTTAGAGTTACCCGGGATTCATCTCTAAATATAAATAAAAAACGGAAAAGAACCTCATTTACAATACTCGTCCTGGCTGAGGTCCAAACTAGGGACCTCTAGAACTTGAGGCACACCAAATCACAAGGACGGGCAATATTGATATTAATGTGTGTATAAAAATTAAACAAAAAGTTCAACTGTAAACTTCGTTTGACTTAAAATAATCATAATGATCCCGTGAATGATAAAATATTGAAGACATACTTGTGTAATTATTTTGCACGACATTTCACATATTTCTAATAAACATCTCCTCTTCCAAACGAAATGTATCGTATTATAATTAGTTTCGCTACATAATTTCCATGTTTGTAATTTAAGTTTTGTCTTCTCAACAAAATAAATAATATGTATTATTTTTGTTTACAGCAACACCAAATATGTCATCGTATTTAAGTTGTCTAAACTTGTAAAATGTTAATAACTTTAAACCTTTCAAAGGTTTCCAACAGTTTGACAATTCTCTGAATTCAATTTCATAATGGAATGCTGCTATGGTAGCTAAGTGGTTAGAGTAAATGGACCCGTGACTTTAAGATCCGTAGTTCAAATCCCGCATTTGAAATTTTCAGGCCGACTCTGCCCCTCATAGTTTAAGATTAGGCAGAATTTCTACCAAGGTTGTACTGAATGTGGTCTCTGCACTCGACCTTGTACATCACTAGCTCATCCGGTACCTCCCTGGACTCATTTGCTCTTTCTATCCATTCTTGAACAAACTATTTTTAAACAGCTTACTGTCCCTTTTACTTTATATCACTCGAGATAAACGTTATAGTTTTATTATATATGTCCTTCTGGTTACAATGTATATGAATACAGTTAGTATCCAGTCACCGGACATTTCCTAAAGGCACCATGATAAACTTTCTGTGATCGTATTAGCTTTTAAAGTTAGTGAGTCCGCCACTAGGAGCGCATGTGGTCAGGTAGTTAACCAACAGTCGATAGATGGTGCTGATGTATAAATCAGGACGTTGCTATTTGAAATGCAATAAAAGCTCAGGCAATTTGGCACCTAAAGTATTACTTTCATTTAGGGTAAATAAATGTTTATCAGCCTTCGTTTCCTGTGATAGGGCGGACGATAAAGACGTTTACACCGGAATGAAAAAGATCACGAGTCTCCGTCGTAATGGTACATTAAGCGGCAGTTCTATCTATTAGATCACGGAGTATGACAAGTTTTGTTCTATGTTAGTGCTGCCTATTTGAATTTTATGTATAGCAAGTTTGTTACTGTGTTGAACATATGTCAGATTCAGCCATTACTGGTAATTTGGGTTTCAAAAACTTCATATGCCACATATAGCAGAGACTCTCAAGCACACTTTACCATGTTTGTATATATCTCACAGAGAGCTATTGTTTGTAGATTCTTCGTTCCTTTTCCTTGATTGCTACCATAACACGCACGTGTCTATGTTAAAATATTAAATTATATTATACAAAGTCAAATCAAAATAAAATGCTCATTTGTCTTGTGGTTGAGGCTTAAAGAGTAACATATGTTCTGTAACATTGGTAACTTCTGATGGTTAAATTAGCTTTTTAGTGATTTTATTTTACACTGCGTATGAACATGAGTAATAGAGATAAGTCATTAATGTGTTCTTCATAAAGCAAACTTCCTATTTAAAACATTTTCTGTTCTATCTCTTGTTTTTATAAATCCAATCTTCTACATGTGCTCCGGCAGACATAGCACCTTTGTTCAGTAATGCAGCAGTACAGATTTGCAATTATAGTACGTCAAACGTTGTTAAACTTTACCTCAATAAAACATACAGAATATAATGATGGAAGGATAAAACGTTTACAAGATTTGAACTCCTTTCCGAATTTGTAGGGATTGTCCCTATTTTTCTATAATTGTCCCATGTCCCTACTTAAGTATGACGAGATATCTTCAGGTCCCTACCGTTGTTTTACTTTTATTTCATGGCAAAGAGATGAGGCAACATTTGCTGACAAGCGCTACATTCGCTTGTTATTTTATTTATTAAAACAACGAAATATTAGTATAAATGGACAATTCCAAATCACAGCTTAGGGTGACTTTGTGGGTTCGTGAAATTAGAAGTCCAGTTTGCAGAGATTCAAATTGCTCTTTATTTCCGTAGAAAGCCACCTTTTGTACAGCCCTGAGCAGCCGAATTACGTAACATACACAAATACAACGTTCGTCTGCCACTCGACCACAAACAAAAGAGTTCACTTCAAAATCACAGCTGCACGCACACGATTATCGAGTCCAATTGCAACTGCCACCCGACAATCTGGCCGCGGCTTCTTTTATATCTCCACTCATTGTTAAAAAATTTGTGGAATGTTCTCTTACAATGAAGACCACACCAGAAGAAAGACGAACCTTCCAGCCATCTGGCTCTTTCTCCTTTTCGGCAAGCTTTTATCTCCGCGATGCACTGTCTGTCTCTATGCGCGCACCGGCCGCCCCAGTCGCAACAATGCCTCGCGACAAAACTGGTTATACCGCGCTGCTCCCTATGGGCAGAGCTAACAACTGAAATCAAGTCGGAAATAGAAATGTTAATACAGAAGGTAGTATTCCTTAGAACATAGTTCTGTGTTATATATGTGAATATAAACGTATGGTGATGTTTTATACAACTGGCTCTATTTACTGACAACCACTTCTAAACATCACACTTATGCGGTGAAGCGGGCTCAGTTTTATGCTGACATGCTGACCGCTTGGTTTACTACCTGGCGCCTAAAAATAAATGCTACAAAGTCTCAGGCGTTTACTTTTACCAGGCGAGTGCTTCAAGACGTCCCCAATCTCAGGCTAGCAGGAGAAGTGCCATGGTCCAAAACGTCGACTTATATAGAGTTCACTCTAGATATGAAGTTTACATGGAAGACCCATATAACAACTTTGGCAAATAAAGCCAACAGGAGGTTGGCAATGCTGTACCCGCTCTATAGTAGAAGATCGACACAGGCGCTCAGCAATAAGATCCTTTTGTATAAACAGGTCCTGCGACCTGTAATCACATTTGCCTGCCAAGTCTGGGGAGTTGCAGCGAAGACCCACCTATATAAACTGCAGATTCTCCAAAACCGATATCTTCGTACCACTACGTCATCTCATTGGTATATTCCAAATAACAACATTCACTCAGACCTTAATTTTCCAAAACTCACAAATCACATCCTACACCGCTCTCGAAGCTTCTATGCTCAACTACTTCAAGTTTCAATCACCTCGTACGCGGTCTCGGGTAGTACGACCTCGACCCCGGTGAAACTTACAAAAGACCCAGACTTGTGCTAGGCCCACGATAAACACATAAAATCACACCTTACACCTCCAAAAACTTTTTTAGAACTTCCAAAATATTTCTCTAAACACTATCACCACCATTTAACCACCACCCCTTAGTTAAAAACCAATCTTTATGCCAGTCAGGGACGTAGTCCTTTGTGGCAATAGTCGAAGGACCCTCCTTTGCGGAGGAGGACTCCCTTCAACAAACCTCTGTGCTGTGTGTGGCTCTGTTTAATATTCTTGCAGAATTTATTCCATATTTTATCTGTTGTTAATCAAGGTAGCTTTCATAGATATTTCCACATTTGTACGTACAAGAACGATATTGTAAAAGTGACAAAAGCACATCGCTATATATTCTATAAGTTGTGCACTTTACTGAGATATAGGACATCTTGTGTAGCAGCCATTTATCCACTTCCGGTTTCAATTGTACAGTAAATGCAATACTGATTTATATTATTTTATGTTATGTATAACACATGTATGGCAGTATCTGTGTATAAGACGTATGCTGTATTAATTAAACTCAGTAGAGTAATTTGTTGTGTACACAAAATGGTGGGGGAAGTATTTTAAAGTAAGAAGCAATTTGAGGTGAAAGAAATTTCTTGAAACCTTAATATCGTAACCTCGGAAAATGCTCAATTTAAATGTAATATCGTGTTAGGTGTGCTGAAACGGAAAAGAGCAGCTTTTATAAATTGCGGTACTTAGGCAGTTTCGGGTGCAACAGTCCTGGTACACTGCTGATGGATGGTATTTCAAAATGAGTGACTTAATCTTGAACTACCAGACAAATTCAATATGTGAAGAAGATATAGTAGCTGTAGTTTGTGATTATATGTAGAATATTCAGCTTCCAGCTTTCCCTGTACAGGAAATGTTTTACCTCACCAAATTTTGATTTTTTGTCAGCATATATGACTGAAATCAGACTATACACACTTTTATTTATACCACGAAGGTGTGGCTAAACGAGGAGCAGATGAGGTGTATACCCTTTAGTAAGTTTACCTTTCGGATTTTCCACCAATTACGAAGGCGCTGTATTTCTTTAGTGCTTCGTGAGGAGGTCAAAACAGGAATCATACGGTTGTGCTATTTTTATTATCATTGACAATGGCAGTAAGATTCAATGTCATTCAGCAGTAGTTTCCAGAAAGCGATCACCCTTTGTTGCCGTGTGATCGCGACTTTGGTCTCCGTCGCCATGATACAGTGTATACACCTTTTGAATATCTTTCTCTGATATTATCATCTAAGAAACGCCCAGATCCATTCAGGACAACAGTAACAGTCACCTCGATCCTCACAGACTTCAAAACCTGGCGTCAGAACTGTTTTAAGAAGACAATTGCTCGTCCTGGCAGTTCTCATTGTGGGTCTGGTGTGACTGTTTCCAAGTATAAGCATCTAACTTATGATAGAGAACATTATGGTTATCTCGCGGCACGTTAGTATGTTGAAGGATATGTGCAGTAATAGTTTATATTGGAAAAAGGGAAAGGCACGTCCAGATCTAACTTTCAAGAAATTTTATGACACATCTGTCCTCTCCATCAACTGAAAGAAAATAGTACATGTTAAACAATAACACAATATATCCCACATGAACATCTCCATTGCCAACAGAACATTTTGACATGGCGAAAGACTTAAGTATAGTTGATGATGAGTAGATGTTGAAATTAATTTAGTGAGAGTATTTCCACATAGCACAATATGTTAATTAACCTTATTACAGATTTATTGCACTATTACATTGTTTCATAAGTCCAAAAATGAACAAATAATAGGCAATTTTGTTGTTTTCTATTAAACAAACCATAATTATTTTAAAGGTGAAATACGTCCGTGATATAAAACATGTCTGTAGATAACAGACATGCAAATTTGAGGTCACTGAGTAGTCCAAGCAATTACTAACGATTAGTTCTACAAGTTTTGTGTAGATTATAAGTGAAACAGATGCTAACTGTGTACATTTTTAAGTTTTTTATTTTCTTTAAAACTATGAAAGAATGACTGATATATCTTTTCATATCACCGATTCAACTGAAACATTTTTATATTTTGCTCACTCTGAAACTGATTGTCGTAGGGTAGTGATCGGAACGCTTTAAACATTACTCCACTTCTACGAGGTGTCTAAGCTATCTAACCAAAAACGAAAAGATAGCACTCATGACCTTCCTGAACTAAATAGAGAAGTCTGTCTCCCTATCCGTCTCCCTCTTTGCCCTCCCAGACGTTTACATCAGGACAAGTAGCTTATTATAAGTGTTTATTATAAGCACGTGATTATAACGTTTAATTATTAAATGATAGAATATCTGAATTTGCATTGCGGCTGTTTATTTAAAGATTACGTCCTCCAACTTTGAGTAAATTCGAAGTATGAATGAAATCTGCGAACGGTTGTAAAAATGAGCCCAGGGTCCATAGAGCTTAGTGTTACCATATATTTACCATTGAGGATAAGGGAAAGCCTGTATTCAGATCAGTCAGCCTGGCCGTGATGAATACGTGACCTTGAATTCGAATATATTATATAATATATTATACCGACTCCGTCGTAAGATTACATCAGTGTAAACAATTGACATACACCGACGCCTGTGATTGGAGCGACCACGTGATCGACATGTCCAGCATAAGAACATGACTGTCTTGTCGCTTACCGATGTTATGTAACCTCAGTTGTATTTTGTCGTGACACAAAATGATATATTTTATCACTTTATCTAACCTTACCGGATTTGAGGCACGCTGTATAAGCCATCACTCAGCTAACAAACTCAAAATCTATCCCCACAAGAATGACGTATAAACTCATTATACCCAATTTTGGCAACTAGGGAACACTGTTTAGAGCTTGTAGTACGTTAATTTGTGGCTGGGTTTTGTCCTTCACAGCGAATGTCGTTACTAACAAATTTACTTTCAGCTTGTTTATTTTGCGATGTTTAAAAACTGCCGGTTTTTACTATTTCAACGCGAGAGGGAAGGATCAGCATCAAACTCACCTTCTGTATAGACTCGCGCAACGTTGTAACAAAAGTTGGGATGCAAACAATGGCGTTGCAGTCACAGATGTGGCTCTTGTTTACAATTCGTTATAGCAGGAAGTGCTCTAGGTAAATGTTTTAAGTAGTAATAACTAGTGCTTAAGGTATTAACAAAACTCATAAGACGACACCACTGAACTGAAATTTCTAAATTGAAATATTCATTCGATGGATAGAGTCAACATGAAAAATTCAATGCCATGGCCGGGATTTGACTCTATGTTGACTCTATCCATCAAATATCTTAGCCTATATACGGCTAGTGTGGAGAAATGATTAATTTCCATCAATTAACTAAAATAATAAGAGTTAAATGATGAAGCCTGGGACTTAAGTACTTACAACAGTAAGTCGCCACAAACGGTGTATCTCGGATGCGAGAGCCCCTAGTGGTCTACCGGGGAAATATATGAGTCAACTGGAAAATTTAATGTCAGGAAGGCACGTTGGCCATGGTAGCTCAAAGGTTAAGAGCGACTGGACGGAAACCAGTAGATCCGTGGTTCAAATCCCGGCCATGGCATTGAATTTTTCATGTTGACTCTATCCATCAAATATCTTAGCCTATATACGGCTAGTGTGGAGAAATGATTAATTTCCATCAATTAACTAAAATAATAAGAGTTAAATGATGAAGCCTGGGACTTAAGTACTTACAACAGTAAGTCGCCACAAACGGTGTATCTCGGATGCGAGAGCCCCTAGTGGTCTACCGGGGAAATATATGAGTCAACTGGAAAATTTAATGTCAGGAAGGCACGTTGGCCATGGTAGCTCAAAGGTTAAGAGCGACTGGACGGAAACCAGTAGATCCGTGGTTCAAATCCCGGCCATGGCATTGAATTTTTCATGTTGACTCTATCCATCAAATATCTTAGCCTATATACGGCTAGTGTGGAGAAATGATTAATTTCCATCAATTAACTAAAATAATAAGAGTTAAATGATGAAGCCTGGGACTTAAGTACTTACAACAGTAAGTCGCCACAAACGGTGTATCTCGGATGCGAGAGCCCCTAGTGGTCTACCGGGGAAATATATGAGTCAACTGGAAAATTTAATGTCAGGAAGGCACGTTGGCCATGGTAGCTCAAAGGTTAAGAGCGACTGGACGGAAACCAGTAGATCCGTGGTTCAAATCCCGGCCATGGCATTGAATTTTTCATGTTGACTCTATCCATCAAATATCTTAGCCTATATACGGCTAGTGTGGAGAAATGATTAATTTCCATCAATTAACTGAAATATTCATTCGTTCATTCATCCATTCAAGCAGCTGGCGGCTGACTGAGGGTCAGCACGATGTGTGTCATTCGTGTGCCTGTCCTACACGGACTTAATCACTTAATGACAGGATATGTGGGGTTTTGCAGGTTGGTGGTTTAAGATTAGGTAGATGAAAAGAAGGGAGGTAGCCGTAGCTCCTCATGGTAGCCAACTCGGGTGCAACAATATGTGAGCACCGCTGGTGTGATAATTTTAGGAAGAGTTTAAATTAGAAGGTCTATTAATTTCAAACACTAATAATTTTAAGGTTGTAATAAGAATTTTATTGTTACCGGGTGTGCCCGCATGCCAAGCGGGGAAGCCGGTAGAGCTTGTAGCGTCTTTCGGTTGTTCTATAGTTCCCTAGAGACCTAACCAGGGCGCTCCGATGTTGAGGCAAACTCGCGTAGAATTTTGTGGCCCGGCGCCTAATGACATCTTCGACTTAGTGGAGAGATAAGGCTTCATGAAGGTATCTCACGGGAAGCCTCCAGCAAACAGAATAGATGGCCCTGAGACATCTATTTTGTACACGCTAAATTTGTCGCAGATTGGATCCTGCGGCCATATCCCAGATCTCACAAGCATAAAGCATGATTGGAAGAATTAAAGCCTGAAAAAGGTGCAACTTAAGGGGTGTCGGCATTCCTGAGCGCATCATGGGGTATAACGAAGCCGAAGCTCCACATGCCCGATGAGCTACCTCCTGGATATGACCCCGAAAAGTTAGGCCCCTTTCCAGCTTTACACCTAGGTACTTTAGAGAGTTTGTCTACTCTATCCTTCTGCCAGAATAGTTAAAGGCGGGGAGGTTGGCGGGAAAGTGACGCTTAGTGAAGAATATGGCTTGGCTCTTCTCTGGGTTGATAGACAATCGTCAAAGCCTGCACCAATCATAAATGAGGCTTAGGTGTCGCTGTATTGGGTTGAAGGCTCTGCGTGCGTTTCTATCTGTGTTGTATAGTAGCACGTCGTCTGCATATTGGGCTATGATGACCTGTAGCTCCGTGGGGAGATCCGCCACATACACGCTAAAGATTGTAGGGGATAAGACAGAGCCTTCGGGGACGCCTCCTCTGATGGGTGGTCTGGTAGATAGCTTTCCCGCCACAGTAACTGTGAAATGTCTGTGTTTGAGGAATGAGTGTAAAATGTGTATCATGTGTGCAGGAAGCCCCAGGGAGATTAGTTTATGTAGGAGGCCTGCATGCCAGGTGGTAGAGAAGGCCTTCTCGTCATCCAGAGATACCGCCGCAGTGAATGCCCTTTCCTAGAAACCCAGGGCAGCGGCCTCCACCAGACGGAGCATCTGCTGTGATGTCGAGTGCCCAGGACGAAAACCAAACTGATGGGGAGGAATAGCTTGAATGTCCCCCAGAAGGGGCGACAAGCGGGCTAAAACAAGCCTTTCGAAAAGCTTCGAGAGGACTGACAGGAGGCTAATGGAGCGGTAACTGGCGGGGAGTGCCGGATTCTTACCGGGCTTCAAAATGCAAATCACCCGAGCTTCCCTCCACTGTCGTGGAAAGTGGCCCAGGGCGAGACACATGTTAAAAACCCGAGTAAGAAAAAGAACGGCTTTGAAGGGAAGATGACGGAGGATGGTAGTGGTCAACCCAACAGGTCCCGACGCCTTTTTGGGATTTAGACGCCGGAGTGCGCACTGGAGCTCACTGGTTCTAATGACAGGTAGTTGGTCCACCTCAGCAAGAGGACGTCGAAGGTACTGACGAACCTCCCGCTTGACGCGGCCAGTGAAGTCTAGGTCCTGGAGGACATCTTGTGGCCTCATGGTCCTCTCTAGGTAATCGACAAACACATTTGCTTTGGCTTGGGGTTCATACACCAGGCCTTGGGTGCCTTGGATAGAGGTGGTTGGCGCTCCTCCAAGATTCCGGAGTCCTTTTGCAAGCCTCCACGCCTCGCCATTCTCAAAATTCACTCCAGACATCAACTCCTCCCACGCCCGCACACGGTGCTCGCGTAGTCGAAGTCGAACTTCTCGGCGCAAGCGCGCGAGCAGAACTTGATTATGGCGAGTGCGGTGTCGCTGATAGTCTGCGAGCCGCCCAAGAGCGACGAATGAGAAGATGGATGTCTAGCGGGATGACGTGAGGGTGTAGAGGTGCTGGAGTGTGAACGGTGAGGTTGCGAACTGTTCGTCCTACGATGGAGGTGAAAGAGGAGATCGCAATCTCCAGGGTCGGTATGTGTGTAATGTGTGGGTTAGGAGGTATGGAGTCATTTAAGCAGACTCGTACGCAATCCCAATCGACCTCACGGTTTTGAACCGTGAATTCATGACTAACAACCCGTAAGTTGACCTCAGCCAAAACTGGGTTGTGGTCGGAATGTAAGGCGCTTTGTGAATTGAGTGATAAGTGAAATGGAAAATGTTTGATGATTGCGAAGTCAATGACCGAAGGACGGCCTTGAATTCGCGGGAAATGAGTGGGTTGCCAGGGGCCCTCAACTCTCAATTGAGGATCTCCATCTAAGATGCGGATGATTTCTCTGCCTCTTGCGTCTCTCCGGGGACCCGAATGCCAACGCGGGTGTTTACCATTCAAATCCCCAGCCATAATGACGTTGGGATGTACGGTGAGCATGGAGGGATAATCATTAGCAACGAGCTGTGGGCTAGGAGGGTGATATGCAGACACTATCAGGACTTCGGAACCGCCCAGATTCACGCAGACGGCAGTGGCTACAAGGCTTTGAAGAGCACGAAGCTGGATAGGTGTAAAGACAACCCCTCTCCTCACAAAGATCGCCGTGCCATCGCCGCGACGGCCCACACGGTCGATCCTGAGGCAGTGATAGCCGGAAATCCCGAAGGACATTTCAGGTCGGAGATGTGTTTCCGATACCAAGATGAGATCCAAAGCAAATGACTTCGCGAAATGCAGGAGTTCATCTTGTTGACCATTGATGCCACTCGCATTCCAGAATGCGAATCTGAACGAGGTCAGAGACCTAGTTCAACCCGCCATCATGGCTCGCGCGGCTTACTGCGGACAACAAGGCATGTGCCTCCATGGCAATGACCATTCGGGCTGCAGAATCCGTGGTGTCGAAGAACCTCACCACCAGTTCACAGAGACGCCGGCCGTGGTTCTGCAGCAGTTGCTGCAACTATCCCAGCATATCCGATGAAAGAAACGTCGTCATACTCCGTGATTTAGTACACATCATGGTAGCCTCCTGATCCATAAGGACGGAGAACAGTGATTTATTTTTCAGAGGTAAACATCTTTATCGTGAGTGTTTCGAAAGGAGACAAAAGCTGCCCAGGATTTATTTTTTTTGTAAATGAAAGTAATACTGTAAAATGCCTGGTTGAAGTTTTCTCTATGACAATTCCAATCCGCATAATCCAAATCGAGTCGTTGCGCAGTCTGTCGGCGATGACGTAACTACGGGACTACATGCATTCCTAGTGGCGGAATTAGTAACTATTGGTTTTATCATGGATGTCTTTTAGATTTATCCTTCTTTACAGAACACTCCACTGCCAGTAGAGGCCCTAGCCCTATTCTGGCTTGAGACGGAAGGACTGACATTTAGATATTCAATGTCCAGTCGTGTGTGCGCATTTTAGTTTTAAGGCAGGAGGACAAAAACGTGTTCTAATACACCTTTCCCGATAAACCATGTAAATGTTGAGACCAGCATTACTTAGAATGGAGTTTTGTGTCATATGTTCACCGCTACACGCGTGATCTTTTACCTCCATTACACGTGCGCTGACCGAGAGTCCGTATCAGCTTTTACACAAGTTTGATATATCATTTTAATATTATGGTTTCGAAATATGAAATATTAGTATCTAAAGTATATAAACTTTAGGAACATTGCAAACATAATATATTTAAGCGCCTTTCCAGAAAATAAACAGCTTTAAGTCATTATTTACCCTTATATTCACTAAGTACATTATTGTACTCACTGATATTAACGTTCTTTCTATCTTAGCTGCTTCTATGATTACACATTAAAACATTTGCTTGTAGAAAAATTGTCCAGAAAGTTTATTTTTTATAGAATAATTTTCACTGCCAATTTCAAGCAAATCATTCACGGAGGTTGCTGTTCTTATTGTACGGACATGTTGGGACGTTTTCCAGGCACGTACATCTACTGAACAGTCTACAAGAAAACCTTGTTGGTCTGTTTATCTTGCTGTCAGAGAAGTTACATCTTCCTCGGATATTTAGTTGTGGAGCCGTAGGAGTAAATTTAGCTTTCGGTAAAGCCAATATTTCCCTGATGGTGTTTCTGATGCTTATAGGAGTATTTAACTGAGTGACTTTCATTTACGATAAATAATATTTATAAATAAAGAAATAAACAATTTTTCTGAATTTTATGACTTACATTTCGTAATATTAGAAGGAGGAAATCTATCTTACCTGCCAAACGGAATTGCAAAAATTGATGACGGAACAGACTCACAAGAATGCACGTACAAGTAGACAATAATGATTTCCTCCAATATTGATAGTGATTTGTTAAGAAAGAAGGGAAAGTAGAAAAAGCTGCTAACGGAAATCTTGATTTTCTAATTAATTTTTGACGGAAAATTAAAACTGCGGACTCACATTCCGCAGCGCGTGTAACGGAGGGTTAAGTGATGTGTTTGTACTTACATGGCAGTACTTATTCTAAAGTTACTATTTTTATATAAACTTATTGTTGTTAAGCGAGATAATTAAGTTAGATATTTGTATATTTCTTTGCAGGTACAAGGGTATTTTAGACTAAATTGCTAGCTAAAGAATATTGCTATGTAATGTTTAGCTGAATGAGAGAGTATACGAATAGCGACTTACTACATGAAAAGTATAAATAAATTTAAAAGTATCAAATATAAATATTTGCTGAATGATATAACGCTCAAATCAGTTCAGGGTCCATAAAGCTTAGGGTTGCCGGATATTTAAATTTCGAGGTAAGGGAAAACCCGTTGAAAGCTTTGTTCAGATAACTCACCATTAAAGATTCGAACTCGGGAGCTCTTGAACGTGAGGCCAACACGTTACAGAGGATGGCATAGGTGCATGGTGTGATCACTTAACCGCAACAATTGAACAATGGTGTTATAAATTAAAAACTAAGTCCATGTTTATAACTCAGATATGCTACTGATTTTCAAGTACAGCATATCACAATTGTAAATGGATTGTAGTTATATCTGTCTATATGACGTAATCAATGAAAATAATACATTGTAGTATATTATGAATAAAAGTTACCGTATATATTTTAACATATATATGCATGGGCTCAGTAATGACTGACAAGCTATATCATATCAGTTCATTTTATCGTTAACATCCAAGTAATATCCAAGAACTTTTGAAATTGAATGCCTTATACCGACGTCATTGTAAGATTACATACCGATTTAAACAAATGACGAACACCCAAACCTGTGATGGACGTGACCACGTGATCAAAACGTCCAGAAGATGGTCAGGATTGTTTCTGTTGCACGTTGTGATGCCAGACAGTGATACACTTTCTCTACCCTTATCTTACTTGAGGCTCCCTTCATAAAGCAATTTTCTGTTCTCAAAACATATCCCAAGAAAAATGCCGTAGAAACTCGTTGTCCTCAATTGTGACAACCCGGGACGCAAGCATATTCCCATTTATCCTCAAGACGCTATGCTATAGAACATTTGTTCAGATGTTTCGTTTACCTTTATAGACGTCAAATGTACAAAAGTCTAAGAATAGTGTGTTGAAGAATGGGTAGAGAAAATCAGTGAAAGTACGACGTCAGATTCTCGTTTACACAAGTCCTGAGTACTTCACTTGGATAACTGTAGGTGAACTGAGCTCCCAGGTTCGAACATACAGTTTGATTTTTAAAAGAAGATACGTGAAGGTCATCAAGCAAGAGACGCGAAGGATAAGAAGGGAAGGTCGTTGCTACGCTAACGTTAACAAAGGTTGCCAGATTGTTACTCTGGTGTATCATATAGTCCTCAGGTCAGTTATCGCTAGTTTTATGCGAGGAAACAGAGTTTGCTTGAGTGTTCAGTTTCGCCGTGTATTGTTATCCTACTTTCTTAAAACACAATTAAAATACGTTTTTATGGAAGCAAGGCGTAGTGGCGTTAGGATTAGAGGTGGACAGAGGTATCATGGCCCAAGGCAAAGGTAAGGTTATCGTTGGGTTGTTATATTACACAGCCCAACTAGAGGATTTGTCTGTTCTCTTAGGGAATTCTTCCAACAGGAAGACGAGAGTTTGCTCCTTATGAATGAACAGTTTATTCCTTTTATGTAAAAGCGATTGCTCTGTTTTGGTTTACTATGATTATGCCGAATACTTTTGTTATAAAAAGACTCGCAAGCATTAGTAGTATGCTGTAAGTCTATGGCAGTAACTGTCAAAATGTAAGGTAGTATGATCAGCTTATACATATGTAATAAATAATCAAAACATTTATCAAACTTCTCATCTCGTTACTTAATGGACAGGGTCCGAATAAAACAGTCGTTAACTTAGTGTTACTCTAGTCATCTGTCAATATCTTTAAGTCATTTTTGTCACATTTACCTATCAACTTGTCCTTACGACGATTCACTTAGGGACAATCTACATCCAACGACATTGCCCTCATACCACACAGTATTTATTGCAGCACTTTCAATATCTGTAATTACAAAAAACTTTATTTAGTTGCAGGTTCATGCTGAGACGTCATTCAAAAATCGATTTTAATATATAAGCATAAATTTCTAGGGCTTTATAGTTCGGACCACTATTAGGTACAATTAATGGAAATTAATTGTTTTTGCACACCAGCCGTGTGTAGGATGCAATATGAAAAACTCTTACGCATATTATAATACTCTCATTTACTCTTTTTATTCATTCTTGAATAAGCTATTTTTGAACAGCTTAGTCTTCCATTTACTTACTTCATTCGAGATAAACGTTATTGTATATATATTTTTGTTATATGTGTCTTAGTAGTTACAATAGATATGAATATATTTAGTATCCAATCACCCGACATTTCCTAAAAGCACCACGATAAACTTTCTGTAATCGTATTACACTTCCTCGAGGTGTCTAAGCTAACTATCCAAAAACTAAAAGATAACACTCATTACCTTCCTAAACTAACTAGAGAAGCCTCTCTCCCTATCCGTCTCCCTCTTTGCCCTCCCAGACGTTTACATCAGGACAAGTAGCCTGAGATACGGTTATGTTTATTATAAGCACGTGATTATATAGTTTAATTATTAAATAATAGAGTATCGGAATTTGCATTGCGGCTGTTTTTTTTTAAGATTACGTCCTCCAACGTTAAGTAAAGTCAAAGAATGAATGAAATCCGGGAAACGGTTCTCAAATGAGCCCAGGGTTCATAGAGCTTAGTGTTGCCAGATATTTACCATTGAGGATAAGGGAAAGTCTATTTCCAGATAACTCACACTGACCGAGATGCATCCGAGAACTTGAATTCGAATATATTATATAATATATTATACCGACTCCGTTGTAAGATTACACCAATGTAAACAAATGACATACACCGACGGTTGTGATTGGAGCGACCACGTGATCGACATGTCCAGGATAAGAACACGTTTGTCTTGTCGCTTACCGATGTTAAGTAGCCTCAGTTGTATTTTGTCCTGACACAAAGTAATATATTTTATTACTTTATCTACGCTTATCGAATTTGAGGCACGCTGTATAAGCCAACACTCTGCTAACAACTGCAAACCTATCACAACAAGAATGACGTAGAAACTCGTACCAAATTTTGACAACCAGGGAACACAGTTTTGAGCTTGTAGTACGTTTGATTGAGACTGGGTTTTGTCCCTCACAACGAATGTCGATTCTAACATATTTAATTTCACCTTGTTTATTTTGCAATTTTTAAAAGCTGCCGGTTCTTAGTATTTCCCCTTAGAGGGCCGCATCAGCATCAAACTCACCTTCTCTATAAACTCGCGTAAAGCTGTACAATAACAAACGTTGGGAAGCAAACAATGGCGTTGCAGTCATAGATGTGGTTCTTGTTTACATACATTATAGCAGGAAGTGCACTCGGATAATGGTTTAATTAGTAATAATTAATCCATAATGTGTTATCAAAACTCATAAGACTACATCAGTGAATTGAAATTTCTAAATTGAAAATATCACTCTCTTCCATACACTAGTAGCTATCATGGCGGCTTTCAGTTTCCTTTTCACAGAGCAAGAAGTTTTATTTCCCGACGTCTAGGTATTTTCATTGGATTTTGTTAAGAGGTCATAAAGCCGCTGTAAAGATAAATTAAAACGTAAAAGAATCTCATAACCTGAATTACAAGAACTGTTTGCTTTTGGCTTTTCTTTCATTAAAGTATATATTCACCCTTTGCGCTATCTATCGGCCTTGGACTAACCACTTGAGACCATACGAACCTAGTGACGGAGTCAGTAACTCCATCTGTTACCAAGATTACAAAGACCGCTAGGAGATATCGATTTCCACACAGAAATCCGGGTTTAATGTCTTCACGTACAGGAGCGTTTATCATTAATTAAGATTTACTGGACTCAATTATAACAATAGCCTTGGTGCGATTCCTGCCTTAAACTTTGTCCGTAGATAACAGCAATATACCAGGAATCTATCTCTCCTTACGTTTGTGTTCCTGAATTACTAAGGATTATCCTTCTTTTGTTTATACAATGATATTTTTGCTGTTAAATCGGAGGAGAAACATGTTGTTAACATATCTAGCTTTAGACTTATATCTAAAGGGAAATAGAAATAGTAATCTAAAAGTGAACATTACTTAGTATGGAGTTGTGTGTTATATGTGAGTCAAAAAATATACATATCTAAAATAAATATCATAAAACCTGAATGTTACATTCATCTGAATTTCTCTGCTTACTCTTCTATAACTATTCTTACAAAATGAATATTCTTGTATTTCTACCTCATGTCAACTGAGACAAACTTTCATTAAATATTTATACATTTTCTAGCAGTTACGAGGACGACATTATAGACTGAAGGGATAGTCACGTTTTTAAGATGTCGAACGTTATACAATGGATATGAAGTTGCATGATTCTTAACTAACAGGAGAAAAACAGGTATAGCGACTTACTGCCTGAAAGGTATAGGTATATGAACCTTCAAACCTTTAATTAAGAATACTCCGAAGACTTATAGCAGCAGCAAATATTTTACATATTTTTCAGGGAACGTTATTGAGTATTTTGGAGCAAACCCAAGCGAGGTAAACATAACTTACATTAAAATTGATATGCGTACGCACAATGTGGTATAACGAATTGTGTTACTGTGTTCTAGCTCAGTCTTTAAGTTTAACCTTGATGAATCTAAAAGCAATTGACTGTCAGATGGATTATGTTAAGTTCCTAGCTCAATCTTCAGATGTTTATTTCGAAACGCTGTAATTGTATCAGGTGTAGGTAATTTTCAATTTGCAGTGCGATGCTTCCAATTTTACGTCCTCCCGTTATGTCATTAGACGATGAATGAAATGATGTTCAAATGGGTACAGGGTATATAGAGCTCAGGATTACCTGACATACATATTTCAGGATAAAGGAAAACCCCGAGGAACATTGGAACTCGGTACCTGTTTAATGTGAGTCAGACATGATTGAGAAGCGAGCATAAGTGCATTGTGTGATCAGTTAAGTATAAGGTTATAAATTCGAAACTAATTTTATATTTATAAGTCTTACGTCCTACTGATTTTCAACTACATCATATAATATTTGTAAATGGGAAAGTAGTTATATCTGTATATATGAGGCTAGCAATGAAATAAATTAATGTATTCACGATAATAAAATTTGTAATATACGTAAGCATGTGGTCAATAATGACAGATATTTGATAGGTTAACAACCAGGTCCTCATACCATAATATGAGAACCTGACTGACTCCGTTGTAAGAATACTTGGCGATATAAACAAATGACAAACACCGAGGTACGCAACTTGAGTGTCCACGTGATCAACATGTTCAGAATGACAACAGTCTTATACCGATATTACTGTAGATTCAGTTGCCTTGCTCTACCGTTATGTGTCCAGCACACTTAGCTTAGGATAAATGTTACATTGTTTAAAACGTTTGTTTGAACAATTGATACTTTGGATTGTATATGCTCATTTGCCTATATCTAATGTTTCATGAGAAGTACGTTAAAGGAATATAATAGAATATTCAAGAATGTTAAATCATTTTTTTGTTTTCAATGTCAATAACTATTAAGTTGTTTAATATACTCCTAATAAAACCAAATGTTATTGTACATATATAGAGAAATATACGTATATTGCAAACTTACAGAAATTAATTGAAAATTTCAGTGTCTGGAGTATTTTGAGCATTAAAAAATGTTAAAAAATGTACACAGTGAAATTCTAGATAGAAGCTTTAAAGATAAAGAAACATTTTTTGTTTAAAGACTCCCCCTGCACTATAAGTAGGTCCCTCAGCTAGTTCAATTTCCTGTTGTTCTTTTAATTTAGTCACTTTTAACTGCTTCCTAGCAATAAACCTGTGCCCAAAGAAGTTTAAGCACTCTGTTTTAACTTTCACCTATCCCTAATGATACTAATTTTCTTGCTAACAGAACTTACTTTGCTTACTGCAAATTTCTCTTAGCATTTTCACTAGCTTTATGTCTCATATTAAATACACTAACAGCTGCGGTCACAGCAATTAGCAATTTCTTTCTAGTTACAACAACGCTTTTGACAAACACTGCAAAACTTCGTTAGAATTCTATGCTTTTCCTTAGATAAAACTCTCCAGTCGATTAGTACTAACTAATTTCTTTCTTTTGTCTATGAGATGAAAATTGTAAGTATAATAGATCATGCAATTCATACTCATAGTCATAATGACCCGTAAATGACAATATATTGAAGACATATGTCTGTAATTATTTTGGGCGGCATTTCACATATTTCTCATAAACATCTCGTCTTCCAAACGAAATGTACCGTATTACAATTAGTTTTGCTACATAATTTCCATGTTTGTTATTCAACTATTGTCTGGCCAACAATATAAATAACGATATATATAATTTTTGTTTACAGTAACAGAAATATATCATCATGTTTACGTTCTATATACTTGTAAAATGTAAATAGTTTTAAACCTCTCAACGATTACCGGCAGTTTTAAATTTCTTTAAATATAATTTCATAATGCCATGTTGCTATGATATCTCAGTGGTTAGAGTAACTGACACCGTGACCGGGAGAACCATGGTTCTAATACCGGCTAGTGTATTGAATTTTTCAAGCCAACTCTGCCTTTCAAAATTAAGATTAGACAGAACTTCTACCAATGTTGTACTTAATGTGCTCTCTGCACTCGAGCCTGTATATGGAGCTCATCCGGTACCTCCCTGAACTCATTTACTCTTTCTATCCATTCTTGAACAAACTATTTTAAACAGCTTACTGTCCCATTTATTTTACATCACTCGAGATAAACGTTATTGTATAAATAGTTTACTATATATGTCTTTGTGGTTACAATGTATATGAATACAGTTAGTATCCAGTCACGGGACATTTTATAAATACACCATGATAAATGATCTGTGATCGTATTAGCTTTCAAAGTTAGTGACTTCACCACTAGGAGCGTATGTGGTGAGGTAGTTAACCAGCAACCGATAGATGGGGCTGATGTGAGAATGAGGACGTTGCGGATTGAAATGCCATAAAAGTTCAGGTAATTTGGGAATTAAAGTATTAATTTCTTTTTGGGGTAAATAAATGTTTAGCATCTTTCATTTTCTTTTATAGGGCGGATGATACAGACGTTTACACCTGAAAGAAAATTTCACGGCCCCCCGTCGTAATGGAACAAAATGCCACCTTCTATCTATTACATCACGGATAATGGCAAGAATTGGTATTATTTCTATTGGCTCTTATCTTACTGATTCTAGCATATTTGTTGCCATATAGATTATTTTGGATATCTGATCTATTCAGACGTTACTGGTTATTTAGTTTCCAAAAATACCTTATATGCCACCTAGAGTATAAACCCTTGAGCACAGTATTCCATGTTTGTATTTGTCTCACGGAGACTTATTGCTGGTAGATGCCTTGTTCCTAATACTTTTCCGCTAACACAACACGTACATGTCTAAGTTAAGATGTTAAATTATATTATACAAAGTCAAATCCAAATAAAATGTTCATTTATCTTGTGGTTGAGGCTTAAGGAGTAACAGATATTCTGTAATGTTGGTAACTTCTTATGATTAAATTGGTTTGCTGTTTCTTTTATTTTTTAATTGCGTCTCAACATGGGTAACAGAGATACGACAATGTCTTATTCATAAAGCTTACTTGTTTAAAATATTTGGTGATATTTTTGTAATTTTTGAGTGCACTACATATCCCAAAGTGCTCCCAGTCAATGATCTCATTCTCATTACACAACAAGCAGTTGGGTGTAGGAAAAAGCTTTATTCGTTGGAGATGCTTTGCCAGACAATGATGTCGCGTTATCCTCCGTAATGCGGACACAGTTTCACTCCGTGGAGTTCTGGCATTGCTCTATTGTTTGGGAGTAGATCCATCCACTGTTTTTCATGTACAGTTTTATTTACTGTGTCTGATCTTTTCGCTTTGAAAGAAGATTTAATTTTGAGCTTTGCCGAATGGAAAGATAAGGGTGTTGTATTAACATATATAATGTTTAAGATCAAGGAGCGTCCTTAAAAGTCATTTTTACCTTGGACGAGTTTTTCCATTAGAGATAGAAAATTTGTAGCACACAAAACTGTATGACACAATTTGTGTCATACATTATTTGGGTGAAAGTCATTTCAAAGTAATTCCTTCTTATTTATCTTATTTAAACTTTTTCAAACGGGAAGTGGTCATTTTCTTTATTTCTTGGTCATGCAAAGAGGTTGGAATTTGAGAGCTATCGTAGAGAAAACAGCTTTAAAATATCTCAAGTTGATATGTGTTCCACATGTGAGGCTTTAAATGTGAAGATCAAGTCTTCATCACTCAATGAAAATGCTAAGCGGCTACACTTACAGAACTGATTATCCATAAAAGACGAGTAGTTAAGTTTTACAAGAAATGGGATGAAGGAAAGGAATTATGTGAAGAGGATGATACTGCAGCATCTGTAGGTTAGGATTATATTAGAATATTCAGCTTCCATCTTTGTCTGTACAGGAAATGTTTTACCTGAGAAAATTATGTCTTTATTTGTTCAGTAAACATGAGATCAAATCAGATAAAGCACGTTATTATTTATACCACGAAGGTCTGACAAAACGAGGACCAGATGATGTGGATACCTTCTTTGCAAAACTACCTTTTTCCTCTTGCACCAACTGCGAAGACACTCTACTTATTTAGTGATTCGTGCAGAGGTCTAAACAGGAATCATAGAGTTGTACGATTTTTATTATCATTGACAATGGCAGAAAGATTCTATATCGTTCATCAGTACTTTCCAGAAAGGGCCACTCTTTATTGCCGTGTGACCGCGACTTTGGTCACCGTCACCATGATACTATGTATACACCGTTTGAACATCTTTCTCTGATATTATCATTTGGGAAACAGCCAAATGCTTTCATGACAAATGTAAGTCACTGAGAACCTCATAGACTTCAAAAGCTGGTTACAGAACTATTTTAAGAAGGCAACCAAGGCTATGGCTGGTCCTGATAGTTCTTACTGTGTGTCTGGTGTGACAATTTCCAAATATAAGAATCTAACTTGTGATAGATAGCACTAGGGTTACCTCGCCGCACGTTAGTATATTGATAGATTTTTCCAGTACTCTTTCATGATGGCTAGAGGAAAGGCACGTCCAGATCTACATTTCAGTAAAGTGACACAGTGGTCCTCCCAATCACCACAAGGAATAGTAGACGTTAAAAAATAGCACAATACATCCCACATGAACATCTCTACTGCCACCAGAACATTTTGATATGGCCAAAGAGTGAAGTCGAGTTGATGGTGAGTAGAAGCTGAAATTAATTCAGTAAGAGTATTTCCACATTGCACAATATGTTCATTAACCTCATTACAGGTTAATTGCACGATTACATTGTTTCATAAATTCAAAAATAAGCAAATAGTAGGCGAATTTGTTGTGTTCTGCTAAATATCCCATAATTATTATAAAAGGGAAGTTCGTCCGTGATATAAAACATGTATATGCAGCACAGACATGTAAATTTGAAGTAACTGAGTAGTCCATATTGCTATCTATATGGATAACGATAACTGCGTAAATACGTGTGCAATGACTTACTAAGGGACCATAAGAATACTACACACAGAGAATTCAGTAAGCAGCTTCAACAATGACTATACCGTACGAATAATATAAAAAAGTGTGCTAAAAGCAGAACACTGTAGAAAATGAAACTACATTTACTAAAAAGTGAACAATAGTCATTAAAAGCACCAATAATACAAAGTAGAAGTACGGAATATTGATTCATCTTTAAGAGCAATGAATTTTTATTTTTAATTCTACATTTTCTGAATGACTCCGAAAAAAGAGATTATTTCATCAAGGTTCCAGTCTAATGATAATTTATTACCGCAGGTCCAACACTGCACATTCGTACGTTTTAGCAGGAAATAGAATGGAGAAAAACAATTTATCATCAACAAGTCTCTGTGTGATAAATACAAACGTGGGAAGGTGGTCTTGAGAGTCCCTCCTATGTATGTAAAGATGTTATTTGTTTATTACTTCAAGTGTGTCATATTAAATAGGTTACAAGTCAAATATGGTATAAAGTTTGTATATCGGTCGGAGAATTGCGCATTATATAAGTACAAATCTGCTACTTCACCACTTTGGGCTGTTCAATCTGTTCCGGCTCCAATTTGTTCTGTCCATCTCTTCTTCGACCCTCTCTGGCTTCTTCTACCTTTGAGTTTGTGGCTATTTTAGGTATTCTGTTATTATTCATTAACACACTTTCCCAATGATTTCTCTCGTTAACAATAAAATGATTTATTCATTTCACTTGTAATACTTTCCTAATGTACTGGTACCACTTTTTATCATACTTAGAGCACCCACTCATAAATTTCGTCTGTGATGTCTGTATTAAATAGATTTCCATGATAAATAGAAATGTATGAGAAAACTTGCAGAACACGGTTCTTGACTGACAGAATATCACATAACTTATTTTAAGATAGAAATGGTTCAGAATTTTCAACACAACAACATATTTGACTTGAAAGATCCTTAATAAAACGTAACCTCGAATATGGAGTAAAACTTGTCATGCACCGTGAACTAGTAGACGGCACGCTAGGTTTCTGTTCCTAACGGACGGAGAGCTGAGATTTATTTTTCAGGTATAAACATCAGTATCATCTGTTCTTTAAAAGGAAACAAAAGCTACTAAAGATATATTTGCTACAAATGTAATCAACATTTAAAATCACAGAAAGTGTTTGAAGTTCTCTTGACAATTACTATCCGCAGCATCTTGATTGCCACTTAGCGCAATCTATTGGAAGAGAGTGAACTACTTGACCACATGCGCTCCTAGTGGTGGAATCAGTGACTGTTGGTTTAGAGATAGTCCCGCTCCGGTGTCTCCATTCCTTATAAACAGATCATGGTATATGTTTGTTATATTTTAAAGTAGGAGGACAATAACGTGTTCAAGTGTCCCTTTCCCCTTAAATCATGTAGATTTTAAACTCAACTTTATACAGTTAACAGTTCTGTCTTATATGTGAATCAAGTGATGTCTTGCAGTTGTATTACTATTCTTGCAAAGGTGATTGTTGTATTTATCTTAGTTGAATCGAGATATATTTTTGGGGGGATATTTATAAATTTTCTTATAATTACAAGAACGATGTTATTAAATAAAACGAAAAACATGTTTTTAAAATGATATCGCTGTGGGATGGCCGACCCTTATCTGACCATGACAAAAAGCAAATAGCGACTTACTACATAAAAGGGATAACTGTTTGAACTTATACAAAGAACAAGAATTTAGAAATATTTAACGCCAGGGATAACCAGACAAAGGGAATTTGCATATATGCTTTAATAAAAATATTTTTTTGGTTTATTAAAATTATTTATAATTTTTTGTTATAAAAACACACAAGCATTAGTTGTATGCTGCAAGTCTGTGGCAGTAACTGTAAAAATGTAAGGTAATATGATCATCTTATACATATGTAATAAATAATAACAAAATTTATCAAACTCCTCATCTCGTGACTTAATGGACAGGATCAGAATAAAACAATCGTTAACCTGGTGTGACTCTAGTCATCTGTCAATATATTTAAGTCATTTTTGTCACATCTACTTATCAACTTGTGCTTACCAGGATTGACTTAGGGACACTTTACACCACACAGCCCTGAGGTCCAAGGAGAGTTCTCCTCCGCTAAGGAGGGTTCTTCGGCTCTTGTCATACCGGGACTAGGTTCCTTAATGGTATTGTGAGGGTTTCATTTATATAAGTGACGGTGGATTAATGGTTGTGATTAATTTAAGGACTTGAGTGTTTAATTAAAGTTAAGATGGAATGCAATATAGGAATAAGTAAGAGTTATAAATTTTATGTAGTTTCCAGCAGAAGTCTGGGTTTTTTATGTTTCTCCAGGGTCGAGAACGTATTCTCCAAGTCCTCGGATTAGGTTGTTGAAGCTGTTTGGGAGGTTAGGATAGAAACTGTGGGACAGGTGTAGGATATAGTCAGATACCTTAGGGAAGGATAAGTCTGAATGGACATTGGCATTTGGGATATAACAGTCGGATGTGACTGCAGACCGAAGATAACGGTTTTGGAGGACTTGGAGTTTGGAGAGGTGTGTTTTAGCTGCAGCACCCCAGACTTGTCAGGCGTAACTAAAAACCGGCCTTAGAAGTTGTTTGTATAGTAGGAGCTGGTTAGGAAGAGTCATAGATGATTTCAAGTTGTATAGTGGATCCAACACAGTCATCCAGAGCTGTAATGTGCTCTTTCCATGTAAGGCGCATGTCCTTAAGAACACCAATGTATCTTGCCTGAGTAGAGCAGAGTACGACTGCATCTCCTAGACGTAGGTTGGGTACACCCTGTAGTGCTCGCAGTGTAAAGGTGACGGCTTGGGACTTATTGGCATTAAGTTTTAACCGCCAGGTCGCAAACCAGGCATACACTCCATTCGCAAACACCTGAGCCCGCTGCACTGCGATATCATGTCGCTTTGATGCTGCTGTTATGGCGTTTTAGCACTCTGGTTTACCTTTCACCTATCCCTAATACTACTAGTTCTCTTGCTGACAGTGTTATGATGAAGCCACTTCAATACCTAACTGTAATATATTCTAAGAATTTTGTTTATTTAGGCACTCAAACATTATATCACATCGGACGATGAATGAAATGGGTGAAATGATACTCAATTGAGCCAGGGAACCTAGAGCTCAGAGTTACCCGAGATTCACCTCTAAATAAAAAAATAAGAAAACCGCAAAAGCGCCTTATCCAGATAACTCGAAGTGACCGAGGTTCAAACTCGGAACCTCTTGAAATTGAGGCACACCACATCACATAGACCGGCAATATTGATAATAACGTGTATAGCAAAATAAACAAAGAGGTTCAACTGTAAACTCTGTTTGATTTTAAATAATCATCATGATCCCGTAAATGATAATATATTGAAGACATATTTCTGTAATTATTTTGGACGGCATTTCACATTTTTCTAATAAACATCTCGTCTTCCAAACGAAATGTACCGGATTACAATTAGTTTTGCTACATAATTTCCATGTTTGTAATTTAGGTTATTTCTGTCCAACAGAATAAATAAAAGTACATATTAATTTTGTTTACAGCAATACCAAATATGTCATCGTATATAAGTTCTCTAAACTTTTAAAATGTTAATAACTTTAAACATTTCAAAGATTACCAAGAGTGTGACAATTCAATTTCATAATGGAGTGTTGCTACTGTAGCTCAGTGGTTAGAATAAATGGACCCGTGACCGTAAGATCCACAGTTCAAATCCCGGCTATGATAGGTGTTGAAATTTTCGGGCTGACCCTGCCTCTCAAAATTTAAGATTATACAGAATTTCTATCAAGGTTGTACTTAATGTGCTCTCTGCACTCGAACTTGTATATCACCTGCTCATCCGGCAATTCTCTGGTAGTACTACATTCTTGAACAAACTGTTTTTAAACATCGTACTGTCCCATTTATTTTACATCACTCGAGATAAACGTTATTGTATAAATAGTTTTATTATATATGTCTTTCTGGTTACAGTGTATATTAACACAGTTACTATCCAGTCTCCGGACATTTCCTAAAGGCACCATGATAAACTCTCAGTCATCCTACTAGCTTTTAAAGTTAATGACTCAACCACTAGGAGCGCGTAAGGTCAAGCAGTTAACCAACAGCCGATAGATGGAGCCACTATAAGAATAAGGACCTTGCTAATTGAAATGCTAATAAAGTCCAGGCAATTTGGAACTTAAAGTATTAGTTTCATTTAGGGTAAATAAATGTTTAGTAGCTTTCGCTTCCTTTGATAGGGCGGATTTTAGAGTCGTTTACACCTGAAATAAAAAATCACTGCTCTCCGTCGTATTGGAACAGTAAGCTACAATTCTATCTATTACATTACGGTGAATAACCGCTTTTGATACATATTAGGGTTTGCAATTTCTGTGTTCTGAATAGTAAATTTGTTGCTAAGTTGAATATTTTGAACATCTGGCATATTCAGACGCTACTGGTTATCTGGGTTTCAAAAAACTTCATATGCCACATAGAATGGGTTAAGAGCAAACTTAACAAAACTTACAAATTTCATTCTTCTACCTATAATAATTATTTTCAAAATAACGTGTTTATTGATTTTCATAGAAGCAGAAGAATCGAGTCGTCCAAGTTTACCTGGACGGAATGGTTTCGCCCAGCACCTAGCCGCTTTCTGCGACTTTATGTGGGTGGTGTAGAAGTCTTTAGTCTTTTGTCTCAAGCGTTTATGTCGGGGCATAGGTTTCTCTGATCTGTTGGGTTAAGCCGCTCAGGCTGCCGCCTGGGGTATATATTCCCAAGGCCGCCCTCACCCAACTCTCCGCTTGAAGAAGGTCGGAATGATGACAGCACGATCAGAGGGGATAGGAAACTATGTGGGGAAATTATCTAAACCCATTTCTGGTTCTGGTGTTTTCAGTGTGATGGATTAGCCCCATCTGGCTAATAGCCCATGGCGCCCTTTGGGAGTTTGTACCTCCTCCTCCTGCGAGGAGCTCTGCGGTCATACCGACCCAGGGTGTTGACCAGCTGGTTGGAATGGGTAGAAAGTTTTTGATGGAGGGTTCGAGATCTCTCTCTTACCATGTCCTCTATGTAAGGGATTTGGGAATATTCATGTAAGATGTGCGTAGGGAATCTACGCCCAGTACCATAGATCATCCTTAACGCCCGATTCTGCACGATTTGCAGTCTGCGGATTGTGGTCGGAGCCGCCAATCCCCAGACCTCGCACCCATACAGAGTCATGGGTGATATGATCGCACGGTACAGACGTAGTTTGAGGTGTGCCGGCATGTTGGACCTGAAAATGGGGTACAACTGCCTGAGTGCAACATGGCCTAGTCCCGCCTTAGCCCTGACATGGGGAGTGAAGTTTAGCCCGCGATCAAGTAGGACACCCAGGTATTTAGCCGAGGAAACCCATGGGATTTGCCTCTGCCTCAGCCTCAGCGTTCCCGTCGGTCGCCAGCGTCTGACCTTAGCCAGTAGAAGAGCTGAGCTCTTCCCTGGACTAATTGCCATCCTCCACTTCTCACTCCAGCGGCCGATCGCTCGGAGCTGTCGTTGCAGAGGTGGAAAGCAGAACTTGACATTTTTATTACGCGCCATAATGAGAACGTCGTCCGCATACTGGCACGTAACTGTCTGTGGCTCTGTAGGGAAGTCAGACATGTAGACCGCGAAGAGCAACGGTGATAATACACTACCCTCCGGGACCCCCGCAGCTATGGGTCTGACGCTGGAAAGCTTTCCTTCCACTCTCACCCTGAATGAGCGATCCCGAAGGAAGCTGCTGATCAGAGCAAGATAGGGAGGAGGGATGTTAACTTCCTTGAGCTTGTACAGTAGACCCTGGTGCCAGGTTGTCGCAAAGGCCTTTTCCACGTCCAATAGAACAGCAATGGTTTTGAAGTTCTCCTGGAATCCCAGGGTTACGTTCTCAACCAATCGAAGCAACTGCATGGTCGTGGAGTGCCCCCGTCGAAAACCAAACTGGTGATCCGGAAGGAGTTGCCTGTCCTCAAAAAGAGGTGTCAAGCGGGTTAGGAGCAGTCGTTCAAACATTTTTGAGACATCTGGGAGAATACTGATTGATCGGTAGTTGCAAGGAAAGACCGGATCCTTGGCGGGTTTCAAGAAGCACACCACCCGCGCCTCCTTCCAGTATATCGGGAAGTGGCGTAGGTGAAGGCAAGCATTGAATATCCTCGTCAAGTGAATGACAGCCCTCTTGGGAAGGTGCTGGAGCATGGTCGCTGTAACGCCATCATGTCCAGGAGATTTGTTAGGTTTGAGCTTTTTGATTTCAGAAGCCACCATTTTAGGGGTGACTATAGGAATATGGATCTCCGTGTGTCTCGGTGGTGGGTCCTCATAGAGGAACTCCACCTCCGCCTCCACGTGTTCAGTAAAGTCCTCGTCTTGGGGGTCCTCCCTTGGTTCGAATTGGCACTCCAGATAGTCTGCAAACGCTGTGGCTTTCTCGTGTGGTTCAAAGGCGAGCCTCCCACGAGTGCCATGCAATGGATGCTGGTACAGAGTTTTGTCCTTGCGTAAGGGCTTGATTATTCGCCATGGTTTCTTTTCCTGAAGGTTGATGTTCTGCATGGTGTTTTCCCAGGTGGCAGCTCGATGAGCTCGAAGCAGTCTTCTTACCAGGGATTTTAACCGCTGGTAGACTGTGCCTATCCTGGGATGGCGAAATCGTTGCCACAGCCTCCGTACGGTAGCCTTGGCTTTTATCAGCTGCCGAATCTCGTTGGGAATGATTCCAGGATTAAGCTTGTTAGTCGGCATGCGGTATGTGTGTGCTCTTACAATCTGTTGGATTTGTTGGGAGAAACGTGTCGCCGCCAGCTCCAGCGCCTCAAAATCATTGATACGTGGGCGGGGGTCGAACGTGCGGTTAAAGGATTGTATGGCTGCATCCCAGTCAACCTCGTATTCCCAATCAGGGAATATCAGTGCCGGTGCACTGATATCTGTGTCGACTATGACAGGGTCATGGTCTGAGTCCATCTCATTAACTACTGAGAGGTCCAGATGGAATGGAATGTTTTTGGTGATCATGATGTCTATGATATCCGGTCTGCCGCGAGCCGGATGGCACGTTGGACCTCTAGGTCCGTGCGCGATCAGATTTGGGTCTCCGCTTATGAGGCGGTAGAGCCCTCTTCCTCTCTGGTTATTGTTGCGGCTATTCCAGAGCCCATGTTTCGCGTTGAGGTCTCCTGCAATGCAAACCACTGGGTGTAGGTTCAGTAGGGTGGTGTAATCTGCCTCATAGAAGTGATGACCAGGTTCGTCGTATGCAGCTATCAGTAAAGAGTCTATGCCACCAATGGCAAGTCGGATGGCACAGGCCTCAACATGCTGAAGCGCTGGAAGAGGAAAGGGTGTATGTAAGATAACATTTTTGATGAAAATGGCTGTTCCGCCCCCCTGCCGGCCGACTCTATCGGCCCGGTGGGTGACGTAATTGGGCAACGAGAAATTTGTACCAGCCTGTAGATGCGTTTCACAGACCATTAGAATGTCAATTCCATAGGACTGCACAAACTCAAGCACACCAGGATACTGTGTCCCTATCCCATTCGCATTCCAGAATGCGACCCGCAATGGTCTCCGAACAAGTCTGGGGGCCATTACAGTTGAGTGACAGGGAACAGTTCCTCGAGTGTTTTGAGGAAGATTGTGTATTTTTCCATAGAGTTGTAGTGTGGGTCGTTCATTACCCGCTTGCACTCTCTAAGAGTAGGGAGAATCCTTTGTAGGAGATCGCCGAACCACAGAGATAGGTCTCTGAATTCTTCGACGTCTCTCTCGGATATTGCTGTTGCTGCAGTTAGTAGTGGCGAGAGTGGAACAGTCATTGTAGCTGGCGCAGTGCTAGGAGTTGTTGACTCCGTCTCCTTGGGCGGGGCTTGCCGCTGCTTCTTTTGTGGGGCATCAGTTGGTCTAGCTGTCTGTTGCTGTTGTGAAGTGACAGTCGGTTTGGCTGCCTTCTTCTTTCTCCTTGGAGGTCTTTGTGGTTGGGGTTGTGCTTCCTCCGTTGGTGCAGGGGTAGCTGCATGCTGTGCAGGGGCCTTAGCAGATTGCTCTGCGCGGTCGGCTGTTTGTTCTGCCCTAGATAGGGCCGCAGCAAAAGACACGCCAGGTCGGACGGTTGCCTTCTCAACATCTGTTCTGCGGCGGCTCTCGATGACCTTCTGCCTCGCCACGCAGCCCTTGTAGACGCTAACGTGGTCCTGGTGGCAGTTGGCGCACCTCTTCTCGTCCGGGGCTTTATCGCAGTCCCTCAGAAGATGGGGTCCAGCACAACGCAGGCATACTTGCTTTCGCTCGCACGCCGCGCTAGAGTGGTGGAACCCCATACATCTATGGCACTGGACTGGTCCACTTTGGCCGTAGAATCTCTCGACTCTGACGACTGTATGGAATAGCTTCCGGACGGAGTCGATTGGTTGTTCCGACTCTCCAGTGACCTTGTCCACATTGACCAAGAAGAGAGGCATCGGAACTTTTATCGGCCCTTCTTCAGTGGAGATAGTCTTTTTGAGCTGTGCCACGGAATTAGCTGTAATTCCGTGCTCCCTCAGTAGCGCAGTCTTCACCTCCTCAGGTGGGCATTCGGAGTCTAATCCCCTGATGACCCTCCTTTCGACGTTTGGTCGCTGAGGGGAGTAGTAGTAGAATTGTATATCTAAACTCCTTAGCACTTCCTTGGCTGCCTCAAAATCAGCTAGACTAAATGTCTGGATATGAACCTTTCGAGGTTTCCTCCTCACCTCGAAATCCTTCACTTTCTGTTCCATCTGTCGCATTACTGCGACGTGATTTTTGAAAGTGTCCGCCACTATGGGCGGCATCTTAGTCCCCCTCTTGGGTAGGGGTTGCTTCTCTCCCGGTGCAAGCGGTTGCGTCTGTCCCAAGTTTTTGGGATCGGCGGTTTTCTTCTTCCTCCTCTCAACGACAGTGTAGTCGTCAAGGTCGGACTCTCCCTCCGACTCAGGCAGAGGTGGATAGGACGCAGGGTCCATGGATGCTGATGCTGGTTGTGCAGATGATGAAGGCTTCTGAGGAGCCGCAGCATTCCTCTTTAGGCTTTTTGCCTTGGTGGTGGTTCCCGTAGGGAGAGGGTAGGTGCTGGTCGATGGCTGTTGCCCGTCTTGGTCCGTCAACGTCGGCGCAGTTGCCCTCCGGCTATCCGCAGCGGACCGGACCCCCCTAGGGTGACATTGAGTCTCCCTAGGGTAGGCGCCTGAGCGAGTCATTTCGACCCTGGGTTCAGAACTAGAGTTCCGACCCTTGGCTGTGGTCTTGCGGACCTGCTGTCTCGTAATCTGTCTGTCTGTGTTTTGTGTCCAAAAAGTAAGTCTGGTGCTGGTATCGATTCACGCTAACGGAAGCTCGAGTATGCGGTACACTGACCACTCCCTTCCGACTAGCAGGCTGCCAAAAAGAACTGGTGCCCTATTGCTGAACTGTGCACGCGTAGCAGGGTAGCAAAGTTGTCCAATACACCCGTCGATAAGTGTGGCTCACAGATAGAACGTCCACCAAAAGACCCTATCTGATTTTCATAGTGTTATATTGTAAGTTTTATAAAATATCCCAGGCCGTGCAGTGTATCTTTTAGATACTTTAAATTTCAAATTCAGATTTCTATGTAGGTCAGTTTTGAAAGCTTTTTAGAGTCTGTTAAGTAGTTTGGTTAAAAACAAATTATGGAAGAATATATTAAATTTTCCTTAACCTTTTGGCAATTTTGAGGTTTTAAATTTAATAATAAATTAACTTTTCGATCTGCTACTGAAATAATATCACGTTAACTTTTCGATCTGCTACTGAAATAATATCACGTTTTATGAATCATTTATTTTGGAATATGCATGCACATGTGATAAAGTTTTATCCATTTTTGAACAAACTATTTTTAAACAGTTTAGTCTACAATTTTCTTGACCCGAATTCGTGGATTGAAGACTGGGACTACGGACGGGATGGGGTACACTTGAACCGAAGAGAATCGTCAAAGCTGGCAGCTTTGTTCGCGAGGGTGACGAAGTGGGCTGACGGCAACGGGAAGCAATGACACCAACTTCAGGAAAACGTAGACTTTCATTTAGGGGCTGATTCCTTAAGGCTGCTACAGGTAAATTGCCGTAGTATTATGAATAAAATGTCATTATAGGTACTGAATCATGGCTGAATGTTGACATTAATGATTCAGAAGTATTCAGAACAGATTACAGGGTGTTTAGGAGGGTCAGGGATGGAAGGGGAGGGAGAATCTTTATTTGAGCTAAATCAGAGCTATACAGCAAAGAATTATGGGTAGAAGAAGAGGTTGAGATTATGGCAATCGAAATTATTGATCAAGCAAACAAAGGAAATAATTTAACAATAATAGCTTGCTATAGACCACCTGGAGAAACTGAGAAGTGTACTTCATAAACTAGTGGAGAAAATCTCTTCCGAAGGGGAAAAAATGTTATATTAGCAGGGGATCTAAATCTGCCAAATGTAAAGTGGGATGGACAGTTAATAGGAGGTGAAGCGCAAAAGCTCCTTAACTTTCTGGTTTGGGAGCAGGGATTATTTCAAGTCGTGAAAACTGTTACTTGACAATCAGCATTACTGGACGTATTTTTATGCAAACCTGAGTCATTGGTTTCTGCATGCGATGTCTTGCCAGGTATAAGTGACCATCAGTGTGTGCAATTAGACCTAAACTGGAAAGGGCAGACAAACCGGTTTGAAACGGAACAAGTAATTAGTTGGGATTTCCATAGGGCGAACGGGAAGGCTATCCAAACATTTCTCCGGAAAAAATATGGGTTATTTGTAAAATCTGCCACTAGTTTAAATGAAGCATGGGTTAATTTCAAAACACTTATCCTGGAAACAATTAGAGAACAATTACCTTTTAAAGTTATTAAACATAGAGCCGATCCAGAATTTTATGCAAAGTGTACTAGGACACTTAAAAGAAAGACTAGGCGCGGTTATAATAAAAGGAAGATGTCAGAATGGCATCTTAACAAATTTAAAGAATTAGCTAAACAATTACAAGACGAAAAGTTGCAAGCGCAGGAACGATTCTTAGATAACATTTTTAACGGGACAAATAATTATGTAAAAAGACGCAGGTGAAATAAAGAGAGCATACCAGATTTTAACATTAATGGGATAGATGTATGAAGTGATAGGGACAAAGCTAATATATTAAATTCGCATTTTGTATCGGTTTTTCTTAAATCCGACGATAGTTCCGAACAGGAAATTGGGGAGAGTGGAGAAACAATTTTTCAAATAATGGCACCCAAATTACGCAAAAGGATTAAGATGCTGCAAAACCGACAATCAAGGGGACCAGACAATATACCTACTGAAATATTAAAGCTTGGGTGTGAAGCCATTATTCCCTATCTTATGCTCTTGTTCAACATGTCAATTAACAACTGTGCCTTACCAGAAGACTGGAAAACAGCTATTATAGTTCCGATTTATAAAGGGGGTAATAAAACAGAAATAAATAATTATCCCCACTTAGTCTAACTTCAGTAGTATGTAAATTAATGGAGCATTTAATTGCAGAATATATACGAGAGGAGTAAGAAAGTAAAAAGTGGTTTTATCAAGCGCAACATGGATTTAGACCTGGGTATTCGTGCGAAAGTCAAATTACTTCATTATTTCAAGATTTGGCAGATGAGGTAGATGCAGGGGGAAGAACTGATGCAGTGGTAATAGACTTTTCTAAAGCTTTTGATGTAGTGCCACGTAGTTTACTTATTTGTAAACTAGCTAATACAGGAATTGACAAACGCGTAGTATTATGGGTTAAACATTTTTTGAAAGGGAGAATGCAAAAAATTAAAGTAGGTAAAGAGCTGTCCGATAGTGGAACCGTTAGTTCGGGTGTGCCGCAAGGCTCAGTACTAGGACCCTTACTGTTTCTCGTTTTTGTTAATGACATTGCTGTTAATATTAACTGCCAGATAAGGTTGTTTACAGACGATTGTATCATTTATAATAAAATTCGGAATACAGTGCATGAAACCGCTCTTCAGGATGATTTAAATGAAATCTGTAATTGGGCTGCGGCTAACAAAATGTCAATTAATGCCAAGAAAAGTAAGTCCATTGTTTTTAGTAGAACTAAGGGCAAAATTATTGTTAACTATCACATGGGAGGGGTGCAAATTCCACAGGTGGACAACTGCAAATACTTGGGAGTGTACCTGGCAAGTAATGCTGGATGGGAGGAAAAAGTAAATTCCACATCTAGGAATGCGTGGAAGGCATTACATTTCGTAATGAGAATATTGAAAAAGGGGAGCGCTAGGTCCACGGAAATTGCCTACATGGCCTTAGTGCGGCCGGTTATGGAATATGCAGTAGCATGCTGGGAAACGTATAGAGCTAACCAAATCGATCCATTAGAAAAAATACAGAAGAGGGCAATAAGATTCATAAAAGGAGGCAAGTATTTTGGGCCTATAAAAGGAGATGAGACTAAATGGGAGGTATTAAGAATTAGGCGTAAAAACATAGGTTGGTAGCATTATTCAAAGCTAATGCTGGTGTAAAGGCATGGGTGGACGTTACTGTAAGGTTAGATAATCCGGATTATTATGGACGAAACGATCATAGGTATAAAATTAAGGGTAGAAGATACAGAACCGACGTAGGAAAATTTTCTTTTGTTAATAGAACCATTGAAGAATGGAATGAATTGCCTGTAGTAGTCTTTCAGGGTTGTCCCCTGTCGATGAAGAAATTTAGAAAAAATCTAGATAGTTTATAGTTTAACTTTTAAATTATAATGGTATATAATATGTAAATAGGGAATTAAATAGATATGTTTTAAGTGACTAAAGTAAAATAATATCATGTTTGTATTGTTTATTGTGTTATTGTTGTAAATCTAGTATTTGTAATTTGATCTGTATTCTTACCTCTGCCACCGGGTAGTACCCAATTGCAGTGAATACATACATACATACCTACATACCTACCTACATACCTACATAACTACATACATACATTTACATTACGTCACTCGAGTTAAACGTTATTGTATAAATAGTGTTATTATATATGCTTTTGTGTTTACAATGTATATGAACACAGTTAGTATCCCGTCACCGGACATTTCCTAAAGACATCATGATTAAGTTTCTGTGATCGTATTAGCTTTTAAAGTTAGTGACTCCTGCACTAGGAGCGCATGTGGTCAGCTAGTTAACCAACAGCCGATTGATGGTGCTAATGTACGATTCAGGACGTTATGGATTGAAATGCCAAAAAGGTTCAGGCAATTTGGGACTTAAAGTATAAGTTTCATTTAGGGTAGATAAATATTTAGCAGCTTTCGTTTGCTTTGAGAGGGCGGATGATGGAGACTTTTACACCTGAAAGAAAAAAATTCACGGCTCTCCGTCGTAATGCAAGAGCAAGCTACCATTCTATCCATTAGATCACGGAGCATGCCAAGTTTTGGTTTATATTACCGTTCCCAATCACAAGTTGTTGATTGTTAATCCGTTGCTGTGTTGAACATTTAGAAAATTTGACATATTCAGACGCCACTGGTTATGTGGGTTTCAAATATAGCAGACTTTCAAGCACATTTTCCCATGTTTGTATTTATCTCACAGAGACTTATTGCTGGTATATTCTTGGTTCCTTTTTCTTTTCTGTTAACATAACACGTACGTCTCTAAGTAAAAATGTTAAATTATGTTATACAAAGGCAAATCGAAATAAAATGTTCATTTGCCTTGTGGCTGAGGCTTAAGGAGTAACAGATGTTCTGTAATGTTTGTAACTTTGATGGTTAAATTAGTTTATTAGTGCTTTTATTTTACACTGCGCTTGACATGAGGAATAGAGATAAGACATTAATGTGTTATTCAAAAAGCAAACGTATTATTTAAAACATTTTCTGTTCTATCTCCTGCTTCTATAAATCCAATCTTCTACATGTGCTCTGACAGATATAACACCTTTATTCAATAATGCAGTGGAACAGATTTGCACTTCGAGCACGTAAAAGGTTGTTAAACTTTACCACATGAAAATATACAGAATATAATGATGGAAGGATAAAACGCTTACAAGATTTGAACTCCTTTCCGAATTTGTAGGGATTGTCCCTACTTTTCTATAACTGTCCCACATCCCCACTTTAATATGACGAGATATCTTCAGTTGCGTACTGTTGTTTTACTTTTATTTCATGGCCAAGCTTTGAGGCAACCTTTACTGATGAACGCTACATTCGCTTGTTATCTTATTTACCAGAACAATGAAATAGTAGAACAATTCGACAATTCCAAATCACAGCATTGTGTGACTTTCTGGGTTCGTAGAAATTGTCCAGCCGATAGATGGGCCTGATGTAAGAATCAGGACATTGCGGATCAAAAGTGCCAGAAAAGTTCAGGCAATTAGGGATTTAAAATATTGCTTTCATTTGCGGTAAATAAATGTTTAGCAGCTTTCCTTTCCTTAGTATGGATGGGCGATAGATTTTTACACCTGAAAGGAAAACTCACTGCAAATCCGTTGCTATGGAACAGGAAGCTACTGTTCTATCTACTATATCACGAAGCATGACAACCACTCATTTCCCGCGTGGTCGGGGTCGCCCATCTCATAACGACTTCGCCATCATCAAACGCTTTCCATTTCATTTCTCACTCACTTCGCTTAACGCATTACATTCGGATCACAGCCCAGTACACGCTGAGGTTAATACACGGATTGCTAATCATGACGTCCCGGTTCAAAACGGGGATGTGGACTGGAATTGCGTCAAAGACTGCTTGAATGATCCATTCCCCCCAACCCCAACATAACCGACATCCGCTCCCTCGAGACCGCGGTCTCAACCTTCACTTCTGTCGTGAAGCGAACGGTCCGCAACCTCACAGTTATCACCCCAGCCCCTCTTCATCCGGATGTTCTTTCCCTGGACATCCTACTTCTTAGCCTTACGGTGTTCGCCGGTGTTAGCTTACGGTCTTCGCCGACTACCTTGAGAGGACCATGAGGCCCAGAGAAGACCCCCCAGGACCCTGTCTTCTTTGACCGCGTTAGGCAGGAGGATCGTCGATACATTCGGCGATTCCCGGCTGAAACGGACAGACTCCATGTTATAAGACCTAGTGAGCTCAATGGCGTACTCCGGCATCTCAAATCAAAAAGCGGCGGGACCTGGTGGCATAACGCCAAACATGCTCCGCCCCCTTCCTTTCAGGGCATGTTGTTTCTTACAAGATTCTTCAATATGTGTCTCGCTCTGAGTCACTTCCCGCGTAGATGAAAGAGGCTTGGGTGATATGCATCTTGGAGCCAGGGAAAGACCAGGTCAATCCTGCCAACTACCGCTCCATTAGCCTCCTTTCTGTGCTCTCGAAGGTTTTCGAGAGACCCTTCTTAGCCCGCTTCCCCCCCCCCCCCTTCTGGGAGACATTCAAGCCATCCCTCCTCACCAGCTTGGCTTTCGTCCTAGGCATTCTACGTCACAGCAGTTGCTGCTCGTGGTGCAGGCTGCAGCCCTGGGTTTCCAGGACAAGGCATTCACCTCGACGGTTTCTCTGGACGTGGAAAAGGCTCTCTCTACGGCTTGGCACGCGGGTTTTCTGTACAAATTCATCCAACTGGAGCTACCCACTCAAGTCATACACCTTCTTCACTCTTTCCTAAAACATAGATTCTTCACTGTCACAGTGGCGGGAAAAACATCTACACGAAGGTCTATCCGCGTCGGAGTCCCCGAAGGTTCTGTGTTATCCCCGACGCTCTATAGCGTCTACGTGGCTGACCTTCCCACTGAACAGCACGTCAACCTAGCACAATATGTTGAAAACGTGCTGCTATTTACAACAGACATCCACGCAGAACCTTCAACCCCATCCAACGTTATCTAATTCTCCTCCAGGATTGGTGCACGCTTTGGCGATTGTGCATTAACACGGAGAAAAGCCAAGAGATACTGTTCACCAAACGCCGCTTTCCCGCAAATTTCCCCACATTTACCTACTTTGGGCAAGGGATCAGGTGGGAGAATTCAATCAAATATTTGGGAGTCAAGCTGGACAAGGGCCTAACTTTTCCGGAACACATCCAGGAGCAAGCGCATAGGTCCTGTGGTGCCGTGGCATCACTACACCCTGTGCTTAGATCTACGATGTCTGTTCCCCTAAAGTTGCGCCTCTTTATGGCTCTGGTCCTCCCTGTCATGCTCTATGCGTGCGAAGTCTGGGCTATGGCCGCAGGCTCATGCCTAGTTCTGCTCCAACGTGCACAGAATAAATGTCTTCGGATTATTTATTATGTTTGCACAAGGTTCCCCGTGAGATTACTTCTCGAGGCTTCATCCCTCCGATATGTGGAGGATGAAATTAGGCGCCGGGCGACAAAATTCTTCGAGAGTTTGCCTGAACATCAGAGCGCCCTAGTCAGATCCCTTGGGGATTATGTACCTCGTGAGCGTCGCTTAAAGCGATACCGGTTACCCCGCATGTCTTGTGGTCATTACCGGTAACCACATGGTATCCATTACAGCCTAAACTAAATTTCAGCTATCCAAAATTTATTCTGGATAACTCAAAATTATACATATCTTCTTCCTAGTTTAATAAGTAATCCACCAGCGGTGCACGCTGTTGTAGCACCCGGTTTATCATTCCCTGAGGAGCAACAAGCTACCTCCCTTCTCTACACCCACTTAATTCACACCCGTCATCCTGTCACTTCCGCATCCCGCCACTACGTGGTAAAGCACTTCCCAGAGCAGGTACACGATTTGACCACCCTTCGAGCTGTTCGAAACAGCCCGCCAGTCTGGAGTTGAGTTGAGTTTAATTTTATGTTAGGGTTATGAATCAAGCCTCAATTTAGAATAAAGTTTATTGCTATGTTGAACATCTGTCATATTCAGACGTTACTGGTTATTGGGATTCAAAAAAAAAAAAAAATCATGCACCAAATATAGTACAAATTGTCAAGCTCACGTTACCATATTTGTCTTTATCATACAGATATATTAACACTGGTAAATTCCTTGTTCCTTTCTCCTCCCTGCTAACGAAACACATACCTACTATATGTCAAGAAAGAAAATGTACATGTTTCGCGGGTCAGTATTATTCAGGCGTTCTCTGATCAGAGAGTATGGAATCTAAATTGTCCATTGTCATACAGGTATGGTGCGGTGGCGGCCATTTTAACTTGTCACTCACTTGGTGTATATAGCCAACATGATGAAAGAATGGCTAAATATAAGAAAGTAGCAATTCTCTTGTATCTGAGCTTTTAACAACACGGTATTGCAGACAATGCAACAAAACAGAACCTATATGAATGTTGTATACACGGAACGGTCTATCAACTGTTCTCGTAGGTCAATGGCAAAACGCAGGCTGTGACAAATAGCGCCAGGGTTGAGGGTTCGAAACCTAACGTGTGGACGTAGTTTCTTTCTCCAAACTGATTACTCTGTTAGACGCTGTAACGAACTAACTTACGACTGTGCTCTTGCAGGTAAACTATGGCATTGCAGAATATCAAAGAAAATGGTAAACATATGAAACGCTGATTTTTATAGAACCAACATTACATTTCAAAATAAATGCCACCAAACCACGGCTCTCGTAGCTCAGTGGTAAAACGCATGCTGTATCAAATCCAAGCTTCGCGTGTCGAACACTAGTCTGGAACCCAAATGTTTGTTTCATTTAGTTTAGTTTGTTAGACGCAGTAACGGAGCTATTTAGAAATATACAATTATTACTACCTGGCATTAGAAGACATTCAAGAATAGGAAAGGGAAATGGAACGACATTATTTATAGTCCATATTGTATACAGTCTACGTTCTAATACCTGTTGTTGTGGTTCACTGATCTTCAAGTTTTAATACCCAATTTTCTGGCGGTTTGCGAAGCGTTTTCAACATAAGTAGCAAGGCCAACAATTTCACTCTTTTGAGCTGCTGTCAGCTCCACACAACCCCGTGTAGTTGCATGCTACTTAACTGTGATAAAATGTTAGTTGAAGATTCCATTGCAGTGCATAAATAACTTTCAGCATCATTTTTGCTTGCGCAAGAAATACAAGATGAAAAGTTTGGAATAAAAGCTATAACTTTTTCCTGGGTTCGAACCATAAGCCCTCTACCCCCTTTACAAAACGTGCAGTTTACTACTAAGCTGCGACAATATATCAGAACATAAGTTATATACGACATAGATGGAGGTTCTATAAATCCTGTTGTTGCATATCTTCTAATACTATGTAGTAATAACTTCGTTGTAAGAGAACATTAATAAATTGATTCGTTACAGCGTCTAACATAGTAAGAGTGTTACAGACATCTTCAGGTTGTTGCTGCTGTTTTACCTTTACCTTATGGCAAAGGTTTGAGGCACATTGAATTTTACTGACGGGCGCTACATTGGCTGGTTATCCTGTTTATTCGAACAATGAAGTATCAATACAATTGGAAAATTCAAAACCACAATATACTGATTATACCATGCTGCTATCTATCGGCAGTCAGCTGACAACTGGCACCAACGCGAAAATAGAAATGTTAATATTGAGGGTAGTAATCCTTAGCACATGGTTCTGTTATATATGTGAATATAAACGTAAGGTTTTTGACGTAACTTGTTCTGTGAGGAATGTGCTGTCGTAGCAAATCTATCGTTATCTGAGAAAGATTACGGCTCTACATTGTCTACTGGCTTCTCATAAAGCATTCAGCCTTACATCAGCATGTTCAATACGAAGTGAATGAACAGAGATTCCTTTCCATCTCGAGTTCCGCCTTGTTGTTTACAGCAGGATTAAACTAGCGTGAGATAGACTATAGAGGAATGTCCAACATAATCACTTTTGCTGTCTCCACGTCGTTTTTGCTCGCCTTCCCAGTATGACAAGGATGCTAGATTCGTTTAAAATACAGAAGTTTTGACACACAACTCACCCATACATAATACATAGCACTACAATTCCTGCAAGAAACATTAGATCTGGCAACATGGGGGACTTATATGCACCCTCAAACACTCATTTGCTGGAAAAAAAATCTGCTAACAGAGCAAATAAACAGCTCATACCCCTCTCCCCTTCATTCGTCTCTTGCTCTCTTGTGGTGGGTAGACGGTAGTTCCCCCTGACTCACCCCTACACGTATGCTAAGAGCAAGTGCTTTTCTTAATGCGGGGAAGCAGCCTTATTATCTACATCGATTAAAGATAACTGCGTAAACATGTATCTCATGACACACTAAGAGACCATACGCCAGAATTCAGTAAGCAGCTTCAACAACGTCCACACATGTGGGTTTAACAGAAAGAGTTGAACAAAATGGAACTAAAAGTACATTTCCTAAAAAATAACTAATTGATATCAAGACCCCAAACATGCACAGTAGAAGTACACAATATTGGTTCTGTTTAAGACAAAAGAATTTATATTGAAGTCTGTATGCTATGTGATGCCTCAGGAAAGAGATGACATTTCATAAATTTCCCAGCCTAATGATAATTTAATGTCTTGAATCAAACACTGCACATTTGTCTGTGTTGGCCGGAAAGAGAATGGAACAAATCATTTTATTAGCAATAAGTCTGTGTGTCATAAATACAAACGTGGGAAGTGGTCTTGACAGTCTCTCCTATGTATGTAAATATGTTATTTGTTTATTACTTCAAGTGTGCCATAGCGAGATTGTTACAAGTCAAATATGGTATAATGTTCGTGTATGCATCTGAGAATTATCATTACACAAGTAGAAATCTTCTACTTCACGGCTTTGCACTTCTCAGGCCCGTTGCATAAAAATCGCTACTTGCAGTTCATTTATAATCGAAGATCAAAATTGACAAAGTTTGCGAACCCGCGTAGTTTGTAAAATGCTGATCTTAGATCAGATGAACATCGATTAGTACTGATCCGAGATCACAAAAACAAATGCGACAACATCGCCAAGCATGTTGCAACTTTCGTGTTGTATCGAAAGGATTCGAGAATTAACGGAATTAGTCGACGCTGTTTAATTCAAGTACACAGAGTAGACAATCTAACATAACAAGAACTAAATAAATCTTTCGCTTTATGCTTATTTATCCTAGAAATAATATTTTAAATAAACAGTATAAGAATTTACTCCATATGAAACAGTAACTTATAAAAGATAATTATTTGGCTTACTTTATCTCCATTATATGCCAAATGTACGTCTCTATCATTTTCGTCTGTTTACAATACTGTGAGTTGGAAAACATAAACAAAATATGGAAGTTCAAGCAAAAGAGAAGATGCGTTCAGCTAACTTTAAATTTCGTATAACCCTTCTTATTTCACGCTTTTCCATAGGCATCCTGATGAAATGAGATCTTAAAGTTGCAATATCCCTTGTAACTTTATGCATTGTTCTAAACGCACTCCCTTTATTTATATTGAATACATTTCTAATGATCATCTGGAAGATTTTAGTTCAATACTACCGTAATGCGAGAAGGATCATAGATATGAGATTAAGTGCGTAATTCCTCAGGTTTTGTGTTCTTAATTGTACATGTATCCTATGCTCTAGTTCTTTAATTACATGCTTTGATAGTCGAAATCTCATTTTGAATTTTCTGTCATTTAGTTCTGTGATGGGATTTCCTCTATGTTGGAAAACACGAGGTGACCTTTCAAATTGAAGATTCTAATCATCAGAGGTATCACAGTAATCTGAATTCTGCAAATATAAAGGTTATGAACACAAATAATGTACCATTGACATACATTTGTGAATTAAAGAGGCTAATTATTTATACAAGTAACCACAAAAGTGCTTTATTTACTATTTATTGACAGCTGTACCATTTATTTCTTCTCAGAAACTATTGTGTAAATTCTGCAGTTCTGCTGACCTAAGTTCAATCAAGTTAACTGGAGAAATTTCACCAGTTAGATTTGATCTTAGCAAAAGAGTTCATGAACTTAGATCAATGTTTATACAACCAAAATTCTAAGTTCAGCTTGACTGAAGATCATTTTCATGTGCTTGAACTTCGATTATCTTTAATGCATCCGGGCCTCAGTCCGTTCCGGCCCAAATTTGGTCTGCCCACCTTTTCTTCAGTCTTCCCTGGTATCTTGTACATTTGAGTTTATAGTTTCTGAATATTTTACTTACGTTGTTAGTAACAAAAGAGCGATTGCTTCTATTTTTGATGTCTTTTCTGTGCACTGAGTTATTGCTATTGCAAAATTCTTCCCTGATATCCGTATCAAATATCTATCTAGCTATTTGTATTAAATAGAGGTGCATTAGAAAACTCCTAGAACAAGGAATAATATGGTGTAAAACAACAAATCATAAATGCTCCATATCAAACTGAACAGATCCAAATCTTTCAATATCACACCATAACAGTTCAATAAAACACACAGGGATTGTGCACCAAAATATACTACATAAAGCTTATGCTATCTCATTATTAACCCTAACATGAAGTAAAACTTGTCAAGTTCCGTGATCTAGTAAACAGCATGGTAGCTTTCTGTTCCTTACCGAGGGAGAGCAGTCATTTATTTCTCAAGTGTAAACGTCTTTATCAAGTGTCTTTTGAAATCAAGGAGTAGCTGCTAGACAAGTATTTCCCCTAAATTAAAGTAATATTTTAACTAATAAACCACTTTTATCTATTTGACACTTGCAATATGCAGCGTCCTGATTCTACTATGGCGATATCTATCGGCTATGAGTTAAGTACGTGACCACAAGCGCTCCTAGTGGCGGAATCAGTGACTGTTGGTTTTATCATGGATGGCATTAGAAATTGTCCCCGTCCGGTGACTGGTTGCTAACTCATGTTACTTCATGTCTTATAAACGGATCATTTTGTATATTATATTAGTTTTAAAGCAGCAGGACGAGAAGGTTGACAAACGAACCTTTCCCCTTAAACCATGTAAATCTTGAGGCCAGAATTACTTAGTACTCAGTTCTGTGTTATATGTGAATCAAATGAAATGTTGCTCTTCTGTTACTATTTTTCCAAATGTTATTGTTGTATTTACGTTATGTTGTTCAAGATAACTTTTCTGGGAAAAACCGAATAGCGACTTACTACTTAAAAGGAATGTACTTGAACTATACAAAGAACAATTCGGAAATGTTTAGCACCAGAGAAATGCAGGAACATAAGAAGAGAAAGAGAATTGTAAATACTGCTCCGGTTATACAAATAATATTCATAATGATGGGAGCTGAAACTGCTATTTCCGGATAATTAGATATAGTTGACATAACATAATTTGTCTTATAAATGCGTTAAATATTTAGTATAAATGTCATTATATAAGATTAATGAGAAAATTGTACAATAAAAAGTTGTTTTAACATATAAGTTAATTTATGATGAAGGATTTTCTGCAAAACCTTCACATGGAAGTGAATGGTAACGAGATTTGACAACGCACGGAGTCTGTATAATTTACTGAGGTGCACAATCGAAAGTTTTTATGAATCGTATACATTTTTGACAGTACTTTTAAGTAAAGAAAGAACCTGCACTTCCAATTGAAGTTCTCTGGTATTATAGTACCGTCACCCCTCAGTCCTCATCCTGTTTGTTATCGATTAAACTGTACCTTACATAGAAGACTGTCAGAACTGTTTCTATAGGAAGTGACTAATGACTTGACTTAAGACGCAATGTTTAATAAATGACAAATACCAAATGTAATCTTTTTGAATGCATTTTGCATAATATGAAAACAATAATAGATATTACACAAAGATATAGATCTCGTAAAAGTAGACAGTTTGTTACAGATATATTTGTCGTGGATGGTAGAATATACAAATATTTTAGTTATATCATGTAACCTGTACACAAAAAGTTTGCCGTAATAACTACACACACGAGCTAGGCAAGTAACGAAACCAGCAAGACATTTGTACATTTAACAACTGCCGTTTGCATTACGTTTTATTTCTATGTGTTCATATTTCATTAAAATATATTGTAACTCTCCAAAGGGTCCCTTTCTTCCTAATGTCTTGTTATTTTCATTTACTCCTTACTCAAATATCACGTATAGTTTCACACATTCCTGGGTAATTCAGAAAGTGTATTAGTTTTACTTTCAGCTCCTTCCGAGGTTGTTGCACTAAGATTTTCAAGAAACTTATTTTGTACAAAATCCCTATTGCGCCGTGAGCTCCTCGATGTTTTAGTCTTACCCAAATTGCCACCGTGGTGTTTACTGTCTCTGGGCTGACGAGTTCAGTTTTCTGAGTGTACCGCCTTTCCGGGACACGCTGGCGCCCGTTGATTGGCTGCCCGCTGGTGGCTGGGTGTGTGAGTAGGACACGGGTGTTGTTGGTGGTTTTGGTTATGCGTGAGCCGAAGAAGGAGAAATGTGACCTTTGCTGGTGCCTGGTGTACCACGTTTCATTGACTCTTCGTAAACCTGGGTAAGTTGCGAGTGTTTTTAGGCTTTCCTTGTTGGGCGTACAGTAGTAAAATTTTCAATAATTTTGGTTACGCTTTCCTTATCGTGGGTTTTCCTCCGCTTATAGTATACATTAGGTTGACTTAGCTTTCATACTTCCTTCTGTTTTGGTGCCACACGTGTTTGTGCATACATTTAACTGTATTTTGAATATGGAATTGTCGGGTTTTGCAGTGTACGTTTCAGTTAATAAGGGGGGAAGGTAATTCAGAGGAATTTGGCTTCAAAGTATATATACAGTGATATAATTGCGATACAGCTAGGTTTGATATAGAATTGTTATCTTATATCTTTTTATATTATACGTTTTGTATAGAATTTTATATGGAATTTGAATAATATCACGCTTTTTCTTTTGTTTTGCGAGTATTGGCTTACTGAAATAATTACTTTTGCATCTTATTATCTTTTTGTTAACGGCTTTCTGCCATCTTATGTCTGTAAGATGCACATTCGCTACAAGGTCTGCCCCATTTGATTTGCCATAGCAGCGGTCTAATTTTGTTTACTTATTCCTGAATTCTGACTGTTAGGTTAATTAATTATGTACATTTATTTTATATTAATCAATCATCAGGGGCAGTTGTATATAGTGGATTTATATTGTATTTTCAAATTGGTTTTGATTCTTACATCGCTAAGCTTTTATTTCTTTCTGGATGTTATTTTTCTGTCTGTAAGGTTGTAAAAGAAGTAACAGCCAAAAAGAAAAGAGACTGAAGTTTATTGTATATGATATGCGCATGATGTTGGGCAAGTTCAATAAATACTTGTTACATCAGTAAACTGTTTGTTCTAGCAACTAAACCCGTTTTCCTGTGCTCCTTACAGTGAAAGGATCCTTATGTTTACTTCCTTACGTCACTTGAGATTGTTTTGCTGCTTGTCAGTCGTACGGGGAAGCTACGGGCTCACTTTTCAGAGAGAATCGTTTTTATCCTCCTATTTTCTTCCGATGCTCTATCGATTTTGAGTAATGTACAATATTAATTCTTTTTAACCTTTTGAACGTGCAAATGGGTACCTTAAAGTAAAAAGTCGCTATTCGATTATACTCTTGTTCACATATGAACCTGCCTTTTAAAACTTGGCTATCACTTCAATTTACAATGCCATTTGCAACTACAAGGTAATGTGTAAACAATTAAATTTACTATCTCGATTAATTTAACTATCCTTCGTTGGTCAAACACCTATACCAAAATTTTATTCTTTCCATTATTGTTCCATTTCTTCTTGTCTTTCCTAAATCTATTAAAGCTACTTCCCTAGGTGCTGATCTTGTTAAGCCTAGTAGCTCTTTAAAAAACCTTCTCTAGATTTGGCCCACCGTTTTGTGTACCTCTGCGCCCCCCCCCCCCCCACAGGTCTCAAATGCATACAACACTTTTTATTCATCTAGTTCTGTGTTATAAGTGAATCAAGTATGTTTTGATCTTCTATTAGTATTCTTCCAAATGCTATTGTTATATTTACCTCAAGATAATAGAAATAAATGTTCTTCAGATATTTATAAATTTTGTTCTAATTGCAAGAAACATGTTAAATAAAATGATAATTGTCATAAAACGAGGTCGCTGTTTTACGGACGGCCCTCATTTGAACAAGAGAAAAACCGAATAGCGACTTGCCACCTAAATGGGATAACTATGTAAACTTATACAAAGTACTACTCAGAAATATTTAACGTGAGAAAAGGAGCTACAATGTGTGTGTGTGTGCGTGCGCGTGTGCGCGTGCGCGCCCTTAGCAACTGTCCCCCTCCTTAACTGGATACTAACTCATGTTACTTCATGCCTTATTAACGTATCATTCTGTATATTTGTTATATTAGTTTTAGAAAAGGAGGACAAAAACGTGTTCAAATGTACCTTTCCCCTTAAACCATTTAAATCTTAAGGCCAGCATTACTTAGTACAGAGTTCTGTCACTGAAGTGATATGTTACTCTTCTAATAGTAAAACACAAAAAAAATCATTGTTATATACGTATGTCAATCAAGATAAGTTTTCTTCAGATATTTATAAATTTTGTTGTAATTTGAAGAACGATGTTGTTAAATAAAACTGTAATTATGTCTTAAAAATGATATCGCTCTGGGAAGGCGACCCTTATCTGACCAAGAAAAAGAAACGAATAGCGACCTACTACTTAAAAGGATAACTGTTAACCAGAGATAAGGAGAGTAAGAGAGTTCTAAATATGCTTTATTAAGAATGTAATGTTTCGTTTAGTAAGATTCTGCCAAATTCCAGTTCCAGTTACAAAACTACTATTCATTATGATGAGAGCTTAACGTGCTCTTCCGACATAGTTATAGTTGACATAATATAATTTGTCTTCCAAATGTATTAAACGTTTCGTATAAATATCATTACAGAAGATGGTCGAGAAAATAAAGAATAAAAAGTGTTTCAATGTAAAAGCTAATTTGTGATGAATTATCTACAAACTCTTCACATAGGAATGACTGATACCGAGATAGGAACACGGTTTATCAACGCCAAAAGCCAGTACGTACCATGAGCTGCGGTGATGTTCAGTATGTCACCTCAAGCAGTCTATTGTTAATGAATTGTTACATAACTAGCAAATCGTAAGATAGACATAATACTACCACAAAGTAAATGTAAATATCTATAAGGTACACGATCTATGCGAATAACTTTCTCGTTGGTTTAGCCAAAGTCCATCATCGCCTTCTACTATTTCTTCAGAATCTACTTTGCTAATTGTACAAAATGAACAAAATTACGAAAACATCACTTGAAGACCTGCTCTTAAAATATCTGAGAATTGTTTAAACCCAGTACTCCCCTGTTCACAAATTATCTAGTAGAAAATATCAAATATAAAACCATTTACAGAAAATTTTATAAACATCAAGTAAATAAGATAATAAATTTCCTTGAGTAGAGTTTGTTATAGAAAGTCAATGAAGGTATCATATCAGGTTTTTACTGACGAATGCCCTGAATACTTTAAAAATTTCACCCGGATAGGTACAAGTGTACTGAACTGAATCAAGAGTTTTTTTTAGGAAGTCAATATATTACAGTATTAACTACACACACAAACTGGCAGATGATATATGTAGCCGTAAAACCACATAAAAGAAGCAATTATGTGTTTAAAAAGTTACAATACATTCAATAAAAGGAATATTGCTGTTATCGAAAGAAAAAATTACTACAATGGGCAGTATTGTGTGTTTGTGTGTATTCTATTTTGTTTCATATTTCATTAAAGCATAGTGTTTCCCCATGGTTTCTTCCTTCCTTAAAATCGTGTTATTTTTATGTATCTCTGTCTTACATGTCACATATACCTCAAATATTTATCTACGTATTTGAGATCTATCCTGGGATAGAGAGCAGTAGATGTGTTATTAAATGTGTTATGAAAAGACTCACAAACATTACCTGTATGCTGCAGGCCTGCGGTAGTAACTGTCAAAATGTAAGGTAGTATGATCAGCTTATACATATGTAATAAATAACCAGAAAAATTATCAAACTTCTCATATTGAGACTTAATGGGCAATGTCTGAATAAAACAGTCATCAACTTAGTGTTATCTAATCATCTCTCATAATACTTTTGATATATTTTGTCACAGTTGCTTATCAACTTGTAGTTACCAGTATTGGCTTCCAGACAATCTACATCCGACAACATTGGCCCCACACCACACAATATTTATTGCAGCATCTTCAGCATCAACAACTACAAAAACTGGATTCAATTACAGGTTCATACTGATACATCAGTCAGAAATCGATTTTAATACATAAACATACGTTTATAAGTTTTCTCATATAACAGAGAGTATCCAAATTCTATGTAATGTCATTTTGTACACTTCATGCACAGCAAATGGTTGTTTGAAATACTTATTACAAATGTGAATGTGCAGTCATTAGTATACTTAATGAGGGTTGGACGGTCACACCATTGTGCCTCATAGCTGAAAAAAGAAAAATGAAAAAAGGAACATTTCTATTTTTTTTTATAAAATATAACAATTTGTAACTTAAAACTTTCCATATCTTAAAAGTAATGATGATAATTCCTGCAAATTCTGCGGGATCGCGATTTGATGTAAAATTATACACATCTTCAGCCGGAAACAAAGCTGTCGTCATCGCTACGAACGCTGGATGTTAATATGTTCTTGTTAGTACTACCAAAATCTGAAAATAAAACAAATTTAAAAACAGAATCCACTTCCGGTACTTCAAAATTCATTACGCGATGTTTGTTATTTAAAATAAATATCTTTTCCCAAACCATTAAGTCTATCGGGCCATTTAATTGTTTTAATAATTTAACTTCCAAGTTCATTTCATGGTTAAATGACCAAAAATTATGTGCTACGGCCGATTTATCAGTCTGTTTGTAATTAATGTTACGAAAATGTTCTTTCTTTCTAGTTTCTAAATTACGTTTCGTTTTGCAATATAAACTTTATCACAAACGAAACAACTACACTGATAAATGCCAGATTTTTTATTATTTAGAATTTTATCTTTTATAGAGAAATTCGATAAATTTTTAATAATACATTTATTTTGCGGAACCTAAGACTTACCAAACTCTTTAAAGAAAATTTTAAACTGTTTATTAACCCAAGGAAATTAGGTAAATTTTTTAAGATTATAAACGTCTTTTGTTTTTCTTAGGGTAGAAATATCATTAACAACTTTTTGATATTTAATTTTTCAATATTTTAAGTATAAAGTCTTTATTAAAACTATTAATTAAAGCAGTATTAATAATGTTTATATTCTTTATTAAATTAATGTTTTTTCAGGGGTACATTTATTAATCTATAAATAAAACTATTGAGAACAGCAAATTTTTTGAAAAAGGGTTAAAAAGGGTTAGGCATAACTAACGACAGATTCAGAAACTACAATGTTATAACATAATTTTAAGGCAAAAAAGAAGAAGAAAATGACAATTTTTCTCGATTTTGACGAAATGTCACTGACGCCTGCTCTAAAGTATACTGTCTGATGTGTTATGATGAAGCTCCTTCAATTCCTAAATGTAATATACTCTAATAATTCTGTTTATTTACGTACTCCAACATTAGGTCATATCGCACGATGAATAAAATGGGTTAAGTGATGCTCAATTGAGTCCAGGGTACAAAGAGCTTAGAGTTACCTGACATTTATCTCTAATTATAGCCGGAAAACCCAGTAAGGCAGCTTATCCAGATGATTCTAATGACCGAGATGCAAACTCGGGACATTTTAAAATTGAGACATACCTGCTGCATGGACGGGCAATAATGATAGTAATATGTATAGTCAAATAAAACTAAAGATTCAGCTCTAAACTCTGTTGTTGAATGATCATGTTATCTACGTTGATGATAATATATTTAAGACAGATTGTGTAATTATTTTAGATGGAATTTCACATATTTCTAATAAACATTTCGTCTTCCAAATAACATTTTCCTTATTATAATTAATTTTGCTACATAATTTGCATGTATAATTTTACTTTTGTTTACAGCAACACCAAATATGTCCTCATATTTAAGTTCTCTAAACTTTTAAAATGTTAAAGCTTAATGTTAACCTTAAAGCTTTCAACGGTACCCACAGTTTTAACTTCTTAGAGTTCAATCTCATAATGGAATGTTGCTATGGTAGCCGAATGGTTAGAGAAACGGGACGGAGCCCCGAATTTTCATTGTTCAAAACCCGGCTATGGTATTGAAATTTTCAAGCCGACTCTGCCATTCGAAATTTTAAGTTTAGACAGAATTTATATAATTTTTGTAGTTAATGTGTTCTCCGCACTAGACCTTGTATATCACCAGCTTACAAGGCACCTCCCTAGACTCTTAGGAATATTATAATACTCTCACTTACCCTTTCTATCCATTCTTGATCAATCTACTTTTAAACACCTTATTGTTCCATTTACTTTACATAACTCGAGCTAAACGATATTGTTTAAATAGTTTAATATATATGTCGTTGTGGTTACAATGTATATGAATACAGATAGTATCCAATCATCGGACATTTCCTAAAGGCACCATGATAAACGTTCTCTGATCGTATTAGCTTTTTAAGTTAGTGACTCCAACACTAGGAGCGCTTGTGGTCAGATAGTTAACCAACAGCCGATAGATGGAGAGGATGTAAGAATCGGGATGTTGCAGATTGAAATGCCAAAAAAGTTTAGGCAATATGTGATTTAAAGTATAATTTTTATTTAAAGTAAGTGAATGTTTAGCAGCTTTAGTTTCCTTTGATAAGTCGGATGATAGAGACGTTTACACCCGAAAGAAAAAAATCACGGCTCTCCGTTGTAATGGAACAGGAAGCTACTATTCACTCTATTAGATGATGGAGTATGACAAATAATTTTTATATTAGGGCTGAAACTTCTAAACTAAAACGAATTAATTGATGAGCAAATTTGTTACTCTGTAGAACATTATGAAGAACTGACATATTCAGACGTTACTGGTTATTTCAATTCCAAAAAACTTCATATGCCACATATAGCAGACACTCTCGAGCACACTTTCCCATGTTTGTATTTATCTCAGAAACTTATTGCTGGTAAATTATTCGTTCCTTTTTCTTTTCTGCTAACTTAACACGTAAGTGTCTAAGGTAAGATGTTAAATGATGTTATAAAAAGTCAAGCCGAAATAAAATGTTTATTTGCCTTGTGGTTGAGGCTTACGGAGTGATAAATGTTCGGTGTTGTTTGTATCTTTGTGCGATTCAATTGGTTTACTGTTTCTTTTATTTACTAATTGCGTCTGAACATGAGTAATATGGATAATACTATTTGTTATTCATAAAGAAAATTTCTTATTTAAAACATTTTGTGATTTTCCTGTAATTTTTCAGTGCAGTACAAATCCCAAGGTGCTCCAGGTCGATCACATTCTCCTACACAACAAGCAGTTAGGTGTAGGAAAAAGCTTCATTCGATGGAGATGCTCAGACAATGATGTCGCGTTATCCTCCTTAATGCGGCCACAGTTTTACTCAGTGTAGCTCTGGCATTGCTCAATTGTTTGAGAGTAGATTCATCCACTGTTTCACATGTACAATTTTATTTACTGTGTCTGATCTTTCCGCTTTGAAAGAAGATTTTATTTTGAGCATTGCCAAATGGAAAGATAAGGGTGTTGTATTAAAATAGATAATATTTAAGATCAAGGAGCATCCTCAGAAGTCGTCTTTAGTTTGGGCGTCTTTTCCAATAAGAGATAGAAAAGTTGTAGCACGCAAAACTGCATGACACAATATGTGTCATACATTATTTGGGTGAAAATCATTTCAAAGTAATTCCTTTCTTATTTCTCTTATTTAGACTTTTTCAAACGGGAAGTGGTCATTTTCTTTATCTCTTGGTCATGCAAAGAGGTTGGAATTTGAGAGCTATCGTAGAGAAAACATCTTTAAAATACATCAAGTTGATATGTGTTCCACATGTGAGGCTTTAAATGTGAAGATCGACTCTTCATCACTGAATGAAAATGCTAAGCGACTACAGTTGCAGAACTGATTATCCATAAAAGACGAGCAGCTAAGTTTTACAAGTAATTGGATGAAGGAAAGGAAACATGTGACGAAGATGATCCTGCAGCAGCTGTAGTTCGGCATTATATGTAGAATATTCAGCTTCCAGCTTTGACTGTGCAGGCAATGTTTTACCTGAGAAAATTATGACCTCTTTTGTTCAGTATACATGACACTAAATCAGATAACGCACGATCTTATTTATACTACGAAGGTGTGACAAAACGAGGAGCAGATGAGGTGTATCGCTTTCTGGAAAACAACCTTACTCATCTTGCACCAACTGCGAAGACACTCTACTTATTCAGTGATCCGTCCGGAGGTCTAAACAGGAAGCATACAGTAGTGCGACTTTATTATCGTTGACAGTGAGGGCCGCGCCGTGGATCAGTGGGTAGACCGCTTGGCTCTCACCAAGGCGGCCCGGGTTTGATCCCAGGCGACCGCAAAATGAGATTTGTGGTCGATAACACGGCGCTGGGGCGGATTTTCTCCGGGACCTCCGGTTACCCTCGCCATCTCATTCCACCGGTGCTCCAACTTCATCTCATGTATCATCAGTGTCATCCCCTGCGGTGCCACATGTAGTAAACGCGGACGTTAAACTCTACACATTTCATTTCATTGACAGTGACAGGAAGATTCAATGTCATTCATCAGTACTTTCCAAGAAAGGGGTCACTCTTTATTGCCGTGTGACCGCGACTTTGGTCTCCGTCGCCATGATACAGTTGATACATCATTTGAATATCTTCCTCTGATATTATCATCTGGGAAACTCCCACATGCTTTCATGTCAACAGTAAGTCACTGAGAACCTCATGTACTTCAAAAACTGGTTACAGAACTGTTCAAGAAGACAACCACCGCTGTTGCTGCTCCTGATAGTTCTCATTGTTGGCCTGGTGTGACTGTTTCTACATATAAGCATCTAACTTGTGATAGAGTACACTATTGTTACCTCGCGCCACGATAGTATATTGATGGAATTTTCCAATACTCTTTCATGTTGGCAAAAGGAAAGCCACGGCCAGATCTACATTTCAGGAAGGTTTTAGACTCAGCTCTCCTCCCAATCAACAGAAAGAACATAGCAGACGTTAAAAATAGCATAATACATCCCACATCAACATTTCCACTGCCACCAGAACATTTTGATATGGCCAATGATTGAAGACGTAGTTGATGAAGAGTTGATGCTGGAATTAATTCAGTAAGAGTATTTCCACATAGCACAACATGTTCATTAGCCTCATTACAGATTTATTACACGATTACATTGTTTCATAAGTCCAAAAATGAACAAATATCAGATAATTTTGTTGTTTTCTACAAACTGTCCCATAATTATTATAAAAGGTAAATTCGTCCGTGATATAAAACATGTATATACATCGCAGACATGTAAATCTGAAGTAACTGAGTAGCCCATATTACTATCTATATCGATAACGATAACTGCGTAAATAGGTATCCAATTACTCACTAAGAGACTATAAGTATAATACACACAGCAGAATTTAGTAAACAGCTTCAACAATGACTATACCATGTGAATAAGGTAAAAAAGTGTGCCAAAAGCTGAACGCTGTAGAAAATGAAGGTATATTTCCTAAAAAAGTGAACAATAGTCATTAAAAGCCCCAAGAATGCAATGTAGAAGTACCGAATATTGTTACACTTTTAAGAGGAATGAATCTATATTCTATTCTACATTTTCTGAATGACTCCGAAAAAAGAGGATATCTCATCAAGTCCCCACCCTAATTATAATTTATTACCTTAAGTCAAACACTGCACATTTGTATGTGTTAGCAGGAAAGAGAATGGGACAAAACAATTTACCAGAAATAAGTCTCTGTGTGATAAATACAAACGTGGGGAACTAGTCTGAGAGTTTTTCCTATGTATGTAAAGATGTTATTTGTTTATTACTTCAAGTGTGTCATATTGAGTATATTACAAGTCAAATATGGTATAAAGCTTTGGTATCTGTCAGAGAATTACTCGTTATATAAGTACAAATCTTCTACTTTACGGCTTTGGACATTTCAATCATCCGGCTCCAATCTGATCTGTCCATCTCTTCTTCGACCATCCTGGTTTCTTCTACCTTTGAGTTTGTGGCTATTTTAGGTATTCTATTATTATTCATCAACATACTTTCCCACTGATTCCTCTCGTTAAAATTAAAATGATTTATTCATTTCACTTGGAATACTTTCCTAATGTCTTGACACCACTTTTTGTCATTCGTAGTGCACCCACTCATAAATTTGGTCTGCGATGTCTGTATTAAATAGATGACATCAAAGTATATGCCCATAATAAATAGAAATGTATGAGAAAACCTGGTTCTTGACTGACAGCGAATCACAGAACTGCTATGGAATGGATGCAAGATTGAAATGGTTCAGAATTTTCAACAGAGCAACGTATTTACCTTGCAAGAAATTTTAAGAATAATTGTAAACTCTAATATAGAGTAAAAATTGTCATGCACCGTGATCTAGTAGACGGCACGCTGGGATTCTGCTCCTAACGGACGGAGAGCAGTGATGTATTTTTCAGGCATAAACATTAGCAGCGTCAGTTTTTTGAAAGGAAACATAAGCCACTTAAGATGTATTTGCTATAATGAAAGCAACATTTCAAATCAGAAACTCGTTTAAATTCTTTAGACAATTTCTATCCGCAGCGTCTTGATTGCCTACTAGCGCATTCTATCGGAAGGGAGTTAACTACTTGACCACATGCGCTCTCAGTGGTGGAATCAGTGAATGTTGGTTTAGAGATAGTTCCGCTCTGGTGTCCCTATTCCTTATAAACAGATCACTGTGTATGTTTGTTATATTTTAAAGCAGGAGGGCAAAAGCATGTTCAAATGTATCTTTCCCCTTAAACCATGTAAATTTTAAAGTCAACTTTATACAGTAAACAGTTCTGCGTTGTATGTGAATCAAGTGATGTCTGTTACTATTCTTCCAAAGGTTATTGTTGTATTTACCTTATGTTAATCGAGATAAATGTTCTTCGGATTTTTATCAATTTTCTTGTAATTACAAAAACGATGTTATTAAGTAAAGCGATAAACATGTTTTTAAAATGATATCGCTGTGGGACATCCGACCCTGATCTGACCAAGTGAAAAAGCAAATAGCGACTTATTAAATACAAGGTAAACTGTTTGAACTTATACAATGAACAAACACTTGGAAATGTTAAATGCCAGAGAAAAACAGAAAAAGAGAATTTGTAAATATGGTTTAATAAAAAGGAAATGTTTTGGTTTGTTAAGATTATGCCAAATTCTTTTGTTATAAAAAGACTCACAATCATTAGTTGTATGCTGTAAGTCTGTGGCAGTAACTGTCAGAATGTAAGTTAGTATGATCAGCTTATACATATGAAATAAATTATCACAAAATTGTTTAAACACTCCATCTCATAACTTAATGGATATGGTCCTAATTAAACAGTCGTTAACTTAGTGTTACTGTAGTCATCTATCAATATCTTTAAGTCATTTTTGTCAGATTTATCTATAAACTTGTACTTACGATGATTGACTTAGGGACAATCTACATCCAACGGCATTGGCCTCACACCTCACAGTATTTACTGCAGCACGTTCAATATCAGTAATTACAAAAACTCTTTTTAGTTGCAGGTTCATGCTGAGACATCAGCCAGAAATCGATTTTAATATATAAACATCAGTTTCTAAGGTTTTCCATTAAACAGACAGTATCCAAATTTTATCCAATATCCATTTTATACCTCATGTACGGCAAATGGTTGTTTAAAATACTTAATACAAAAATGAATATGCAGTCACTGCTGAGCGGTGGACTATCTAACTCAGGAGGAGACAGGTAGTGCGGTGTGACGTCAGGTCCACCAGCTTTCACCACAAAATATGCTGCCAAACGCAAGGCATATTAGCGTGTGACGTCACCGCTCTGATTTCTGCTGCCGAAGGGGGAAGAATAACAATAGTTCAATATGTGCGGGTAGGAAAGTCAGGAAACGTATTGGGTATTAATAATATGTACAACTTACATCTTGGGTGTTGTAATATTAATGCTGACTACTTTAATTACACAATTGTTCACAGTTTATAAATAATTATTTTTTGGCTTTGAGCTGTAAGAAAATATATAAAACTTCAAAGTTGATTTATCTGAAAGACAGGCATATTATAAAGTAAATAAAATAAAACTTCATGCTATTTTCTCTGCAAATTAGAGGAGATCCGTTCAGAACAAAACTTCTTGGGCATTTTCCGACACTTTTCCTTTCGTTTTTATTTAACTAGTTTATCAATGTCAGGACGTAATATCTGGGGAATTTGTAATCGGAGGCTACATGTTAGATTGTGAACCGTCAAGGTACTTTGTGGTCTGGACTTAGCTAATTTCATAACACAAAACAAAATCGTTCGCACAAATATGTCGAGCCAAACATACACAATGTCCGTGCGGCAAGTGAATAACTCGGAAATCTGGTTTGGGGGACATTGTTATAAAAATCAGCCAAGTCTTTCTTGTGCGTATATTTTACTTCAAGAAATCGTCATATTGTAATTTTAACAGTTCCATTTGTTACGTGACAGCTACATTGATGTCATGGAGTGCGCTAGACCTGACTGGACCCTAGGATTCTGTACTCACAGCGCCATTTATATAGGCAACTTGGTACTACACGGCTCTTGCCTGACCTCACAGGCATTGCAGGCCTCGCTTCCGGCTGAAATATATCACAACTTCCTCTCATCTAACCATTGTGTCTTATTGTTGGAAGGAAGAAATAAAATAACTGATATTACCATTAGTTGATGGATTTAGGTTGTTCAACACTACACACAATTTGTTTATGTTCCTGGACAACATTAACGTTTGCGTTTTACGTCGGCTCTTGTGTATACTCATACGTACGTAATTTATTCCGTGTAAAGAGAAAAACTGCTGTGAAAAATGTTAAATCCGAAGCTTACCGAGGAACCGTTTGAAATTTTATCATAAGTGGGTTAAGAGGAGTCTAGCTATGCTCCAAAATTTCATCCTTTTATCCTTAATGGTTCCTTTTAAAAATGTATTTATTGCTTTTCATAGTGTGAATTTCGTAAGTTTTATAAAAGGCCCCAAGGCGTACAGGTTTTGCTTTAGAAACAACAGGGGTGCAAAAACAGCTTACTCCTGAAATGAGAAAACAACGTTGATGCCTGTGAAGAACTTATTCGGCGCTTTGAACGAGAAGGTGATGGTCTGCTTGCAAGAATCATTACTGAGGACGATATCCGGGTTCACTTCCACCAACCGGAAACGAAGACAGCAAGCAAGGAATGGCACCATCTCTCATCAACAAAAGCAAAAAGTTTCGAAAACAACACTCAGCGGGTAAGGTAAGGCTGACACTCTCTTGTGACGAAAAAGGCGTCATTTTGGAACATTACGTGTCTAGAGGGACCACTGTCACCAGTGTATCATACACAAATCTCCTAAAAATCATCTGCGGCCTGCAATAAAATCAAGGCAACGTGGAGTGCGGTCAGCAGAAGTCCTTCTGCAGCATGACAATTCAAGGCCCCATACTGCCCGTACAACAGCTGCAACAATCACAGTGTCTTATTCATCCACCATATTCACCAGATCTTGCCCCAAGTGATTTCCATATGTTTGGACCACTCAAAGACGCAATGGCAGGAAAGTATTTCCGTTCCAATGTAGAGGTACGCCACGTGGTGCATGAGTGGTTGCGTGCACTACCAAAAGAATTCTTTTCTAAAGGCAATTACGCAATTCGTAAGCGCTGGAGGACTTGCACTGAGCGTAGGGAGATTATGTTGAAAAGTGATACAGCTTTGTACGACTTCTGCCAGTAAATAATATTTTATAAAATATTTAATATGTTCATTTGACTCCTTAAATTTGTTGGCAATTTTGAGGTTTTAAATTTAATACTAAATTAACTATTCAATTTACCTCTGAAATAATACCAAATTTTATTAAACATTTATTTAGGAATATGCATGCAAGTATAATAACATTTTATTTAAAATTGTAGGTGCTGAGCATTTTAACCATTCAAAAATGTTGAAAGATGAAAGGCGATAAAATTAATTAAAAATTAGCATGAAATTACATTACTTTGCTTCAATGTGTGGAGTATAAAAATTTGCTAAAAATTGGACAGGATAAAATTCTACTTAGATCTAAATATAAACAGACACTCTTATATGCTTTAAAGCCCTCCTGCACTATATGAAAGTCCCTCAGCTTTCTAAATTTAACACTTCCTAAATATTCTCACCGCAGCGGTGCACACAGGCGTTGTACCCATTCAGCAACCGTTGAGGAGCTACGGCAACCTCCCTTCTTTCATCCACCTAAACTAAACCCTCCGCCCTACGAAAACCTCACATATCCTGTCATTAAGTGGTTAAGTCCATCTAGGACAGGTACACGTATGACACACAACGTGCTGTAATACCGTCCCTGTTAGGCACAGCATCATCATAATAACCCCGAAAGTCTTATTACATGCATAATTAAGGGCGGATAGATACCACAATATGAATTAAAGTTATAATAAATATAGTATAATGATTAAGCATACAAGTGCAGATACTAAACAGGCAATCCCAATATATATTATTAAAAGCATGAACCCAACGTGTTAAGGGAGAGGGCAAAATGAACATTGTCCCGCACAGACAGGTTCTTTGGGTATTTCTAGCCGACAAAGGTGGCATTGTCCAAGGATAGACCCTCGGTGCCAGCCTAAGTATTGACCTGAATATAATACGTGACGAGAGAATAGACTCTGTAATCTAAGGCACACAGTTCCAAACATGCTTATGCATTAATTTTCTAGACTGTGGGAAAGAGAAATTCGCGTGGAATACATGCCTCATACACTAGAAATTGCTATTTATTCAAGTGTAGGAATAAAACATAACCTATAAGGGACAAGCAACCGGTCACATGACCTCTAAAGCGTCCAAAATTCGGCGAAAGGAAGGGGAAATTCGTGCAATGGCGACGTTCGATGTTTGCTAGGAAAATCACTCTGTTTCGGCGTGTGAGCGAGGCAACCAGTACAGAAATTTCATCAGAGTCCGCGTTCGTGGATAGACGGAGTAACTCACATTACGTGGTTATCGAACACTCTGTGCTAGCAAACGAGAGAAACCGCACTCGTTACAACGTCATTAAGATGTTACCAAACTCTGTTCTTTTGCTTAATAATCCTCCGGAAATACTACGTTATGCGAAGTAATTCACTACCGACGTTCAGGAACAACGCGTACACCGATACATATAAGTCGTGTCATGCGCGCAGCAACGTGAAAGTCTCAAATCTCGCGCCTAATGTGCGAATAACATCGTCATTAGTGGCGAGTGGAGAGGACTAATTCTAACAATAAACTTGATATTCAAAGGTCGTGGTGTCTTATATGTGATAATACCCACACCCTGTCAGGACGCACCCACTCCCTGGAACTCAAAAGCGAGTACTCATGCAGACCTACCCTGAGAAAAACCCCGACCTGTTGGAAACCTCCCATCCGTAGTCCTCACCTATCACATGTCATATCTTATGAGGTGTTGAGTGCCGGGAGGGCTCAACGAGGTGCTTTACGGGCAAGGACCTCCTCAGCTGGTACTGTCAGCTGCCAACTGCCGTGAATTTTGTTTTGTATTATGGTTATCAGTTTATGCACTTGGACAAATGTGCTGTTATGTTGAAGTTTTTAAAGTTTCTTTTTTATGATTTGTTGCTATTTAACACCATATAATACTTGTACTAGATGTTTTCTTATTCATTCCTACTTAATACAGATATCTAGTTAGATGTCGTATCTTTAATACAGATGTCAGAGAAGAACTTTTCAATAGCAATAACTCCGTACACAAAAAGGGACAAAAAGGAGGGTCAATGTATTAAAAATAAATTAAAAATAGAAGCAATCAGACATATTATTACTAAAAACAAATTACGTAAAGTGCCACGAATCATAAAACTAAATCTACAAGAAACCAGAGAAGACCGAAGAAAAGATGGGCAGACCAAATTTGAGCCGGGACGGATTGAAAAGTCCAAACCCGTGAAGTAGAAGATTTCTATTTAGCCAATGAGTAATCTTCTGATCGATACAAAAAACAAAGTGCCATATTTGACTTGTAACATACACAATGACACACTTGAAGTAATAAACAAATAACATTTTTACATACATAGGAGAGACTCTCAAGACTACTTTCCCACGTTTGTATTTATCACACACAGACTTATTGATGATAAAATGTTTTGTTCAATTCTCTCTCCTGCTAAGACATACATATTTGCAGTTTTTGACTCAAGATATTAATTATACTCCCAAAGACCGCGTATGAAGTGATGGAAACTTGAAGGAAGTTGAGCACAGAAGCTTCGCGAGAGGTTAGGATGTGATTTGTGAGTTTTGGAAAATGAAGTTCTGAGTGAATGTTGTCATTGCGAATATACCAATGAGATGATGTAGCGGTACGAAGATATCGGTTTTGGAGAATCTGCAGTTTATATAGTTGGGTTTTCGCTGCAACTCCCCAGACTTGGCAGGCAAATGTGATTACAGGTCGCAGAACCTGTTTATACAAAAGGATCTTATTGCTGAGCGCCAGTGTCGACCTTCTACTATAGAGCGGGTACAGCACTGCCATCTTCCTGTTGGCTTTATTTGCCAAAGTTGTTATAAGGGCCTTCCATGTAAGCTTCATATCTAGAGTGACCTCTATATAAGTCGCCGTTTTGGATCATGGCACTTCTCCTGCTAGCCGGAGATTGGGGACGTCTAGAAGCACTCGCCTAGTAAAAGTAACTGCCTGAGATTTTGTAGCATTTATTTTTAGGCGCCAGGTAGTGAACCAAGTGGTCAGCATGTCGGCATAAAACTGAGTCCTCTTCACCGCATAAGTGTGATGTTTAGAAGTGTCTGTCAGTAAATAGAGCCAGTTGTATAAAACATCCCCATACGGTTATATTAACATATATAACACAGAACTATGTTCTAAGGAATACTGCCCTCTGTATTAACACTTCTATCTCCAACTTGGTTACAGTTGTCAGCTCACTGCCCACAGGGAGCAGCACGGTATAATCAGTAATGTCGCGAGGCATTGTTGCGACGGTCACGGCCGGTGCGCGCAAAGTGACAGATAGTGCAGAGCGGAGATAAGAGCTTGCCAAAAAGAGAAAGAAACAAATGTCTGGAAGGTTCGTCTTTCTTCTGGTGCCGTCTTGATTGTTAGAGAAAATTCCACAAATTTTTAGAACAATGAGTGGAGACATAAAAGAAGCCGCGGACAGTTTGTCGGGTGGCAGTCGTAATTGGACTTGATAGTCGTGTGCGTGCAGCTGTGATTTGAAAGTGAACTCTTTTGTTTGTGGTCGAGCGGAAGAAGACTTTGAACGTTGTATTTGTAAATGTTACGTAATTCGGCTACTCAGGGCTGTATAAAAAGTGTCTGTCTACGTAAATAAACAGCATTTTGAACATCTGCAAACAGAACTTCTAAATTCACGAACCCACACAGTCACACTATGCTGTGATTTGGAATTGTCCAATTGTACTAACATTTGGCTGTTCTAATACATAAAATAACAAGCGAATGTAGCGCTTGTCAGTAAAGGTTACCTCAACTTTTTGCCATGAAGTAAAAGTAAAACAACAGTAAGGCCCTGAGGATATCTCGTCATACTCAAGTAGGGACATGGGACAGTTATGGGAAATAGCGACAATACCTACAAATTTGGAAAGGAGTTCAAATCTGGTAAACGTTTTATCCTTCCATCATTATATTCTGTATGTTTTTATGGGGTAAAGTTTAACAACGTTTGACGTGCTATAAGTGCATATCTGTGCCACTGCATTATTGAACAAAGGCGCTATGTTTGCCAGAGCACATGTAGAAGATTGGATTTAAAAAACAGGAGATATAATACAAGATGTTTTAAATAGGAAGTTTGCTTTATGAAGAACAGATTAATGTCTTATCTCTATTACTCATGTTCATACGCAGTGTAAAATAAAATCACTAAAAAGGTAATTTCATCATCAGAGGTAACCAACGTTACCGAACATCTGTTACTCCTTAAGCCTCAGCCACAAAGCAAATGAATATTTTATTTCGATTTGACTTTGGATAATAAAATTTAACATCTCAACTTAGACACGTAAGTGTTATGTTAACAGAAAAGACAAAGGAACGAAGAATCTACCAGCAATACGTCTCTGTGAGATAAAAACAAACACGGTGGAGTGTGCTTGAGAGTCTCTGCTATATGTGGCATATGAAGTTTTTTGAAACCCAAATAACCAGTAGCTTCTGAATATCGAAGAAGTTCAAAATGCTGAACAAGGCAAAAAAAATTCTCTCAGCAAACTTGAGATTGTTTACCCTAAGAGAAAATAACTTGTAATACCAGGGAAGTGCCCGATAAGCAGGTGATATACAAGATCTAGGGCAGAGAGCACAGTAAGTGCAACCTGGAGAGAAATTCTGCATAATCTTAAATTTTGAGAGCCACAGTCGGCCTGAAAAACTCAGCACCTACCATAGCCGGGTTGTGAACCATGGATCTTACGCTCACGGATCCATTTACTCTAATAAGGTCCCTAATTTTCTCCTGTCCAAATTTGAGCATATTTTTAATGCTCAAAATACTCTAGGCATTGAAGTTTTCAATGAAATTCTCTAAGTTTTGCATACATGTATATTCCTCGATATTTTCTCATTAAAAGGTGGTAATGTACGAAAAAACTTAATAATCACTGGTAATGAAACCATAAAATTGATAAATATTAAGAAAAAGCCCTGAAATTTCTGTCTCATAAACATTAGACATATGCAAATGGGCATATACGAGTTTTTAGCTATTATCTAAAGAAACAGGAATCCAAAGTTTCAATCGTTCATAACAAACTTTGTAAAGAATGCAACATATATCTTAAGCTAAAGAACTAGCAGCAAAAAATACAATAATCATTTTCATAAAAACTATATTAGACAGAATAATGATTATGGTAACCAGACTAAAGGTAACCAGACTAAGATAAGGAAGCCAATAAGGTAGCCGCAGCGTCTACATATAATGAAAGGAGATTTTGAAGCAAATAAAGTAATGTAACTTTTATCTTAAATTTTAACTTCCTTTTTCTCGGATTTCATATTTCAACTGTTTTGCATGGTTAAAATGTTCCAGCATATACCATTTTAAATAAAATTTTATCCCACTTGCATGCATATTCCCAAATAAATGTTTCATAAAGCTTGATATTACTTCAGTAGCAGATTCAATAGTTTATTTATTATTAAACTTAAAACCTCAAGATTACCAAGAATGTAAGGAAAATTTAATTTATTCGCCCATAATTTATTTTTAACCAACCTACTTGACACACTCTGGAAGTCTTTTATAACTGACGTACATAGAAATCTGAAATTTACGGTTTCTAAAAGAAAAACTGCACTGCCTGGGTCATGTTATAAAACTTACAAAATTCACACTATTAAAAGGAATGAATGCGGCTTAGGTGTCGCTGTATTGGGTTGAAGGCTCTCCGTGAGTGTTTATCTGTGTTATAGAGCAGCACGTCATCAGCATACTGAGTTATGTTGACGTGCGTCTGTGTATGAAGATCGGCTACATATACGCTAAACGGCGTAGGGGATTAAACAGAACCTTCGGGGAATCCGCATCTAAAGGGTCTTCTGGTGGATAGCTTTCCCGCCACGGTGACAATAAAATATCTAAAATAAGACTGAAGCTTTCCTGGCGACGAATACGCTAACTTTCTTCTCGGGCAGCCAGCCAGGTGAAAAGATGATTAGATATCAACGTTTAGGAAGTGTGCATCTCTCCCATCATCAGGATATTTATAAAATGTTATAACCATAAATGAATTACTGCATATAACACAACTATAAACAAAGACAAAACACTATCAAAATTCACATTACTGAACAAAAAACTGTTTTCAGTAAATTAAGTGCCAGGTCAGTAGATGGCGTTAGTATAGAAAATTGTGTCAAAGAAACTTAACTACTTAACTTGATTATCAAGCTGTATTTATCTTTGCTTCTTAATTCGATGTATTTCCACTTTTAAGGTCGGTTTCCAAGAGGAGCTGAACTGAAATCCAGCATCACGATTAAGCGTGCTCCTTTCAGAGGAAATCGCCAAAGCCTCCTTCATTCTCCGCTCCCAATAACTGTTGCATTTTGTCAAGAAGTTCGTCTCCCAAAAATTGGCTCTATGGTCGTTATCAAAATAATGCTACTGATTTTCAAGTACATCAGACCATGTTTGTAAATTCTATTGTGGTTACATCTGATTCTATGAGGGTAACAAATGAATTAATATATACTGGATGAAAATATTTCTAACATAGGTACGTGGTCAATAATGACTGACATTTGATTGGCAACATCTAATCAATAATTCTTTTCGTTAACAACCAAAATGAGCGCTGCTACCTTAATATGAGAACTTGAGCGACTCCGTTTTACGAATTCTTGGCGATGTAAACAAATGAGAACACACCCACACCTATGATTGTGGTGACCACTTGATGAACAAATTTTAGCGATGTTCCTGTAGATGCTTTACTTTGCTCTACCTGCGCACGGTATATAACAAAAACCTAAAAATAATACCACCCGGTTTGAATTAAGGCAATTAGTACCACTATAGTGACATTGGACTATAACCAAAATTCACTCTCTTCCTTAAAGTAGCAGCTATCATTGGAACTTTCAGTTCTACTCTAACAGTGAAATAAGTTTTATTTTCAGATATAAAGATCTTTTCATTTACTTCTTTTAATAAGTAAGCACACACAATATAAAGCTCAATTGCAAATAATAGAATCTCATATCCTTAGCGGAAGTGTCCTTTAAGTTTTTTGGTTTCTCTAACTGCAGTGTCCTGACACATTCTTATCACCATCTATCGTTGGTGGGCCAATACTTAAATTCCTGCGCACCTAGTGGCGGAATCAGTGACTACATGAATAAAAAAGTTTACAAAGTGCGCCAACAGATATCGTCTGGATATATAATGCACATATGAAATGCGAGTTTAATGTCTTGAAATACAGGGACGATTATTATTAATACTATTTTTTGTATATTCATTTCTCTTCTTGCTAGAAATATGATTTGTTTTCATATCCAGCCACATAATGTATTTATTTGAGCTCAAATAATTATTGGATTGTGTTTCAATCTTTTTATTATAATTACTATAACTTGAAATGTTGCACAATTGCATCTTTTATTCCTTGACGTTTCAACATATGCATGTAATAAGTTTATTATAAATTTGAAAGGAGCTTGTTAAGCAAGTTTTATAATGCATTTAAGTGGATAGTTGAGGCGTTAGTGTATATTTAAATAATGTGTGCATTTTTATACATATATTTTATTTTTTCAGCCATGATTCGTACTTTCTTTAGTTAATTGAAGGAAATTAATTATTATTTACACTAGCTAGCCTAAGGTTTTTGAGAGATAGGTTCATTATGAAAAAAATTTTATTCCACGCCCGGGATTTCAACAAATCTCCTGTTTTCCGGCCAGTCACTCTGACCCATTGAGCTACCATGGTCAATTGGCCGTCTTAAAACTAAATTCTCCATTTGACAGGTATATTTTCCCGGTTAACAATAGGCGCTCTCGCATTCGAGATACACCGTTTGTGGCGACTTACTATACTCGAGTCCCAGGCTGCATCATTTAACTCTTATTATGTTAGTTAATTGATGGAAATTCATTATTTCTTCACACTAGCCGTAATTAGGCTAAGGTTTCTGATAGAGTCAACATGAAAAATTCAATGCCATGGCCGGAATTTCAACGACGAATCACCTGGTTTCCGTCCAGTCGTTCTAACTTACTGAGCTGCCATTGCCAACTTGCCGCTACAACATTAAATTCTCCATTTTAGTCGTATATTTCCCCGTTAAACCAATAGGTCTTTGACAGATAGATAAATTCAACATGAAAAGTTCAATTTCATGCCCGGGATTTGAACAACGGCATTGAAGTTTTCAGGTTTACTTCATCAATGATTCGTACATTTATTTCCCGTCGATATTTTAAGAAGAGAAGAATACGAGAAACTTTCACTTTTATTGTTCTTTTGTGTGTAGGATAACGGGTTAGTTCGGACGGGACTAGTCACGGAAACCACACTTGGTTTAATGTATCGATGCCATCAAGTGGGCTTACCCGTAGAGGAAGGATGAGGCGAGAGGACACAGATGGTGGCCGATCCAAGGTGTCACCACGGTCCAGAGGACAGGGTCCCTACATTTCACTTAGATGGAAACTCCCCGCGAGACCAGAATAAGAGACATCCCCACCTCTGTGTTTGTGTGGCTGTCCCACCACGAGGGCTATGTGAGGAGACCGGCAACTGTCCTACCGGAGGTCGAATTGGTTTACACAGAGCATATCTCCCTGCCATGCAGCACCAAGACATCCATCAGTAGTTCGAGCCTCAAAGAGACCACCAGAGGGGAGATAACGTGAAATGATAATGGAGATTAATGAAGGGACATGAAATTGGGGGAATGGAATTAACCTATCTACCAGCATTCAGCTGACAACCCGAGAAAACTGTACAGTGTATCACAAAACAAATCCTATTGTTAATATTTTATGTTCTGTTAGCAAATATCTCCATGGCGACAGTGTTGTGCTTCCTTCAGAGCTTTCTAGTGTTCTAGCTACTGTCCAATCAGGTGTGTGGATGATGAAAGGCCCCTCTCCCCATATTATCTTAGATAGGTCATTCATTTGCTGCTGAAAATTTCGAGAAAAGATGGTCATCTACTGCTAATCAAATTATCTCCTCTATGATGACGCAATATACGGAACAAGATTCCACGCAAGTAAATGCATAAAATTGTTTACCTACATATACTGCATATTAGCACATTTTAAATATTTTATAGATAAATACTTGCATGTTTGACACGTTTTAAGTGAATACGAACACGACTTCTAATTATTATCTATATCGATAGCGATAACTGCGTTAACGCGTATCCAATGACTAAGAGACCATAAGTATACTACACACAGCAGAATTCAATAAGCAGCTTCAACAATGACTATAATTCCGAATAACGCAAAAAAGTGTGTTTAAATCCCGAACATTGTAGACAATGAAACAAAAGGTATTTTTCCTAAAAAAAAGAACAATAGTCATTTAAACCCCAAAGAATGCAAAACAGAGGTACGGAATAATGTTTCATTTTTAAGAGGGATGAATTTATATTCAATTCTACATTTTCCAAATGACTGCGAAAGAGAGGATATCTCAAGTTCCCCGCCTAATGATACTTTATTACCTCGAGTCAAGCACTGCACATTTGTACGTGTTAGGAGGAAAGAAAATGGAACAAACCAATTTATGAGCAATAAGTCTCTGTGTGATAAATACAAACGTGGCGAAGTGGTGTTGAGGGTTTCTCCGATATATGTAAACATGTCATTTGTTTATTACTTCAGTATGTCATATTTAGTACGTTACAAGTCAAATATGGTATAAAGTTTGTGCATCGGACAGAGAATTACTCATTATATAAGTACAAATCTTCTTCTTTACGACTTTGGACTTTTCAATCCGTTCCAGCTCCAATGTGGTTTGTCCATTTTTCTTCTTCGACCCTATTTGGTTTCTTCTACCTTTGAGTTTGTGGCTATTTTACGTATTCTATTATTCGTTCATATACTTTCCCATTGATTTCTATCATTAGTAATAAAATGATTCATTTATTTCCTTTGTAATACTCTCCTAATGACTTTACACCACTTTTTATCATACTTAGTGCACCCACTCATAAATTTCGTCTCCGATGTCTGTGTTAAATGGATGACATCTAAGTTGATGTCTGTAATATATGGCAATACATGAGTAAACGTGTAGAACAGCACGGTTCTTGAATGACAGTAAATATCAGAATTTCAGTGCAATGGATGCATGATTTAAGAGGTTCAGAATTTTCAGCACAGCAACATATTCGCCTTAATATAATACATTCACAATAATTATACACTACAATAATTCAACATAAATGTGACCCCTAATATGGAGGAAATCTCAACTCAACTACATGCTGGCGGGCTGTTTGGAACAGCCTGAAGGGTGGTCAAATCGTGTACCTGCTCTTGGAAGAGCTTAACCACGTAGTGGCGGGATGTGGATGTTGCAGAATGACGGGTGTAGTTTAAGTGGGGTTAGTGTAGGGAGGTAGCTTGTTGCTCCTCAGGGAATGATGAACCGGGTGCCAGGGACAGCGAGCACCATGGTAGCCAACTCGGGTGCAACGCTATGTTAGCACCGCTGGTGTGATAATTTTTAGGAAGAGTTTAATTTAGAAAGTCTATTAAATTCAAACAGTAATAATTTTAGGTTGAGATAAGAAATCTATTGTTACCGGGTGTGCCCGCATGCCATGCGGGGAAGCCGGTATAGCTTGTAGCGTCTTTCGGTTGTTCTATAGTTCCCTAGAAACCTAACCAGGGCGCTCTGATGTTTAGGCAAACTCGCGTAGAATTTTGTGGCCCGGCGCCTAATGACATCTTCCACATAGTGGAGAGATGAGGCTTCATGAAGGTATCTCACGGGAAACCTCCAGCAAACAGAATAGATGGCCCTAGGACATCTATTTTGTACACGCTGAATTTGTCGCAGATTGGAACCTGCGGCCATGCCCCAGATCTCACAAGCATAAAGCATGATTGGAAGAATTAAAGCCTGAAAAAGGCGCAACTTAAGGGGTGTCGGCATTCCTGAGCGCATCATGGGGTATAACGAAGCTGAAGCTCCGCATGCCCGATGAGTTACCTCCTGGATGTGACCCCGAAAAGTTAGGTCCTTGTCCAGCTTTACACCTAAGTATTTTAGAGAATTTGTCCACTCTATCCTTCTGCCAGAATAATTAAAGGCCGGTAGGTTGGCGGGAAAGTGACGCTTAGTGAAGAGTATGGCTTGGCTTTTCTCTGGGTTGATAGACAATCGCCAAAGCCTACACCAATCATGAATGAGGCTTAGGTATCGCTGTATTGGGTTGAAGGCTCTGCGTGCGTTTCTATTTGTGTTGTATAGTAACACGTCGTCCACATATTGGGCTATGTTGACGTGTAGCTCCGTGGGGAGATCCGCCACATACACGCTAAAGAGTGTAGTGGATAAGACAGAGCCTTCTGGGACGCCTCCTCTGATGGGTCGTCTGGTAGAAAGCTTTCCCGACACAACTACTGTGAAATGTCTGTGTTTGAGGAATGAGTGTAAAATGTGTATCTTGTGTGCAGAAGCCCCAGGGTGATTAGTTTGTGTAGGAGGCCTGCATGCCAGGTGGTAGAGAAGACCTTCACGACATCCAGAGATACCGCCGCAGTGAATGCCCTTTCCTGGAAACCCAGTGCAGCGGCCTCCACCAGACGGAGCAACTGCTGTGATGTCGAGTGCCCAGGACGAAAACCAAACTGATGGGGAGGAATAGCTTGAATGTCCCCCAGTAGGGGCGACAAGCGGGCTAAAACAAGCCTCTCGAAAACTTTCGAGAGGACTGACAGGAGGCTAATGGAGCGATAACTGGCGGGGAGAGCCGGATTTTTACCGGGCTTCAAAATGCAAATCACCCGAGCCTCCCTCCACTGTCGTGGAAAGTGGCCCAGGGCGAGACACATGTTAAAAACCCGAGTAAGAAAAAGAACGGCTTTGAATGGAAGATGGCGGAGCATGATAGGTGTCAACCCATCAGGTCCCGACGCTTTTTTGGGATTTAGACGCCGGAGTGCGCCCTGGAGCTCACTGGGTCTAATGACAGGTAGTCGGTCCGCCTCAGCAAGAGAACGTCGAAGGTACTGACGAACCTCCCGCTTGACGCGGCCACTGAAGTCTAGGTCCTGGGGGTCATATCGTGGCCTCATGGTCCTCTCTAGATAGGCGGCAAACACATTTGCTTTAGCTTGGGATTCATACACCAGGTATTGGGTGCCTTGGATAGGGGTGGTTGGCTCTCCTCCACGATTCCGGAGTCCTTTTGCAAGCCTCCACGCCTCGCCATTCTCAAAATTCACTCGAGACATCAACTCCTCCCACGCTCGCGTAGTCGAAGACGAACCTCTCGGTGCAAGCGCACGAGCAGAACCTGATTATGGCGAGTTCGGTGTCGCTGATAGAGTTTGCGAGCTGCCCAAGATCGACGAATGAGTAGAGGAATGTCTAGCGGGATGTCGTGAGGGTGTATAGGTGCTGGAGTGTGAACGGTGAGGTTACGAATAGTTCGTCCTACGATGGAGAGGAAGGAGGAGATCGCCGTCTCCAGGGTCGGTATGTCTGTAATGTGTGGGTTAGGAAGTATGGAGTCATTTAAGCAGACCCGTACGCAATCCCAATCGACCTCACGGTTTTGAACCGTGAATTCATGACTGACAACCCGTAAGTTGACCTCAGCCACAACTGGGTTGTGGTCGGAATGTAAGGCGCTTTGTGAATTGAATGATAAGTGAAATGGAAAATGTTTGATGATTGCGAAGTCAATTACCGAAGGACGGCCTTGAATTCGCGGGAAATGAGTGGGTTGCCAGGGACCCTCAACTCTCAATCGAGGATCTCCATCTATGATGCGGATGATTTCTCTGCCTCTTGCGTATGTCCGGGGATCCGAATGCCAACGCGGGTGTTTATTATTCAAATCCCTAGCCATAATGACGTTGGGATGTACGGTGAGGATTGGGATATAATCATTAACAACGAACTGTTGGCGAGGAGGGTGATATGCAGACACTATCAGGACTTCGGAACCGCCCAGATTCACGCAGACAGCCGTGGCTTCAAGGATTTGAAGAGCGGGAAGCTGGACAATATCCAAAATCACTATCTTTCGCTAATTAATAGCTGTCATTGGAGCTTTCAGTTCTACTCTAACAGAGAAAGAAGTTTTATTTTCAGATTGTCAGTGACTTCTTTTAATATGTAACCACACAAAATATAAAGCTGAATTGAAAATAATAGAACCTCAGATCCTGAGCAAAAATGTACTTTAAGTTTTTTGGTTTCTCTAACTGCAGTGTCCTGACACATTTTTAACACCATCTAACGGTGGCGGGCCAATATTTCACTTCATGCGCACCTAGTGGCGGAATCAGTGACTACATGAATAAAAGAAGTTACAAAGTGCGCCAACAGATATCGCCTTGTACAATAATGAACACATGAAATGCGTGGTTATGTCTTCACATACAGAAAAGATTATCATTTCCTAATATCTCTTTGTAAATTGATTTCTCATCTTGCTAATATGTTTATACAGAAAAGATTATCATTAATTAATATCTCTTTGTAAGTTGATTTCTCTTCTTGATAATATGTTTTGTTCAAATATCAAGCCACTACAAAATGTATTTGTTTGAGCTCAAATAATTAGTGAATTATGTATCAATCTTTTTCCTATATTTACTATAACGTGAACTTTTGCGAAATTGCATCTTTTATTCCTTGACGGTTGAACACATGCATGTAATAAATTTATTATAAATTGAAAGGAACCTGCTAAGCAAGTTTCATAATACATTTAAGTGGATAGTTGTGGCGTTAGTGTATATTTAACCAATATGTGCATGTTTAGGCATATATATTTTATTTTTTCAGCCATGATTCGTACCTTTTTTAGTTAATTGATGGAAATGAATCATTTCTTTACACTAGTCGTATATAGGCTAAGGTTTTTGATAGATAGTCAACATGAAAAATTCAATTCCACGGCCGGTATTTGAACCAAGAGTCTCCTAGTTTCCGTCCAGTCACTCTAACCCATTGAGCTACCATGGCCAAATTGCCGTCATGACACTAAATTCTCCATTTCGCTCGCATATATCCCCGGTAAACCACTAGGGGCTCTCGCATTCGAGATACACCGTGGCGACTTACTATACTCGAGTCCCAGGCTTCATCATTTAACTCTTATTATTTTAGTTAATTGATGGAAATTCATTATTTCTTCACACTAGCCGTATTTAGAATAAGGTTTCTGATAGAGTCAACATGAAAAATGCAATGCCATGGACGAGATTTCAGCGACTAATCACCTGGTTTCTGTCCTGTCGCTCTAACCTTCTGAGCTGCCATAGCCAACTTGCCGTTACAACATTAAATTCTTTTTTTTATTCGTATATGAAAGTAAATTTCCAAAATAAATGAACAATAGTCATTAAAAGCCCCAAGAATACGAAGTAGAAGTACGGAATATTGGTTCATTTTAAGAGGAATTAATTTATATTCAATTCTGCGTTTTCGGAGTGCCTCCGAAAAGAGATATTTCATCAAGTTCCCAGCCTAATGATAATTTATGACCTGAAGTCAAAGACTGCATTTATACGTGTTAGCAGGAAAGAGAATGGAACAAAACAATTTATGAGCAATAAGTCTCTGTGTCATAAATACAAACGTGGGAAAGTGGTCTTGACAGTCTCTCCAATATATGTAAAGGTGTTATTTGTTTATTACTTCAAGTGTGTCATATTGAGTATGTTACAAGCCAAATATGGTATAACGTTTGTGTATTGGACAGAGAATTACTCATTATATAAGTACAAATATTCTACTTTACGGCTTTGGACCTTCTATCCGTTCCGGCTCCAATTTTTTTCTAGCCATCTTTTCTTCGACCCTCTCTGGTGTCTTCTACCTTTGAGTTTGTGGCTATTTTAGGTATTCTGTTATTATTCATTAATATAGTTTAGCATTGATTTCTCTCGTTAACAATAAAACGATTTATTCATTTCACTTGTACTACTTTCCTAATGTCTTGACACCACTTTTGTCATATTTCGTGCACCCACTTATAAATTTCGTCTGCAATGTCTGTATTAAATAAATGACATCAAAGTATATGACCATAATAAACAGAAATGTATGAGAAAACTTGTAGAACAACACGGTTCTTGACTGACAGCAAATTACAGAACTGCTATGTAATGGATGCAAGATTGAAATGGCTCAGAATTTTCAATAGAGCAACATATTTGCCTTAAAAGAAAATTCTAATAACTATGACCTCTAATATGGAGTGAAACTTGTCATGCACCGTGATCTAGTAGACGGCACGCTAGGTTTCTGTTTCTAACGGACGGAGAGCAGTAATTTATTTTTCAGGTATAAACATCAGTATCATCAGTACCTTGATAGGATACAAAAGCTACTAAATATATATTTGCTATATGAAACCACCATTTAAAATCACAAACTGCTTGAAGTTCTTTTGACAAGTCCTATACGCAGCATCTTCATTGCCTCTTAGCGCAATCTATCGGAAGAGACTTAACTACTTGATCACATGCGCTCCTAGTGGTGGAGTCAGTGACTGTCGGTTTAGAGATAGTCACGTTCCGGTGACTTCATTCCTTATAAACAGATCATTGTGTATGTTTCTTATATTTTAAAGTAGGAGGACAAAAGAATGTTCAAGTGTACATTTCCCTTAAACCATGTACATTTTAAAGTCAACTTTATAAAGTAAACAGTTCTGTGTTATGTGAATCAAGTGATGTATGTTACTATTTTACCAAAAGTTATTGTTGTATTTACCTTAGCTTAATCGAGTTATATTTTCTTCGTATATTTATAAATTTTCTCATAATTACAAGAACGATGCAATTAAATAAAACGATAAACATGTTTTTTGAAATGATATCGCTATGGGACGACCGAACCTCATTTGACCAAGGAAAAATGCGAATAGCGACTTGTTATTTAAAAGGGATAACTGTTAGAACCTATACCAAGAACAGCAGTATAGAAATGTTTAACCCCAGGAATAAGGACAGAAAGGGAATGTGTAAATATGATTAAATAAAAATGAAATATTATTGTTTATTAAGATTATGCCAAATTCATTTGTTATGAAAAGACTCACAATCATGAGTTGTAAGCTGCAAGGCTGTGGCAGCAACTGTCAAAATGTCAGGTAGTATGATCAGCTTATACATATGTAATAAATAATCACAAAATTTATCAAACTTCTCTTCTCGTGACTTAATGGACGGGGTCCGAATAAAGCAGTCCTTAACTTAGTGTGACCCTAGTTGTCTGTCAATAGCTTTAAGTCATTTTTGTCACATTTACTTATCAACTTGTACTTTCGAAGATTGACTTAGGGACAATCTACATCCAACGACATTGCCCTCACCCCACACAATATTTATTGCAGCACGTTCAATATCAGTAATAAAAAAAACTGTATTTAGTTGCAGGTTCATGCTGAGACATCAGTCAGAAATCGATTTTAATACATAAACATAAGTTTCTAAGTTTTCCCATGTAACAGACAGTATCCAAATTTTATCCAGTATCCATTTATACTTCATGCATGGCAAATGGTTGTTTAAAATACTTAATACAAAAGTGAATGTGCAGTCATTGATGAGGGGAGGACAATCTAACTCAGGGAAAGACAGGTAGTGCAATGTGACGTCAGTTCCGCCAGCTTTCACCGCAAAATATGCTCCCGAACGATAGGCTGGTTAGCGTGTGACGTCACAGCGCTGAGCATTGCTCTCGAAGGGGAAGGAATAGTTTGATGTGTGCGGATAGGAAGGGCAGGAAACTTATCGTGTATTAAGAATATGTATAACTTACATCTTGGGTGTTGTAATATTAATGCTGACTGCTTTAATTACACAATTGGTCACAGTTTATAAACAATTACATTTTGGCTCTGTGCTATGAGAGAATATATAAAACTTCAAACTCAAGTTTATTTGGAGTTCAGGCATATTATAAAGTAAATAAGTTAAACCATAAATTAATTTTCTCGGCAAATTAGAGGAGACCCATTCAGAACAAAATTACGTGGTCATTTTCCGACACCATTTGTTTTGTTTTTCTTTAACTAGTTTATCAATGTTAGTTTATCAATGTTAGTTTACCAATATTAGTTTATCAATGTTATTTATGTTTATTAATGTCAGGACGTAATGTCTGGGAAATTTGTAATCTAAGGCTGCATGTTAGATTATGATACGACAAGGTACTTCGGGGTATGGACTTAGCTAATTTCATAACAGAAAACAATTGATGGAAATTGATCGTTCTTTCACACTGGCCGTGTGTAAGCTAAAGTATGGAAAGATAGAGTCAGACTGAAGAATTCAATGACGTAGTCGGGATTTGAACCACGGATCTTCTGGTTGCCATCCAGCCACTCTAACTCTTGAGCTACTATGGCCAAGGTGCCAACATTAAACTGGTTAGCTATAGAACACCGGCCTTGAAGTACTTACACGTTGTGAATCGCCATTAAGGTAGTTATCTCATGTGTTTATGAGAGCTCCTAAGTGATTTACCGGGAAAAACACGAGTCAGTTGGAGAATTTAATATCATGTCGGCACATTGGCCATAGTAGCTTAAGGGTTAGTGGTTGGACGGCAACCATAGATCCATGGTTCAAATACCGACTACAGCACTGAATTTTTCAGTCTGACTCGATCTTTCCAGAAAAGAATTGTTCGCACACGTATGTCAAGCCAAACATACACAATGTCCGTGCGGCAAGTGAATACAACCTCGGGAATCTGGTTAGGGGGACATTCTTGTAAAAGTCAGCCAAGTCTTTCTTGAGTGTATATTTGTCCTTCAATAAATCTTCAATTTGTAAATTTAACAATCCCATTTGGGACGTGGTAGTTACACTTTTGTCAGCGGGTGTGCCACACCTGGCTGTACCCTCATATTCTGTACTCACAGCGCTAATTATATAGGCAACTTGGTACTACATGGCTCTTGCCTGACGTAACATGCACTACACGCCTCGTTGCGGGCTCAAATACGTCACATCCCTCGAAGCTGTCTTCCTCTGATCTAACCATTTTGACTCACTGATGGAAGGAAGAAAAAATAACTTATATTCTCATTTGATGATGAATTTAAGTTGTTCGACACTACTTGCAATTTGTTTATGTTCCTGGACAAACTTAACGCTTTCATTTTACAGTTGAAATATGAAGACTGAGAAAATTTAATTTAAAGATTATAATATAAATTACATTACTTTTCTTCAAAATTCCCTTTGATCATATGTAAGCCCTGCAGCTATCTTATTAGCTTCCTTATCTTTAATTTGGTTACCCACTTTCCTAATGGTTATTCAGTAGCTTTTATAAAGATGATAGTTGTCATTTCGCTGCAAACGTTGCATTCCCTACAAGTTTGTTATGAACGAATGAAACCTTACATTCCTGTTTCTTTAGATAATAGTTATAAAATGTATATGCCTATTTGCCTGTGACTAATGTTCATGAAAAGGAAATTTAAGGATTATAGTAGAATATTTTGAATGTTTATCAATTTTCTGTTTTCACTACCAGTGATTATTAAGTTGCTTCATATAGTACCTACTTTTATAGTACACACATTTAGGAATATACACATATGCACAACTTAGAGAAATTCATTGTAAACTTCAATATCTGGGGTATTTTGATAATAATATTGATAATAATGTGTGTAGAAAAATAAAACAAAAGGTTCAACTGTAAACTGTGTTTGATTTTTAATAATCGTAATGATCCCGTGAATGATAATATATTGAAGACATATTTGTGTAATTATTTTGGATGGCATTTCATACATTTGTAATAAACATCTCGTCTTCCAAACGAAATGTAACGTATTACAATTAGTTTTGCTACACAATTTCCATGTTTGTGATCTAGCTTTTGTTTGGCCAACAGAATAAATAACGATAAATATTATTTTTGTTTACAGCAACACTAAATATGTCATCATAATAAAGTTCTCCAAACTTGTAAAATGTTAATAAGTTTAAACCTTTCTAAGGTTACCAACAGTTTGACAATTATTTGAATTCAACTTCGTAATGGAATGTGATTATGTTAGCTCAGTGGTTAGAGTAAATGGACCCGTGACCTTAAGATCCCTGGTTCAAATCCCGGCCATGGTATATATTGAAATTTTCAGGCAGACTCTGCTTCTCAACTTTCAAGATTACACAGAATTTCTAATAAGGTTGTACTTAATGTGCTCTCTACACTCGACCTTGTATATCACCTGCTTATCCGGTACTTTCCTAGGCTCTTACGGATATTATAATAACTCATTTACTCTTTCTATTCATTCTTCAACAAAATACTTTTAAACAGCTTACTGTCCCATTTACTTTACATCACTCGAGGTAAATAAAAAGTTTATAAATAGTTTATGATATGTGTCTGTGTAGTTACAATGTATTATAATACAGTTATTGTCCAGTCACCGGACATTTCCTAAAGACACCATGATAAACGGTTTGTGATCGTATTACCTTTTAAAGTTAGTGACTCTGCCACTAGGAGCGCATATGGTCAGATAGTTAATCAACCGCCGACAGATGGTGCTGATGTAAGAATCAGGACGTTGCGGATTGAAATACCAAAATAGTTCAGGCAATTTGGGATCTAAAATATTAGTTTTACTTAGGGTAAATAAATATTTAGCAGCTTTCGCTTTTTTTGATAGGGCGGATGATAGAATCGCTAACACCTGAGAGAAAAAAATCACGGCTCTCCGTGGTAATGGAACAGGAAGCGACCGTTGTATCTATTAGATCACGGAGAATGACAAGTTTTGATTTGTGTTAGGACAGACAATTCCATACGTGTTTCGTGCAAATTTGTTGCTATGTTGAACATTTTGAACATCTGCTATTTTCAGACGCAACTGCAATTATGGGTTTAGAAAAACTTCATATGCCACATATAGCACAGACTCTCAAGCACACTTTCTCATGTTTGTATTTATCTCACAGAGAATTATTGCTGGTAGATTCTTCGTTCGTTTTTAGTTACTGCTAACATAACACGTACGTGTCTAAGTTAAGATATTAAATTATATTATACAAACTCAAATCCAAATATAATTTTCAATTGCCTTGTGGTTGATGCATAAGGAGTAACATGTTCTGTAATGTTGGTAACTTCTGATGGTTAAATTAGTTTATTAGTGCGCCTGAACAAGAGTAATAGAGATAAGTCATTAATGTTTTATTCATAAAGCGAACTTCCTATTTCAAACATTTTCTGTTCTATCTCCTGTTTTATAAATCCAATCTTCTACATGTGCTTTGGCAGACATAGCACCTTTGTTCAATAATGCAGTGGCACAGATTTGTACTTATAGCACGTCAAACGCTGTTAAACTTTACCTCATGGAAACATACAGAATATAATGATGGAAGGACAAAACGTTTACAAGATTTGAACTGCTTTCCGAATTTGTAGGGATTGTCCCATGTCCCTACTTGAGTATGACGAGATATCTTCAGGTCCCTAATGTTGTTTTACTTTTACTTCATGGCAAAGAGATGAACCAACGGTTAATGAGGAGCACTACACTCTCTTTTTATCTTATTTATCAGAGCAACAAAATATTAGTAGAATAGGACAATTCGACACCACAGCATAGTGTGACTTTTTGGGTTCGTGAAATTAAAAGTCCAGTTTGTAGAAATTCAAAATGCTCTTTATTTCCGTACAAAGACACATTTGTACAGCCCTGAGCAGCCGAATAACGTAACATACACAAACACAACGTCCAAAGTCGTCTTCTGCTCGACCACAAACAAAAGAGTTCACTTTCAAATCACAGCTTCACGCACACGATTATCGAGTCCACTTACGACTGTCCCCCGACAAACTGGCCGCGGCTTTCTTTATATCTCCACCCACTGTTCGAGAAATTTGCGGAATGTTCTCTAACAATCAAGACGGCACCAAAAGAAAGATGAACCATCCAGACATCTGTCTCTTTCTTTCTCCATTTCGGCAAGCTTTTATCTCCAAGCTGCACTATCTGTCTCTTTGGGCGCGCCAGACGTGCCCGTCGCAACAATGCCTCGCGACAATACTGATTATATCATGCTGCTCTCTATGAGCAGTAAGCTAACAACTGAAATCAAATCGGAAATAGAAATGTTAATACAGAGGGTAGTATTCCTTAGAACATAGTTCTGTGTTATATATGTGAATATAAACGTATGGTGATGTTTTATACAACTGGCTCTATTTCCTGACAGCCACTTCTAAACATCACACTTATGCAGTGAACCCGGCTCAGTTTTATGCCGACATGCTGACCGCTTGGTTTACTACCTGGCGCCTAAAAATAAATACTACAAAATCTCAGGCAGTTACTTATACCAGGTGAGTGCTTCAAGACGTCCCCAATCTCCGGCTAGCAGGAGATGTGCCATGGTCCAAAACGGCGACTTATATAGAGGTCACTCTAGATATGAAGCTTACATGGAAGACCCATATAACAACTTTGGCAAATAAAGTCAACAAGAAGATGGCACTGCTGTACCCGCTGTATAGTAGAAGATCGACACTGTCGCTCAGTAATAAGATCCTTTTGTATAAACAAGTTCTGCGATCTGTAATCACATTTGCCTGCCAAGTTTGGAGAGTTACAGCGAAAACCCACTTATATAAACTGCAGATTCTCCAAAACCGATTTCTTCGTACCGCTACATCATCTCATTGGTATATTCCCAATGACAACATTCACTCAGACCTTAATTTTCCAAAACTCACAAATCACATCTCATACCTCTCTCGAAGTTTCTATGCTCAACTTCCTTCAAGTTTCAATCACCTCGTATGCGGTCTCGAGGGAGTACGACTTCGACCCCGGAGAAATTTGCAAAAGGCTCATACTTGTCCTAGGTCCACCATAAACTCATAAAATCACACATTACACCTCCAAAAACTTTCTTAGAACTTCCAAATTATTTCTCTACATACTATCACCACCATTTAATCACCGCCTCTTACTTAAAAACCAATCTTTATGCCAGTAAGGGACGTAGTCCATTGTGGCAATAGTCAGAAGACCCTCCTTTGCGGAGGAGGACTTTCTTCAACGACACCTCTGTGCTGTGTGTGGATCTATTTAATATCCCTGCACAATTTATTTCATATCTTTTCTGATGTTAATCAAGATAGCACTCAGAGATACTTCCACATTTGCACGTACTGGAACGATGATATAAAAGTGACAGAACCACATCGCTATAGATTCCGTGATGTGTGCACTTTACTGAGATGTAGAACATCTTGTGTAGCAGGCATTTATCCACTTCCACTTTCGATTGTACAGTAAATGCAATATTACTATATATTATTTTATGTTATGTATAACACATGTATGGCAGTATCTGTGTATAAGACGTATGCTATATTAATTAAAATCAGTAGAGTAACTTGTTGTGTACACAAAATGGTAGAGGAATGATTTCCAAGTAGGAAAAACTTGGTATCATATCATCGGAAAATGCTCAATTTAAATGTAATATCATGTTAGGTGTGCTGAAACGGAAATAAGCAACTTTTATAAATTTGGTCAGTTAGGTAGTTTCGGATGCAACAGTCCCCGTGCACTGATGATGTATTGGATTTCAAAATTAGTGACTTAATCTTGAATTCCCAGACAAGTTCAATATGTGAAGAAGATACAGTAGCTGTAGTTTGGGATTATATGCAGAATATTCAGCATCCAGCTTTGCCTGTACAGGAAATGTTTTACCTCAGAAAATTATGGCTTTATTTGTCAGTATATATGACTGAAATAAGATAATGCACACTTTTATTTATACCACAAAGGTGTGGCTAAACGAGGACCAGATGATATGTATACCTTTTAGCAAGTTTACCTTTCTGATCCTCCACCAATTGCGAAGACGCTCTATTTATTTAGTGATTCGAGCGGAGGTCAAAACAGGAATCATAGAGTTGTGCGATTTTTATTATCATTGACAATCACAGTAAGATTCAATGTCATTCAGCAGTACTTTCCAGAAAGCGGTCACACTTTATTGCCGTGTGACCGCGACTTTGGTCTCCATCACCATGATACAGTGTATACAACATTTGAATATCTTTCTCTGATAAACGCCCAAATGCTTTCGTGACAACAGTAACAGTCACTGCCAATAGCAGAGTCTTCAAAACCTGGTGTCAGAACTATTTTAAGAAGACAATTGCTCGTCCTGGCAGTTCTCATTGTGGGCCTGGTGTGACTGTTTCCAAGTATAAGCATCTAACTTATGATAGAGAACATTATGGTTATCTCGCGGCACGTTAGTATGTTGATGGATTAGTGCAGTAATATTTTATATTGGAAAAAGCGAAAGTCACGTCTAGATCTACTTTTCAGGAAATTTTATGACACATCTGTCTTCTCCATCAACAGAAAGAAAATAGTAGATGTTAAACAATAACACAATACATCCCACATGAACATCTCCACTGCCACCAGAACATTTTGACATGGACAAAGACTGAAGTCTAAGTTTATGAGTAGAACCTGAAATTAATTCAGTAAGAGTATTTCTATATAGCACACTATGTTCATTAACCTTATTACAGATTTATTACACGATTACATTGTTTCATAAGTCCAAAATGTGAACAAATGACAGACAATTTTTTCTACTAAATATCGCATAATTATTTTAAAGGGGAAATACGACCGTGGTATAAAGCATGTATTTAGATAACAGACATGCAGATTTGAGGTCACTGAGTAGTCCAAGCAATTACTAACGATTAGTTCTACAAGATTTGTGTTGATTATAGGTGAACCAGATGCTAACTGCCTACATTATTAAGTTTTTTGTCCCTCAAAACTATGAAACAAAGACCTAATTCTCTTTTCAAATCAGCGATTCAAATGAAATATTTTCATATTTTGCTGACTCTAAAACTTACTGTCGTAGAGAAGTGATCGGAACGCTATGAACATTACTCCACTTCTACGAGGTGCCTAAGGTACCTATCCAGAAAGGAAAAGGAAAAGTTAGCAGTCATTCTCCGAGGTGAGAAACGATAGCACTCATTACCTTCCTAAACTTAGCGGGGAAGTCTGTCTAACTATCCGTCTCCCTCTTTACCCTCCCAGAAGTGTACATTAACATTGCAGTAGTCTGAGATACCGTTATATTTATTATAAGCGCGTGATTATTAGGTTTAATTATTAAATAGTAGAATATGGGAATTGTTAAGATGTCCGTTTTTTATAAACGAAAAGATACGTCCTCCAACGTTAAGTAAAGTCGAAGAATGAACGAAAACTGTAGATAGTTCTCAAATGAGCCCATGGTCCATAGAGCTTAATGTTAACACATATTTACCTTTCAGGATAAGGGAGAGCCTGTATCCAGATAACTCACACTGACCGAGCTTCCAGCTCGAGAAGTCTTGACGTGGACAGACAGGCTGCCCCCTACGTTACAGAGGCGAGCATTTGTGCATTGTGTGATTAGTTAACAACGCTATACTAAGGAAATAATACTTTTATTGAAGTAGTGACACTTTTAAACATGAGTCATAGGTGCCACATCACATGGACAGGCGATATTGATAATAATGTGTGTAGCAGAATAAAACTAAAGGTTCAGCTCCAAACTGTGTTTGATGTTAAATAATCATGTTGGACACGTCGATGATTATATATTGGATACACATTGTCTAATTATTTTCTACGGCATTTCACATATATTTCTAAAAAACATCTCGTCTTCCAAACGACTTTTTCCATATTACAATTAATTTTGGTACATCATTTCCATGTTTGTGATTTAATGTTTGTCTGGCCGACACAATTAATAATGATAAATGTTATTTCTGTATACAGCAACACGAAATATATCCTCATATTCAAGTTCTCTAAAATTGTATGATGTTAATAGCTTTAAACTTTTCAACGATTACCAGCAGTTTTAAACTTCTTTGAATTTAATTTCATTACATGTTGTTATGGTAGCTAAGTGGTTAGCGTAACTGGACGGAGAATGGGAAGTCCGTGGTTCAAATCGCGGCTATGGTATTGAATTTTTCATACTGACTCTGCCCTTCAGAATTTAGGATTATACAGAATTTCTACCACAGTTTTATTTAATGTGCTCCCTGCATTCGACCTTGTATATCAACTGCTCATCCGGTACTTCCCTGCACTCTTAGGAGTTATATATTACTTTCATTTACTCTTTCTATGCATTCTTGAACAAACTATTTCAAACAGTTTATTGTCCCATTTACTTCACATCACTCGAAATAAACTTTTTTTAGAAATAGTTTTATTATATATGTCTTTGTGGTTACAAACTATTTTTTAAACAGCTTACTGTTCCATTTACTTTACACCAAACAAGGTAAACGATATTGTATAAGTAGTTTTATTATGTCTTTGTGGTTACAAAGTATATGAATACAGTTTATATCCAGTCACCGGACATTTCCTAAAGGCACCATGGTAAACTTTCTGTAATGGTATAACCTTTTAAAGTTACTCCGCCACGAGGAGGGCATGGGTTCAGGTAGTTAACCAACAGCCGATAGATGGAGGTGATGTAAGAATCAGGACGTTACCGATTCAAATGCCAGAGAAATTCAAGCAATTTGGAACTTAAAGTTTCAGTTTCATTTACCGTAAATAAGTGTTTATCAGCTTTCGCTTCCTTAGTAAAAATAGGCGATAGTGTTTACACCTGAAAGGAAAATTCGCTGCAAAACCGTCGCTATGAAACAGGAAGCTACTGTTGAATCTACTAGATCACGTTACGAGACAAGTTTGGTTTTATATTAGGATTGATTCTCAAGGGACTCTTGTTGAAATAGTTTATATCTATGTTGAACATCTGACATATTCAGACGTTATGGTTATTTGGATTCCAAATTACTTCATATACCACACATATAGTAAAGATGTCAAACCCACTTTGCCATATTTGTATTTATCTTACAGATATATTAATGCTGGTAAGTTCTTTTTTCCTTTTTCCTTCCTGCTAACATAACACGTACCTACTATATTTCATGAAAATATTGTACATTTTCCGCGAGTCAGTATAATTAAGGCGTTCTGTGAGCAGAGAGTATGGAAACTGAATTGTCCATGTTCGTAGATGTATGGTGTCTGGCGGCCATTTTAACCAGTCACTCACTTCGAGTATATCGAAAATTACATCAAGCCAACGTGACGAAAGAATGACTAAACATAGGAAAGTAGCAATTCTCTTGCATGTCAGCTATTAACTACACGGTGTTGCGGACAATACAAGAAAACGGAAAGCCCTTGGAGATATGAGTTTAACAGAACCTATATGTATGTTGTATACAAGGAACGGTCTATCAACTGTTCTCGTAGGTCAATGGCAAAACGCAGGCTGTGACAAATAGCGCCAGGGTTGACGGTTCGAAACCTGACGTGTCGGCGCTGATTTTTATAGAACCAACGATAAATTTGAACTTTAGCGGCACCAAACCACGGCTCTCGTAGCTCAATGCACAACGCACGGTGTATCAAATCCAGGTTTCACGGTTTGAAACCCGGTCTGGAACCATAAGTTTTGTTTCAATAGTTTTGGTATGTTAGACTTAGTAACGAAACAATTTAGAAATACGCATTACCTGGCATTAGAAGACATTCAAGAACAGGAAAAGCAAATGGAGTGACGTTCTCTATAGTCCATATATATGTATATAGTCTACGTTACAGTATCTGTTGTCGTAGCTCAACGTCGTAGTTCACTGATCTTCAATTATTAAAACCCAATTCTCTGGCGGTTTGTGAGGTGTTTTCAACATAAGTAGCAGAGCCAACAATTTCATACCTTTGATCTGCTGTCAGCTCCGCACAACTCCGTGTAGTGACACGCTACTTTACTGTGCCAAAATCTTAGTGGATGATTCCATTGAAGAGCATAAATAACTTCCAGCAGTATTTTTGTATGCGCAAGGAATACAAGAGGAAAAGTTTGGAATAGAAGCTATAACTTTGTGCTGGGTTTGAACCATAAGCCCTCTACCCTCTTTACAAAGCCAGCATTTTACCACTGAGCTGCGACAACATGCCAGAACATAAGCTTACATAACATAGATGGTGGTTCTATAAAACCTGTTGTTGCATATCTTCTAATAATATGTAGTAATAACTTCGTTGTAAGAGAACATTTGTAAATTGGTTCGTTACAGCGTCTAACATAGTTAGAGGGTTAGAGATAAAAAGTGTACCCACTTATTAGGTTTCGAACGGTGAACCCTCAGCTCGCGTGTTGCCACTCAAATACGAGAGCAATTAGTGGACTCAGACTTATGTACAACATAGATATTAAACATTAATTGTCCTTTCAGACTAGTCGTGTTCAGGATGCACTATGAAAGGGTAGAGCCAGACTGAAAAATTCAATGCCATAGCTGGGATTTAAACCACGGATCTTCTGGTCTCCGTCCAGCCGCTCTAAACCAATGAGGTACTATGGTCAACGTGCCAAGATGACATTAAATTCTCCAACTGACTCCTGTTTTTTTCGGTAAACCACTAGGAGTTCTCATAAACACATGAGACAACTACCTTAATGGCAACTTACTATATTGTAAGTACTTTAAGGTCCGGGCTTTATAGTTCGGACCACTATTAGGTACAATTAATGGGAATTAATTATTCTTTCACACTAGCTGTGTGTAGGACGCACTATGAAAGGGCAGAGACAGACTAAAAAATTCAAGCGGCTGGACGGAGACCAGAAGATATGTGGCTCAAATCCCGGCTATGGCAATGCATTTTTCAGTCTGGCTCTACCCTTTCAACATAGATACTAGTTCTGTTAAAATCATAATTCCAAGGGTTCTCCGTTATCTTGCACAGTCTCGTACTCCATATAGTTTATAACCCAGAAGCAGGAGAATTGTTACATGGCTTTGTCATGCACGAACTTCCGTCATATTGGGTTAATATAACCTTAGAAACATCTGAAGTGTGTAAGAGGTTAAAATGGCGTCCAGACATTATACATGTACACCTCCAGCCGATTTGTTTTCATACCCTCTAGTAAAATAGAATATTTATTTCTCATCTTTCTGTATACATAAGTTCACCAATGCATTACCGTTTACCCATTCCTAACACATAACAACAAACTTCTTGTTCACATCCAACAAACCCTTACTACCTGCTTGCCCTAAACTTCGATCTCAATACACACAACTCCTGGACTTCCGTGTACTCTTGACCCGCTGTTCCCTTTCATCCCTAGTTCTTATTTCTCTAAACTTAATTGTTATGTATTTTTAATCAGTGTTACCCATTTCTCTATGACTTTCTCCAAATAATCCCTATATTTCTTACATTACTTTCTCTTTTTACAGACAATATTTTCCTGACTATTAGTACCTCTTCCCCTCCTTAAAAGTGTTATATTTGTGTTGACAAATTTGTTCTAATCATACTTGTTGTTTGTAACATATTATACCATGCCGGTCCGTATCATCATCCCCAAGTATTGTGAATTTCGCTTTATCCTTATCATGTCTAATTCCTTTAAAAGTTCTAACTCCTGTCCTTGATCAAGCAAATCCTTCTCGCCCTAGCTTATTACACATATTAGGTACTTTTCCCTCCCCCACACTATTCCCTATATATCTTCAAAGAGCCGTTCTCTCTTGTACAAGTAAAAATAACTTGACTATCAATATCTTCTAATCTTGATTCTACTTGTTTCCAAAAGCCTCTAGCATAATACTCCCCATTGCTCCAAATATATACTATTCCTCTTTTTTCCATTAATTCCCTTACATTTTGTATACAAAATGCTTTGCATTTGCTTCAAATTTGCACAAGAAAACATTTTTAATAATATTATTTTCCCTTAAGTTAGCAACTCTATACAAATATTTCATTATCCTTGTGACAATTTTGACCTTAGTTGAATGTCTTCCTGGCTCTAGTTGTGCTGTCCCGTTAGGTGATGCTACCGGCAAGCCTAGAATATATTTACAAATGGACCTGTTAGTAACGTCCACCTCTGTCTATGCTTCATCTACCCCCCATATCTACCCTCTAGTAAGGGAACGCCTAAATGATACAGATCCGTGGAAAATTTACATTTTTCCTTGAAATATAGTGCGCGTCTATGTCAAGATATTAAATTAAGTTATACAAATTCAAAAGGAAAGAAAATGTTTATTTACAGTGCGATTGAGGTTTAAGGAGAAACAGAACCTCTGTAGTGTTGGTAACTTCTTATGATTAAATTAGTTTACTAGTTCTTTTATTTTTTCATTGCGTTTGAACATGAGTAATAGAGATAAGACGTTAATATGTGATTCATATAGGAAATTTTCTATTTAAATATTTTCTTAATTCCACTATGTTTTTTTTTAAATTCAATATTCCACATATACCTTGACAGACACCTTTGTTCAATAATGCCGTGGCAGTGATTTGGACTTAGAGAACGTCACTGTTAAACTCTACCGCGGGAGAACACACAGAATATGATGGACAGGATAAAACGTTTACAAGATCGAAACTCTCTCCCGATTTTGTAGGTATTGTATAATTGCTCTGTCACTATATGAGTATGACGGGACATCTTCAGGTCCCTGCTGTTGTTTAACCTTCAAATTCTGGCAAAGAATTGACGGATATTGACTTTACTGACGAGCGCTGCATTGGCTAATTATCTTGTTTATTATAACAGTGAAGTATTAGTAGAACTGGGAAATACCAAACCACAATATACTGACTATACAGTGCTGCTATCTATCGGCAGTGAGCTGACTACTGAAACCAACACGAAAATAGAAATGTTAATACTGACGGTAGTATATCTTAGCACATGGTTCTGTTATATATGTGAGTATAAACGTATGGCTTTTGACTTAACTTTGTCTATGAGGAATGTGCTGTTGTAACAACTCTAGCGTTATCTGAGAAAGATTACGGCTGTACCTTTAACAAATCAACATTACTTACTGGCCTCTAATAAAACATTCGCCCTTACACCAGCATGTTCAATACGAAGTTATTGAACAGAGATTGTTTTCCTTGTCGATAGTACATCTATTTATGATATCATCGCTAGCTGATCTTACACTGTCTACCCACCACAAGAAGGCAAGGTAGAGGAATGTGTAACACAATCAGTTTTGCTGTCCCCACGGTATTTGCTTGCCTTGCAAGTATGTCAAGGATGCTAGATTCGTTTAAAATACACAAGTTTTGTCACATAACTCACTCATACCTAATACTTTTCACTGCAGTTACAGCAACAAATATTAGATATCGCTGTATGGGTGACGCATATGAACTCTCAGACACTCATTACCTAGTAAACAGATCTACCAACAGAGTAGATAAACAGCTCAAACGCCCATCTCCTTCATTCGTCTCTTGCTTTCTTGTGGTGGGTAGACAGTAGTTCCCCTAACTCCTCCAGGAAAAGCATCTCCTGCACACGTTTTCACCTGAGAGCATGAGTGTTCTTCTTAACGCGGGGAAGCACCATCATTATCTACTGTCCGGCCTCTGTATCTCCGGCTCTGACATTTAGTGGCTGCAGGAGGTGGAGGGGGAGGGTTACTAGTACCAACATATAATAATGAGTAATTGAAAACATATCGTCAGAATTATCTTTATAATGAGAGTATAGGAATCTATTAGCTTCAAAACATTGAAATACAACTTGTAATTTCATTATCATGCAAGATATTCTTTACAACATAACGCTATTCAAATATTTCGTTCACACCTTTCACGCACACCAACTGTTTCTGTTGGTGATACTAGGAGTCTGTACATCCGGTGTCGTGGTCAGGAAGCTAAAACTGTCTGCTAGCGCCAATCAGCGTTGTCGCTGCTGGGCGTGGCTTGCAAATCCAGCACCGTGTTGCCGCTGCAATTTTATGTGGCCCACGTGTCTTTTAGTTGCTTTTGGAATCCGCGCTGGTAGTTTGTTTATGTTTTTGTGTGTGCGTGAATTCCGATTTCTAGCGTCTGTAAGTCTTATTATTATTGCTATTATAGTAATATGGCTACTGGTTTGTCAGAATTCAAGAAAAGAATCGGCTTTTATAAGAGCCAAAGCCGTGAATTTATATACAGGCTACGTGAGTACTTCGAGAAGGAGCGGGACAATGGTGGACCTCTACTATCTGTTACCAAGGTGCTGGACAGAGTTTGTGATGCCTTGAAGGTGGGAAAAACCACCGTGAAGAATGTGACCAAGGAAAAGTGCCCAGCCGATTTAAGTTCGCCGTCTGCAGTTCTGCGTACACCGGGAAAGCAAAGGCAACGAGGCAGCCTTAAATCTTCACTTGATGCTTTTCAAGAGGATGCTATAAGGCGACATGTATATCAATATTATATGAGAAAGGAATTTACCACTCGTGCGAAATTGCTGTGTCCTTTAAAGGAAGCTGGCTTATTCGACGGCGGAAAAACCAGCCTAAGTAAAGTGCTGAAAGAACTAGGTTTTCAGTTTAAAACTTTTTCTGGGAGGAAAGCTGTAATGGAAAGAAGTGACAGTTGCATGGAGAGGCAGATTTTTGCGGGAAACCCTAAAAAGCAATCCCGAAAAGGTGGTATGGCTTGATGAAACGTGGGTAAATGCAGGACACACTAAGACAAAGGCATGGACAGATGACACTATTGCAGGCACAATGAAAGTGCCAGTTGGAAAAGGAAGCAGATTGATTTTGTACCATGCTGGTGGTGTACGTGGTTTTATTTCAGGAGCAATGCTCTTATTCAGATCAAAGAGCACGCGTGATTATCGCGAAGAAATGAATGGAGATACATTCAAGAACTGGTTCCAAGAATCTCTTCTGCCAATTCAATTATTGTTGTGGACAATGCGCCATACCATTCAGTTCAAATAAACAAAGCACCGACAATGTGCGACAGGAAAAGCGTCATTTTACAGTGTTTGGAGAACAAAAACATACCTGGAACGTCCGCAGAAATGACGAAAGCAGACCTCCTGCAAATTGTTAAACTTTACAAGCCACGTTTCTGCACTCATGAAATAGACAGCATTGCTGCTGCTCACGGTCACATTGTAATCAGGCTACGTCCCTATCACTGTCATTTCAATGCCATCGAACTGATTTGGGCACAAGTGAAAGGTTATGTTGCAGTACATAACACAACATTCCGCATTTCTGATGTTCAGCTATTAGTGCAAAATGGTGTTAAACAAGTGACCCAGGATAACTGGAAAAGTGCCGTGGATCATACTTGGAAACTTTTAAGACAAGCCAAGGAAGACGACGGCATAGTGGAAACACGTGTGGAGGAGCTGATAATTTCATTCAGTTAAGATGACGTCAGCAGCTACTCCAGTGATGAAGCCGCGATGAATGAAGATATGGATATTTACGAGGATTGCGCCGTCTTCCCACTGGACTGAATGTAAGTTGTTTAATAGCCAATTTCAGTAAACGTAGCTTTTTGTTATTTATTTTTCAGTAAATGGTATGGTACATTGTCTCCATATGCAACTATTCTGGGATCCTGTATATACACATTATCCACGTTCATTTACGAAGTTACGATCTGCAAATGCGGGAAATATTTAAAATACACATGTTCCTCTGCTTGAAATTCCCGCTAAAGAACTGGCAACAGCGCACTTCCCCCTCGAGAACTGTCAGAGCCGGAGAAAGAACGGCCCGACTGTAGGTATCTGTATTTAGCAGAACTGCATTAGAAAATTTATAGAACAAGCAATAATATTGTCTTAAATAATAACAAATCGTAATAAAAAAAGGAATGTTCCATATGCGACTGAACAGGTCCAAAACTTTGAACATAACAGCATAGCTTCCCCATACAATACGAAGGGACTGTGAATCAAATTGTACAGTAAAACTGAGGTACAGAAACCAATATCATCCCTAACATAAACTAAAACTTGTCATGTTCCGTGATCTAGTAGACGGAATGGTAGCTTTCTGTTCCTTACCGAGGGAGAAGAGTCATTTATTTTTCAAGTGTTAACGTCTTTGTGAAGCGACTTCTGATAGCAATGAGTAGCTGCTAGACAAGTATTGTCCTAAATGTAAGCAATATTTTAAATAACAAACTGTTTTTATTTATTTGACAACTGCAATATTCGGCGTCCTGATTCTCCTACAGCGAATTCTATCGGCGATGGGTTAACTACGTGACCACAAGCGCTCCTAGTGGCGGATTTAGTGACTGTTGGTTTTATCATGGATGGCGTTAGGAATTGTCCCCGTCCGGTGACTGGATACTAACTCATGTTACTTAATGTCTTATAAACGGATCATTTTCTATATTATATTGGTTTTAAAGCAGCAGGACAAGAAGGTTTTCAAACGTACCTTTCCCCTTAAACCATGTACATCTCGAGGCCAGAATTACTTAATACTCAGTTCTGTGTTATATGTGAATCAAATGACAGGTTGCTCTTCTGCTACTATTCTTCCAAAGGTTATTATTGTATTTACGTTATGCTAATTAGGATACATTTTCTGGGAAAAACCGATAACGATCTACTATCTAAAAGGGATGTACATGAATGTATACACAGAAAAATTCGGAAATGTTTAGCACAGAGAAATGGAGATACATTAGGAGAGAAAGAGAATTCTATACTCTGCTCCGGTTATACAAACGATATCCATAATGATGGGAGCTGAAACTGCTATTCCCGGATAATTATATATAGTTGACATAATATATTTTGTCTCCTGAATGCGTTAAATATTTTGTATAAATATCAATATATAAGATTATTGAGAAAATTGTACAATAAAAAGTTGTTTCAATATATCAGCTAATTTGTGATGAAGGATTTTCTACAAAACCTTCACATGGAAGTGAATGGTACCGAGATCTGGCAACGCACGGAGTCTGTATAATTCAGTGAGCTGCACAATCGAACGTTTTTAAGAATCATGTACATCTGTAAGAGTACTTTTAAGTAAAGAACCTTCACTTATAATTGAAGATCTCTGATATTATAGTATCGTCAGTCCTCAGTCCTCACCCTGGTTGTTATTGATTAAACTGTACCTTACATGGAAGACTTTTAGTACTCTTTCTATAGGAACTGACTATTGAGTTGGATTAAGAAGCGATGTTTAATATATGACAGATACCAAATGTAATCTTTTTAGTGTATTTTGCATAAGACGTAAACAATAATAGATATTACACAAAGATATAAAACTCGTCAACCTAGACCCTTTGTTATACATATATTTGTTGTGGATGGTAGATTTCATAAATATTTGAAGTTATATCATGCAGCCTGAACACACAAAGTTTGCAGCAATAACTACACACACGAGATAGGAAGTAAAACAACCAGCAAGACATTTGTACATATAACAACTGGCGTTTCCATTCTCTTTTGTTTGTGAGTGTTCGTATTTCATTAAAATATAATGTAGTTCTACACATAGTTTCTTTCTTCTTAAATGTCTTGTTATTTTTATTTATTCCTTCCTCATATCGCGTGTAATTTCACACATTTGTCCAGGTATTTGTAATACAACCAATTTGTAGTTGGGTAGAGAGCGCTAGATGACTTATTAAATGTGTTATGTAAAGACTCACAAGCATTAGTTGTATACTGGAAGTCTAGGAATTGGCTATCAAAATAGCTCAGTATGCAGCCGATGTGCTGCTCTGTAACACAAATAGAAACGCACGCAGAGCCTTCAACCCAATACAGCGACATCTAAGCCTCATTCATAATTGGTGCAGGCTTTGGCGATTTTCCATCAACCCGGAGAAAAGCCAAGCCATACTTTTCACCAAGCGCCACTTTCCCGCCAACCTACTCTGCTTAATTATTCTGGTCGAAGGACTGAGTGGACTAATTCTCTCACCTATCTGGGTGTAAAGGTAGACAAGGGCCCAAGTTTCGTGTCACATTCAGAAGTTAGCTCATCGGGCATGCGGGGCTTCAGTTTCGTTATACCCCATGATGCGCTGGATCGTGCCTCATTGATCCAGCTGATACACTATTTATGGAAGAGTAGTTGAATAATACTTCTTTGAACTCTAGAGTAAATAGAGATTACGAACCATTCATAAACAAAGATATAATGTGACCAGATACGTTATGCCAGACCAGCAAGAAGTGTATCGTTTCCTCTCATCGAATTTAACAAACACCTTGGCTTATTCAAACTACATATTTCATTTACCACGTCATGTCAAATGTTGACGTTTCAGTTGTGAGTAATTTCAAATATATGTTCACGTATACACGCCAACAAATGATGATATTCGTTACAGTGCTTACGTCACAATGCATTGTTATAATATAATGGTATGTACTTTATTTGTTTTAGGAAAACTTAGCACCTAGTAGTGCTCAAGGACAAACGGCCACGCCGTGGCTCAGTGGTTAGACCGCTTGATTTGTGATGGACAACACGGCGTTTGGGCGGGTTTTCTCCGGGACCTCCGGTTTCCCCCGCCATCTCATTCCACCGGTGCTCCATCTTCATCTCATATATCATCAGTGTCACCGCCTGCGGTGCCGTATGTAGTAAAAGCAGGCGTTAAACACTACACATTTCATCTCAAGGACAAACACCGTCCCATTTGAAAAAAAAAAACATGCTTGTTGCAACGCTAGGTATTATGTATGGTTGAGCTATCTGACAACATTTGGTATTTTATACGAGCCTTCCATCCTTGTCATACTCTGAAGGCCAGAATACCACCCGAGGAGACAGAAATAGCGATAATGTTTTACATTCCTCTAGCTTGCCTTCTTGACCGGGACAATCAGTACATTTATAGGAATGGGAGAATCTAGATATTATCCTTACTCTGAAGCTAATTGGCATATATCAATGATCGGAACACTGTGAACATCGCTGTACCTTTAGGAGGCGGATACGCTATCTATCCAAATAAAGGATATCACTCAGTCACTTCCTCACTCAATCAGAGGGGTCTGTCTCTCTCTCTTTTTCCTCCCAGATGTTTACAGCAACATTGAAGTAGCCTGAGATACCGTTATATTTATTATAAACATGTTATTATCGGTTTTGTTTATTAGATAATAGAAGGTCAGCATTTTTACTGTGGGTTTGTTTTTTAAACGCTAAAGAGTTCACAAACCTTAGTCATCAGATATTTATTTACCTATCAATAAAGGGGAAAACTACACCTTATTCATGGAAGACCAGATTCCCCGACAGGGATTCGAACTGGAAATCTCTTGAACCCGGGCACATAGTCAATCATCTACACTGCAGAGGCGAACATATCTATTGCCAAAAACACCGCTTGGTAACAAGTAATTCAGGGTATCTTCATTGATGAGTATTAATTACCAAAACAATAACAGCATAATTGTATTGAGCGAATTGCAAATATTACTCCATTCGTAAACTAGTAGTTATTATAGGAGCTTTCAGTTGCTCTCTGATAGAGAAAGATGTTTTGTTTTCAGATGTAACGGTATTCCCATAGGCTTGTTTTTACAAAGTAAGTAAGGCCGATGAAAAGCTGATTTAAAAGCAATAGAATATCTTACTCTTAACGCAAGCGTCGTTTTATATTTTGGTTCCTCTAACTGCAGTTTCCTGACACGTCCTTGGCTTCATCTAATGGTGATGCACCAATACCTGACTTAGTGCGCACCTAGTGGCGGAATGAGTGACTACGTGAATTAATGAGATTACAAAGAGCGCTAACAGATATCGTCTGGTATATCAACGACATGTCAAATACGGGTTTAGTGTCTTCACGTACAGGACGGTTTATCGTTAATTAATAAAGATTTATTACGTTTATCTCCAAGAAGGATTGTTCCTATTTCATGCTTGTTCCCTTAGATAGCAAGAGCATACCAGTGTGGTAGATAACCTACGTCAAATACAGAAACTATACACCAACTACGGAACTACACCTCTTTATAAATGTTGATTGTCAGATCCATCTACTTTGTTGGCCGTTACTTTCCGGTAAGACTACATCATGAAGCCTCATCTCTTCCAGGTGTGGAGGATGAAGATAGCTGCCGGGCTCAAAAGTTCTACGCAAGGTTACAATCAAAGCCACCTCATTAGATCTCTACAGGACCGTATTCAAAGTCAGATTTGGTCCGGACCAACTTGCTACTTCCGGTGGACTAACGACTAATGGACGATTTTCTTACTCATAAACCGGGATTAGCGATAGTCCGGGGACCAAACAATTTGGTCCGGCTCAAATTTTGGTCCGCCTCTGAGGGCTAGATAAAAGGCGGACTATTTTTGCAACAATGACCACAATGAAGAGACGAATATAGTTGTAGCGCGAAAATTCGTGAAATAAGACGACGGAGGAGAACTTATTTACCATAAATAGAAATTATTACGGAAGTACGATGACCCAAAGTTCAAAAGCAGAGAGAGGTTTAGTAAAGCGAACGCCAGAAAATGGATTGAAATGGTTCGTCCTAAACTGTACGTCAGGGACGATAACCTAATAGCACTTCGGTATTATACATGAGGAGGATATCAAGACAACACTGCTGACCTGCATCAGTAGGCCGCATTATCAGCAAACTCGTCATAAATTTCCCTACATGCCTCCTGCTTTCTCATATTTCTATAGGTCGACACGGATTTATTTTCCATAATGTTCGTTCGTTTTTGGACTAGAGAAAACATTGTCTTCCTCTGACAAATTGATACCACTCTTCTTCATATTATCCATATTCACAGCACACCAAACTTTGTTACCTAACCTCAAACAGCAGCAGCAGCAACCGTAAGAATGATTAAGAAACAACTGCGAAGCTAACACAGAGATTTATAAACTTGTAGGTACACTGTGGTTTGTTTAGTACTCTATGGGATTCGCACATGCGCAGAAGAACCTTTCTACGTGGTGTAACATTTGCTGCGTGCAGGTTCACGGCTTTACTTGCTCCTGGGGCTTTTATCGTCTATGAATACCAAAAAGTTAGACCGCCTCGGTCCGGACCAAGTTAGTCGGAAGATAGTCTACACCACAGTGATTACTATGAATACGCCCAGGGGGGTTATGACGCCACTAGGTGCCGCTTCAGGCATCATCGGATACCCCGTATGGCATCCGGAAACCCGAGATAACCAAGGAACAATTACAGCTGAGCTCCATTTATCCAGTCAGAGAGTGTTGGCCTTTATAATCATCCCTTCAGAACACAAAACTATTTACCCCAAGGTATAACGGGCTTTGCCTTCTATAAAGTCAGCTTAAAGGGTCAAAACTGCAAATTTATCTCAATCCCCATCTAAATTATAACAGTCACCCTACAGTTCCGGAAAAATATCCCACCTGCCGTTAAACCCTTTTAAGCGTGGGCACGCAGAACAATTATTGGACCTTAGCAAAGCAAGCCAGCAGTGACGGGCAGACGGTAGATAGTGATTTGTTCTGTAATGACTTTTCACCATGCTAGTAATATGTGCTATTCAGTTGTTCAGCTACTTCAAAATTCATTTTTGTGTCACTTAAGTAATTACAGGTCTAAGTTCAAGTAGCTCTCAGGAAACAAGCCAGGGAAAAGGATGATTAGAAATCCACGTTTCGGGAGTGTGCAGCTCTCCCATCATCAGAATATTTATTAAATGTTATAACCACAAATAAATCACTGGATATAACACAAATATAAACAAAGACAAAACACTATGAAATTTCGCATTGCTGAACAAAAGACTGTTTTCAGTCAATTAAATACCAGGTCAGGAGATGGCATGAGTATAGAAAATAATTTGAGTCAAAGAAACGTAGCCACTTAACTTGATTATCAAGCTGTATTGATCTGTGTTTCTTAAGTTGAGAGATTTCCATTTTTAAGGCCGGTTTCCAAGAGGAGCTGAACTGCAATCCGGCGTCACGATTAGGCGTGCCCGGCTTACGCCGGATCACCAAAGCTAGGAAAGGGAAACCTCTAATACAGCAAGCGTGAGATAAGCCTACCGCCACAGCCTGTATCCCGTTTACCGACAACCTATCCGGCAGAATTAGCAGAATTCTCGCCAAATACAACATCAGGGCCATCCACAAGTCACATCCGAAAATTAAACATCAGTTGAGACCATTGAAAGGCAAACTGGACTTCCAAGTTCCGGGAGTGTACCGCATTACCCGTGAATGTGGGACACCGTATATAGGACAACCAGAAAGTACCATCGCTACCAGAATAAACTGCCTTGAATGGAGCGTTCGTTTAGTGCAGCCTGAGAAGTGTGGGCTGGTTTTGGTAAAGACCATACAGCCAGATTTCGGGAGACGGCCATCTTGGCATATGCGACAGTTACTAGGAGCGGAGAATTAAGGAGGCTTTGGCCATTTCCTCTGAGAGGAACCTCATATCCATAACGAAAGCATCCTTTAATTTTTTGGTTTCTCTAACTTCAGTCTTCTAACACATCCTTGGCTTCCCCTATCGGTGGTTGGCCAATATCTGACTTCATGCGCACCTAGTGGCGGAATAAGTGACTACATGAATTGTACCGATTGCAAAGAGCGCTAAGTGATGTATTCTGTTACAGCATGGACACGTGAATTGTGGGTTTAATACCTTCACACACAGGAAAGTATATAATTAATTAAGTTTTATTACACTTAACACCAAGAATAGCATAAGGTGTTGTTCTTATTTTCATGATTATTACCTTAGATAACAATAGCATGCAAGTGTAGTAAATAATCCACGTCAAACACAGAAACTACACACCTGCTGCAGAACTACACCTCTTTGTAAATGTTGATTGTGATTTTTTGTACATTGGTTGCCAATAATATGTTTTATTGAGATGCTCAGCCAGTTGAAAGTGCATTAATTTTCGCTTAAATGTTAATGTTTGACGGATTATGTACTGTGTCTCATACATATTTAAGTACTAGGTGAAGGCAAACTCTTATTCAGGATTGTAATAAAGAACCATTGTCATTAGTAGGTTCTCTGGTTTGAAGGATCGCCGGTCGTCTGGAACACTCCTATAATCAGAAAAACTCCCCTCTACTGTTAAGAAGAAACATTTAATGAGTGTTGTCTACTTCCAACGTACCTATAACAACAATTGTAATATAAGGACTCTCTCTATCACTAGTCTCGTCTATTGAAACTAACATATTGTTATTTCCTCAGGAAGATCACGTAATTTGCTATTGTCTCTTCTTAACAATCTTAACAGTAACCATTTATAAGGACAGATTCATCTGGGATGTTCTGTCCCGTATACTGCTGCAGAAATTGCCCTAATTTAGCATTATTTATTTCTGCTAACCAACCATTGGCTGCAACCAACGTTCTACAAAGATGTCTATTAAAATAGATTTTTTCGATGATTCCTCCGTGGTTTGACTAAGAAGTAAGTGGGTTGTCTTACTTCCCTTCGTACATACAATTTTCTTTATTTTTCGCGCCCGATATGATGCCGCACATTAAAAAGCTTCTCTGCACTCACTTTAACTTCGCACAACGTGCATAACGGTATCTTGCCCTCTGTAGAAAACACACTGTCACTAAAGCGAGTCACTAACTTTCTTAAGAAACTCTGTCCACTTTCGTTTACTTTTGCCATGTTTACCATTTTACTTGTGAGAAGTAAAATGTTGATTGAATGGTGGATGCAGCTGTAGCCGGCGTTCCTCTCACGAGAATACATCTATGAAGAATTTGTAGACATAATAACTACGGTTATCTGAGAAAGGTTACGGCTCAACTTTCAACATACCTTACTGGTCTCCAATAAAGCATTCGCTCTTCCACTAGCAGTACTCAATTCAGGATACGAGAGAATGTACAGAGATTGTTTTCAATGTAGATAGTACACCTACTTATGACATCATCGCGAGCTGATACTACAGTTCCCCCTGACTTCTCCAGGAAAGGCATCTCCCTCACACGTTTTCACCTGAGAGTAAGTGTTCTTAACTCGGGGAAGCAGCATCATTATCTACATCGATAACAATAACTACGTAAACACGTATCCAATGACTCACTAAGGGACCAAAACAATACTGCAAACACAGCAGAATTAAGTAAGCAACTTCAACAACGACTATACAGGTGAATAACCTCAAAAAGTGTGATTAAAAGCAAAAAGAAAGAAGAAAAAAAAGCAACAAAATACATTTTCCTAAAATGTGAAAAATTAACACTAAAGCCCCCAAATAGAAAATATGTTATCAATTTTGGTTCATTTTTAAGAGGGATGAATTTTATATTCAATCCTGAATTGTCTATGAAGACACCGAAAAAAGATATTTCTTGAAATTCCTAGCCTAATGACAACTTAATACGTCGAGTCAGACACAGCACATTTGTATGTGTTAGCAGGAAAGACAATGGAACAAAACATTTTATCATAAATAAGTCTCTGTGTGATAAATACAACCGTGGGAAAGTGGTCCTGAGAGTATCTCCTAAGTATGTAAAATGTTATTTCTTTATTACATTTAGTGTGCCATAGGGTGTTTGTTACTAGCCAAATATGGTTAAATGTTTGTGTATAAATCTGAGAATTACTCATGGGCTAAATAGAAATCTTCGTCTACTTCATGACTTTGGGCTTTTCTCTCTGTTCCAGCTCCAATTTGGTCTGCTCATGTTTTGTTTGTTGTTCCCTGGTATCCTGTGCCTTTGGTTTTATAGTTTATGGCTATTTAAGTGTTCTGTTATTATTCATTCTTTAGAGATGCTCTTCCCATTGATTTCTTTCACTTTTATTTATTTCCTAATATACTGACTCCGTTCGTTCTCCTTTTTAGTGTACACAGCTACTGCGCTTATAAATGTTTTCTGTAATGTCTATTAAAAGGACCACATATAAGGTTTGTTTCATATAACCTTGCCCGCTGAGAGTATCCCTCCGCAATTTACTGGATTCCCCTTTACTCTAATTGGCTAGTGTTTTCGGCGCTGTAGGCGGTGAAGTGTACATATATAGTTCAAAGCACGGTCAGTGTTAAATGTCATAAAAACAAATACCAATACCGATAACGCACCTGCCACGTCAGTCATACCGAGAGGCGGGTTTGATGCAAAGGGTCCTCCTCTTTATTTATTTTAATAATTGACATGTGTTCTAGATAAATTAACTCTGTTGCGTAATATAGTTTATTCATACTGTTATAAAAATATAAATTTGAAAATTCTCTTTTAACATATTAAGATATATCATGTTAAATAATGATCCCATCTTTACCGCAAAACATTCTATACTACGAAAGTAGTAAATGAGAGGTGATTACGTCACGCAAGCGTCAACAATTACGAGATAAGCTGATGTGAAACAAGGAATAAGTACATGCCTGCATGTAAAAATATATGATAAAACCTCCAAAACATGGAATTATACGGTCTCATGTGACAACAAATCATAAAACAATTGTGCAATTGGCATTAAATATATGAGGCTCAAAAGTTTCAAAATACCATATGCACATTGACCAAAAGTGCTCACATGCAAATCCTAATACGACTTAAATTTTGTTATATTCCGCGATCTAGTAGACATCATGGTAGCTTTCTGTTCCATAAGGACGGAGAACATTAATTTATATTGTAGCTATAAACATTGTTTATCATGAGTCTTTCGAAAGGAAACAAAAGCTGCTAAAAATTTATTTGTAGTAAGTGAAAGCAATACTCTAAAGTTGTCTGGGTGAAGTATATTTTGACAATGCCAATCCGCAGCGACTTGATGCTCCTATGGCTCAATCTGTCGGTCGACAATTTAACTACGAGACCGCATGCGCTCCTAGTGGCGGAATTAGTGACTGCTGGTATTATCATGGATGCCATTTAGTTTTAAAGTAGAAGGGCATAAACAGGTTCTAATGTAGCTTTCCAGATATACCATGTAAATGTTGAGGCCAGCATTACTTAGTACAGAGTTGTGTGTTATATTTTCACCGCTACACGCGCGAAATTTTTACCTCCATTACACGCGCGCTGACCGAGAATCCGCACTAGCTTTTGCGGAACTTCGATACCATTCTAATATTATGGTTTCGAAATATAAAATATCTGCATCTGAACAGTATACAAATACAGGGAATTTGCAGACATAATATATTTAACTTTCACTGCTGAATATTAATAATTTTAAGTCAGTATTTACTCTTAAATCCCTAAGAACATTTATTGTAGTCACTGATATTAAGTATCCTACTATTTTAACTGGTTTTACGAATATACATTAAAAAGTTTGTTGTAGAAACATTGTTCAGAAAGTTTATTTTTTCATAAAAATAATTTTCACAGTCAATTTCAAGCAAATCATTCACGGTGGTTGCTGTAACTCACTGTATAGATATACCGGGACATTCTCCAGGCGCGTAACTTTACTGTACAGTCTCCAAGAAAACCTTGTTGGTCTGTTTGTCTTGCTGTCAGAGAAGTTATATCTTCCTTGGATATTTAGTTGTTGGATCTATAGGATTAAATTCAACTTTCGGTAAACACAATATTTCCTGATGTTCTTGATGCTTGTAGGAGTATTAGCTGAAATACCTACATTTACGATAAATAATAATTTTTCTAAGTAAGTAAATAAAAAAACTTTTCTAAAGCTTATATTTTATGTTTTGTAATATTTGAAGGCAGAAACCTCTCTTACCTGCAACACAGAATTGAGAAACTTGATGACGGAACAGACTCACAAGTGTACACACACATGTAGACAATATTGACAGTGATTTGTTAAGGAAGGATATTGGACTGTGGGATATTGTCGAGTCCTTAATACTGTACTTGAATACTTCACTCGATTATGCTCAAGTTCAAGAATTCTCGTTTGTATATATCCCAAGTACAATATCGAAACAGATCACTTAGATTGGTGCAGATGTATTGAACTCAATGGAGATATTCGTTCGAATAAGCTTTATCCTAAATTTGATTGATGCTCACATCTTAAAGGTAATACGTAATCCTTGTACACTTGTGTATGAAGAAGGACGTGGTGAACTGACTAACAAATATCCAATAAGATAATTCCCTAACCAGGACGTAACATGAGTATATCACTTACTGATAAAATACATTATTTACACGTCGTCAACTTCTTTCTATATTGAAGCTAACCAACTCACAAATATAGTTTCATAACTTACACTGTATTTTATTGAATAGTAACAAAAGAATAGTGTCAGTATATTAGTTTCGTATGCCTTTTGTCTAATTTATAGCTATTTTACTTTGTCTACTGTGTAGCTACAATAAATAGAGAAAGTATGGTATTCCAACCAAAAATGTTGTACCGAAATTTCAGTGAAAATACATTTTGTTGTCCCTTGTATCATATATAAGTATTGTTAGAGAAAGGTTAGCTAGAATGTGTGTGTCTTTCCCTGAACATTGTAACTAATAAACAAGAAGTCGGTTAAATACCAAATTTGGTAGATACATAACTTCAGTATCCTTCAAAGATGTGACATGATTATTTTCAGGAAAATCGTTCCATCATGGACTATGTACCGTATTCTGGAAAAATTTTGATCACTTTGATTTTCGCAAAATTATTTAAAGACGTTTATTAAAAGGCTATATAAGACAGTGTTAGGACAAATGAAATATCTTGAATATCGAGGTCTGTCTTCAGAAGTCATCTTTACTGTGGCTGACTTTTACCTTCACAGAAAGACAATATTATAGAAAAAAATGAAGATCTCGTTAAAATACACAACATGTGTCATACATGATTGGTGGAGGTATTCATTGTTATTTGTGAGAACTTTGAAACAAATTACATTTATATTTCAAATGAGAATCTCTCACTCTTTTTTATCTCTTGGTCACGCAAAGACAACGTAATTTAGAGTCATCACAGACAGAGCACCTTTAAAAGATCTGACAATGCTTAGTCTACTACAGTTCTGTATGCCCTTTACGTAAAAATGTTATAAATTCATAACTAAATTCATATTTATAATACTGAACAGCTACTGAATTACAAGTAAAGAAAAACCGCAGTTGCAAATTGGATTGTAATGAAATTAATTAATCCATACCCTATAGTACAATTTTGAACATACATTTGATAAATAATATAATATATTCAGTGTATCACATCAATAGTTTTCGATAACGACCAGAGAAGGATGTTACCATAATATCCGAGAACTTGAATTGGAATATATTTTACCGACGCCGTTGTAAGATTAAATGACGATGTAAACAAATGACATACACCGACGGCTGTGATTGGAGGGACCACGAGATCGACATGTCCAGGATTAGAACACGACTGTCTTATCTCTTACCGATTTTACGTAGCCTCAGTTGTATTTTGTCGTGATACAAAGTAATATATTTTATCACTTTATCTACGCTTATCGGATTTGAGGCACGCGGCATAAGGCAACACTCTGCTAACAAACTCAAAACCTATCCCAACAAGAATGACAGAGAAAATCATCCTAAATTTTGGCAACCAGGAACACAGTTTAGAGCTTGTGGTACGGTTGTTCGTGACTGGGGTTTGTCCTTCACAAGAAATACCGCTTCTAATTTACTTTCAGCTTGCTTTTTTGCGATGTTTAACAAATTGCGGCGATTTCTATTTCACCGCGAGAGTGCAGGATTAGCATGAAACTCACCTTCTGTATAGATTTGTGCAACGTTATAAGAAACGTTGGGAAGCAGACAATGGCGTTGCAGTCATATATGTGCTTATTTATTTGGGTTTACTTACAGCAAGGATTGCACTGCAATTATGTTTGATAATATAATAATGTTTTAATAAGTAATAATTAATCCTTGAGTTATTATAGAAGCTCTGAACACCAAAGGGTTACGTTATGATTGCAAATTCTAAACGAAAATTTCAGTCTTCCGTACACTAGTAGCTGTCATGGCGGCTATCAGTTCCGTTTTCACTGAGTAAGAAGTTTTATTTCCCGTGGTCAAGGTATTTTCATTGGGTTTTATTAATAGTTCATAAAGCCGGTTTAAAACTAAATTAAAGGGTAAATGAATCTCATATCCTGAACCAGAGGATCATTTTGTTTTTTGGCTTTTCTTTCACTAAAGTATATATTCACTCTTGGCGCTATCTATCGTCCATGGACTAATCACTTGAGATCCCGCGCACCTAGTGACGGAGTCAGTAACTACATCAGTTATTTACATTACAAAGACCGCTAGTAGATATCGACTTCGACAAAGAAATCCGGGTTTAATGTCCTCACGTACAGGAACGTTTATCGTTAATTAAGATTTCCTGGACCCAATAACAAGAATAGTATTGCTGTGATTCCTGCCTTCAACTTTGTGTATATATAACAGCAGTATACCAGGAAACTATCTCACGTTACGTTTGTAATTCTGAATTACTAAGGATCATCCGTATATTGTTTAAATGTTGATATCTTTGCTGTTAAAACGGAGGAGAAACATGTTGTTGACATATCTAGCTTTCGACTTATATCTATACGGAAATAGAAATAGTAATCTTGAAGTGAACATTGCTTAGTATGGAGTTGTGTGTTATATGTGAGTCAAAGAAATATACATATCTAAAATAAATAACATAAAAGCTGAATGTTCCATTCATCTGACTTTCTCTGCTTACTCTTCTATAACTATACTTCCAAAATGAATACTCTTGTTTCTATTTTTTGCATCAACTGAGACAAACTTTCATTAGATATTTACACAATTGCTTGCAGTTACGAGGACGACATTGTAAACTGAAGGGATAGTCACGTTTTTAAGATATCGATCGTTATGTGATGTCTTTCAAGTTGCATGAACCTTATGTAACTAGAGAAGCACACGAATAACGACTTACTACCTAAAACGTATAGGTATATTTACCTTCAAACTTTTAACAAACAATACTCCGAAGATTTATAGCAGCAGCAAATATTTTACGTAAATTTCAGGGAACGTTATTGCCGAGTGGAATGTCTTATGCGGTCTCGTCTGTGGCTCGCATTTGGAAGGCCCGGATTCGATTCCCGTGGCCGGCCAACCTGACCCATGGGGTTTTCGGGGGGTTTGCAGGGTTGCTAGGCGAATGCTGGGTAGGTTAGTTACATCCCCGGAATTTATACTTCAATCCATTATCATTTCACATCATATCTCATCTGGTGGTCTCTTTCAGGGTACAAATATCGGAGGGTGTCTCGGTGGGGCATGGCAGGATGATATCCTCTGAGGAAAAGTACGATACTTCCTCCTCCGGTAGGTCGGTTGCCGGCCTCAGCTCCTCTTCTGGAATCATTTCGGGACTGCCAGCCAGGGACCTATGGGGCTAGGATCGCCTGCCTTGGTACCATTAGGGCTCGCTGCTTAGCTTGTTGCCTTCACGCTGTAGGTGAGCGAGTTCGTTGTCCTGGCCTCTCGGGGGAAGTCTCCATCCAAGTAAACTGTAGGGACCCTGCCCTCTGTACCTTCGTGCCTCCTTGGTTCAGCCACCCTCTCTCTCCTTCGCCTCATCCTTCCTCCCGGGGTTTCCCCCACTTGAGGACATAGGAAAAATGGGTCCAGCATGGTGGCCTACGTATCGAATCACCTCCATAGTGAAATCCCAGTCCCAGGAACGTTATTGAGTATTTTGGAGCAAACGCAACCGAGGTAAACATAACTTTCATTAAAATTGTTATGCGTACGTACAATGTAGTATAGCGAATTATGTTACTGTGTTCTAGCTCAGTCTTTAAGCTGACCTTTGATGAATCTATAAACAATTGACAGTCCGGTGGATTATGTTAAATTCGTAGCTAACTTTTAAATCATTGATATCTAAACACAAACATATATTATCTTTCATTGAATTAATATTTTGCAACTTTCTGATGTTTATTTTGAAACGCTGTGATTGTATCAGGTGTAGGTAATTTTCACAGTGCAGTGCGTAGTTTCAAATTTTACTTCCTCCCGTTATGTCATATTAGACGTCGAATAAGACGATGTCAGTTCAGCGTATATAGAGCTTGGGTTACCAGACATACATATTTCAGGATCAGGGAAAACCCCGGTGAAGACATTTATTCAATTAAGACACCTGACGGAGATTAGAACTCAGGATCTCTTTAGTGTGAGTCAGACACATTTGAGAGGCGAGCTTAAGTGCATTGCGTGATCAGTTAAGCATGTTATAAATTCGAAACTAAATTTGGAGAAACTTTCTTTTGTGCGACGCGAGAATATTTTTTTAAGTCCAAAGGTGCACATATAAGTATGTACAAGCAGATGACCAGCCGATTCGCACGTTGTAGAAACATGACAAACATATAATATACGATCTAATAGACTGGTTGCTTCTATATTTTAATTTCTTTTTCTGTGTACGGAGTTATTGCTATTGCAAATTTCTTCTCTGATATGCGTATTAAATAGCTATCTCTATTAAGTAGAAGTGCACTAGAAAACCTCTATAATAAGGAATGATATTGTGATAAATGATCACAAATGATCAAACAGAAATGTTCCATAAGCAAATGAACAGATCCAAAACTTTCAATATAACAGCATAGTTGCCCAATAGAATATACAGAGATTGTGAATCAAAATATACAAGTAATCCCATGCATCAGAACAAATTTTAACCCTAACAAGAAGTAAAAGTCCAGAGGTCCAGAGGTAGTCCTAGTCGGGCGGGGCTTTCCCCGTCCGGGTGTCATATGCCGCAGTACCTAGCCGCTTTGCGGCTTAACCTGCGAAATGAACTAGTAGATCCATGTTCTGCTGGGGTGTTTGAATTTGTTTACTGTTTGAAATTTTGGATAGGTTTGGAATGGGTTGCCCCTCTTTATCGTGGGCAGCTGTACTTAATCGTTCTCCCTTTTTGGGAGACACGAATTAGTTTTTTGCCCCGTTTTGGATACGGGTTGTGTAGCGCTTGTCCTTTGGCGTAGAAGTTGTTCCCAGAGACTTCTGTGGTTTTCCTTGGGTTACCCAAGGGGTCCCAGGACGTCTCTCGGCAGTCTGAAGGACGGCAAGCGCCTTTGATCTCTCGGGTCATACCTTCCCAGGGAGTTCACTAAAGGGTTGGGGTGAATTTGGATTTTCTCGTACATTGATCGTGCCCTCTCGCGAATGACGTCGACAATGTACGGGATCTGGGAGTGCTCATGTAGGATATGAGCCGGGAATCTCCAACCTGTATCGTAGATGATGCGTAGTGCCTTGTTCTGCAGCGTCTGGAGTCTGACGAAAGTGGTATTAGCCACTGTTCCCCAGATCTCACAGCCGTACAGAATCATAGGCGGAATGATCGCCCTATACAGTTGGAGTTTGAGACGGATCGGCATGGTTGATCTGAAGATAGGGTTTAGGCTCCGGAGTGCGACGTGCCCCAGCTAATTGAAGCTGGTGTGTGATGAAAGTGAGCGCTTTTGTTTGTGGTCAGCTTGGTAGATTGTAATTGTGTATGTGTCGTATTCTGCTACTGTAAGAATTGAACAGAGTGTATTTCTACGGAAATAAACAACATTTAGAATTTCTGCAAATTGTAACCTTGTTAAGTTCCGTGATCTAGTAGACGGAATGGTAGCTTTCTGTTCCTTACCGAGGGCGAGAACAGTCATTTATTTCTCAAGTGTAAACGACTTTATCAAGTGTCTTTTGAAAGCAAGAAGAAGATGCAAGTACGTATTTATCCTAAATGAAAGTAATATTTTAAATAATAAACCGCTTTTATTTATTTGACAATTGCAATATTCAGTGTCCTGATTCTCCTATTGCGGAATCTATCGGCAATGAGTTAACTACGTGACCACAAGCGCTCCTAGTGGCGGATTCAGTGACTTGCTTTATTCAGAATGGAATTACAAACTGTCCCCGTCCGGTGACTGGATACTAACTCATGTTACTTCATGTCTTGTAAACGGATCATTTTGTATATTATATTAGTTTTAAGGCAGGAGGAGAAGAAGGTTTTCAAACTTACTGTCACACGAGCGTTGGAACACCCGGTGAAGCAGCTGAGAGCGGAAGACAGGGGAGGTTCGGTTAGCCACACCTCCCCCTCGTTTGTCTTATAGTGGTGACAAGGCGGCGGTCGGGAGGAAAAACATGACTGTGCCGTATGTTTCCTTACACCTGGTTCTCGATCTTTCTGTTACTAGAACAATCCTGTAAACACCAGAAGTCGGCGATATTCCTATATAAAGAGGGTTACAGACAGACGGAGTGGAGTTGGTCGGTCAGTTAGTTAGTGAGACAGTCGCAGTTCTTGGTGTAAGAGTTAGTCAGTGACGTGTTAATGAACGAGAAGATTGTGCAACGGAAGAATGCAGTGCTAGTGTACGACGCATCGGAAGATTGTACGTGAATACGAGGACAAGTGAAATTGTAACGGACGAACTGGTGAATTGTAATTGTGTGCAGCACGTAAGTTGGTGTAATTGGCAAGAGTTTAACTGTAAGTCGGTGGAAATAAAGAACATTTTGGAGTGGTGTAATTGGACTTTTTATTTCACGAACCCACAAAGTCACACTGGTGTCAGGAAGCGGGAAAACAACATCACCGAACATTACAACAATGGAGGCAGCATTAGAAAAGATTTTAGCGGAATTGAAACAAATGAAGACGGCCAAGGACAACATCACCCGGAAGATGGAAGAAATGAAGGGCGAATTAACAACGAAAATAGAAGCGGCAAAAAACAACCTGGCCGCAAAGCTGGAAGAAATGAAGACGGCTAACGATAACCTCAAGGAGAAGACGGAAGAAATGAAGGTTGCGAACGAGGTCCTCGCCGCCAAGTTTGAGGAACGGTTGGCCGGCGTGAGGGATGACGTCACGAATCTGGGCAAGCGGAAGGGTCAAGTAGACGACCGCCTTAACGATTTAGAGGAAAAGGCCGACGACATCGCAAAACCCCTCACCCGCCTGACGGAGGAAAACCGGCCTTATGTGTGGACGGAGGACGCCGAAAACGCTTTCCAGCACCCGAAGGAGACCCTGTGCAGTGCTCCAATTTTGGGTTTCCCGCAACCGGGTGGCGCCTTCATTGTGGACACCGACGCTAGTGACCATTACATTGGAGGTGTCCTATCGCAGAACCTGGAAGGCCAGACAGCACGTTGGGTCCAGAGGCTGCAGGAGTACGACTTCACCTCGGAACATCGTAGAGGGAAGAGTCACGATAACGCAGACGCCATGTCCCGAAGACCCTGTTCAGTAGAGTGCGGTCAGTGCACCAGAGTGGAAGAGAAGGAGCGTGCCGCGGCAGTCCGAGTTGTTGTGGCAGTGCCTGCTGAAGGCTGGGATAGCGCAGGCCTGAGGAGGGAGCAGCTGGCGGACGCAGACTTGGGGCCACTCTTGAGGGAAGTGGAGGGAGGGACGGGGCCAACCTGGCAGGACACCGCACCGAGGAGCGTCACCTACAAGTCGTACTGGGCCCAATGGGACTCGTTGAAGACCAGAGTGGGCGTGCTGTTCCGGGTATGGGAGTCACCCAATGAGAAGGCGTAGAGAGGGCAGTTGGTACTTCCCCGGAGCAAGGTCCCGGAAGTCTTGGAGGAAGTGCACGCCGGTACTTCAGGAGGACACCAGGGAGCGAACCGAATGATTCACAAACTACGGCAGCGCTACTTCTGGCTGAGACTCCGAGCAGATGCTGGTGGTACACCTGAACCGCCCGGCACGCTACGATGCTGCTGTTCGGGGCGAACAGCTTTGAGGAGGGAGCAGTGTCACACGAGCGTTGGAACACCCGGTGAAGCAGCTGAGAGCGGAAGACAGGGGAGGTTCGGTTAGCCACACCTCCCCCTCGTTTGTCTTATAGTGGTGACAAGGCGGCGGTCGGGAGGAAAAACATGACTGTGCCGTATGTTTCCTTACACCTGGTTCTCGATCTTTCTGTTACTAGAACAATCCTGTAAACACCAGAAGTCGGCGATATTTCTATATAAAGAGGGTTACAGACAGACGGAGTGGAGTTGGTCGGTCAGTTAGTTAGTGAGACAGTCGCAGTTCTTGGTGTAAGAGTTAGTCAGTGACGTGTTAATGAACGAGAAGATTGATCAACGGAAGAATGCAGTGCTAGTGTACGACGCATCGGAAGATTGTACGTGAATACGAGGACAAGTGAAATTGTAACGGACGAACTGGTGAATTGTAATTGTGTGCAGCACGTAAGTTGGTGTAATTGGCAAGAGTTTAACTGTAAGTCGGTGGAAATAAAGAACATTTTGGAGTGGTGTAATTGGACTTTTTATTTCACGAACCCACAAAGTCACAGTACCTTTCCGCTTAAATCATGTAAATCTTAAGGCCAGAATTACTTAGTACTCAGTTCAGTGTTATATGTGAATCAAATTAAGTGTTGCTCTTCTGTTACTATTCTTACAAAGGTTATTGTTGTACTTACGTTATGTTAATCGAGACAAATTTTCTGGGAAAAACTTAATAGTGACTTACTACTTAAAACGGATGTACATGAACAATACAAAGAACAATTCGGAAACGTTTAGTACAGAGAAATGGAGGTACATAAGAAGAGAAAGTGAATTGTAAATTCTGCTCCGGGTATACAAATGATATTCATAATGATGGGAGCTGAAACTGCTATTCTCGGATAATTATATATAGTTGACATAATATAATTTGTCTTCTAAATGCGTTAAACATTTAGTATAAATATCATTATATAAGATTGAGAAAATTGAACAATAAAAAGTTGTTTCAATGTGTAAGCTAATTTGTGATGAAGTATTTTCTACGAAACCTTCACATGGAAGTGAATAATACAGAGATTTGACAACGCACGGAGTCTGTATAATTTAGTGAGGTACAGAATAGAAAGTTTTTAAGAATCGTATATATCTGTGAGAGTACCTTTAAGTAAAGAAACTTCACTTCCAATTGAGGTTCTCTGGTATTATAGTATCTTCACTCCTCAGTCCTCATCCTGGTTGTTATCCAATAAGCTGAATCTTACATAGAAGACATTTAGAACTGTTTCTATAGGAAGTGACTAATGATTTGGATTAGCACGCGATTTTTAATATATGACAGATACCAAATGTAATCTGTATGTATTTTGCATAAAATACAAACAATAAGATTTATGACACAAGGATAGAGATCTCGTAAAATTAGACCTATTGTTACAACTATATTTGTTGTGGATGGTAGAATAAATAAATATTTGTTATATCATGTAACCTGTACACACAAGGTTTGCAGTAATAACTACACACACGAGCTAGGCAAGTAACGAAACCAGCAAGACATTTGTACATATAACAACTGCCGTTTCCATTCCGCTTTGTTAGTGGGTGTTCATATTTCATTAAAATATATTGTAATTCTCGACATATTTCCTTTCTTCCTTAAATTGTGGTTATTTTCATTTACTTCTTCCTCAAATATTACGTGTAGGTTTACACATTTGTCCACTTATTTGAAATACAACCAATTTATATTTGGGTAGAGAGCGCTAGATGTCTTATTAAATATGTTACGTAAAGACTCACAAGCATTAGTTGTATCCTGGAAGTCTTGGAATTACTATCAAAATAGAAGGTAGTAGATTTTAGATTAGATTAGATTTATTGTGCATATTCCAAAATTTTACAATTTACAACTTTATTCTACATTTATTTGTCGTTATTGCAGTCTTTATCGTCATCATCACCAGGTTTAAAATTATATCTTCAATTGTTTCCTCCATTAACCCATCTCGGCGCTTAAAATATTGCTCAATTCATTTGACTTGTCTGCATGCTACTATACAATCAGTTTGTGTAATTTGAGCTATGCAGTTTTTTGTCATAGCTTTCAGATTACTCAAAGTAATTGAAGTACTTCTTTGTTTAATTCCAGATAGCTCTATAGGGTTAAGGTCACAGTGCTACGGAGGAAGGCGTAAGACTGTGAAATCTCTTTGTTGCATTATCATATCAAGTCAATAAACATGTTTTTTTAATTATTTTTCACAATGTATAGAATTCATTTTTTGTCAGTTGCGGGTCATGTTAAATTTTATTTTGTGTTATGTAATGTGCCTTTCGAGATGAAGTTTTAGGGGCTTTATTTTCCTGTACGGTATGACAAAACAATGCTTTCAGGTAGAATATTTGATATTAATTTCCCTTCTACCCACCTTTTATAATCTACCCACTTTAATTTCATCATGGTGATTTGCTGATTTGGATTTTGAATCGTAATCCAATTGAGTTCCCTCAACAAATCCCATGGATCCCCCTGCATGTGCAACTGCACTTTGACCAGCACTAGTATTAGTCAAAACACCTGGTACTTCCTCATGTTGCTTGACAGTTTAGTGAGTATGGACCCAAGCCTCGTCTGTATAAACTACTGGTTTACGTGGCCCTTTTTCATTTTAATTTATACCCGTTAAGTATTCTGCAACCTTTGTAACTATTTGTGGTTTCTACATTAGAACAGATCGTTTATTTTTGCATTTCTTAAATTGAAACCCAATTTATTTCTATATTTTTCTAAATGTTTCTTTGGCACCCTGAAAGTTTATTTATTATTTAGCGAAGCTCAGGAGTTTCCTGAAAGTAGGAATTTCCTTTTTCTGTTCATAGTAGTTCAAAAATTTTCTACGCACAACGCACTTACCAAATTCATCAAGAAATATGGTTCTGCGTGATTTTCGATTTTTCCTGGAAACAGTAACCTCAACCCGAGTTGAAGCACTTTATGTTCATGATGGTTGTCCCAGAATTTCCCAATATTTTGTTCTGTCCTAACTGCTGCGTTTTCAAGGGATACGAGTAACCATTTTCCCCTGCTTTTCATATCTACAGAACCGTATATCCTGATATATGGTATGCTTTACATGAGAATGGGATACTTTTCTTTTTTTAACTTTGTAGGTGCTTAGGTAATTAAACTCTTCACAAGCACACACCAATTTTATCGCAATGAGCACTGCAACTGCCACTATACTATTCGAATTTTAACTGCAGAAGAAAAGGTTCCAAGAAGCACCGTGTTGAACTACACTACATCTGCACGTCACATCTCGGTATTGTTGATGTTTGCGTTATCCGCACTGTAACTGCGGTACTCCGCCCACTTGTAACGTAACTGTTTAGTAACGCTTCTCGCCGAGTGCATTCATATCGTGGTCGACTAATACATTATGCATTTTATCTATATTTATATTGTAATGCTTTATTTAGCTATTGCTGTTTACCAGTTATGCAAAAGTTCTTCAGGATAAATGGAATTTCAGAAACAATTACTAGGAAATTTAAGACATTTATTTAATGTTCGTGACCATCTTAAAAGAACATT